>OW026360.1:93039572-93639572 GCA_932273835.1 Sarcophaga variegata | reverse complement strand
ATGTTTGATGTAATTTTGGTGCTAAGCATGTAACGCGCAATGTTATCTTTCAAATATGTGTTCAATTGAAGCAATCGAATTACTTTTGGCTGATATTTAGGCAACAATCCACGCAGTACTATTTATACTTAAAGGAGGGAATTTTAGTTTTGCAACTTAAATCTTTAAATTGGAATGTTGCAAATGGTTTTAGACATTTCGTGCATTACATTGTGTTGTTTTAATAGAATGTATGTGTGTGTTTAATTATTCCATACTTTGTTTTATTGAATTTGTTAGTTATTGAATTTGTTTGTCTGTTGATGCATAGTCTAAGACTTCTAAGCCATACTTCTTACTGCCAATTCGTTTGTAGTCTAGCACTTCTATGCGTTAAAGAAGCTGCCCACAATCGTATGTAGATTGCCAATAAATTTTCAAAAAAGCTTTTCGTTGTTGCATCTACATTTTATTGTTGCATTAGTCATTGAGTGTTGTTGAGATTTTTATTCTCTTAGTTGGTTTAGTTGAGATTTCGCCATTACATTGGCATCGTATTGAAGCGAAAATTTATTAGAAGTTTCTTTTCTCGCTGTTGGAGTATCCGTTTTTTATATGCAATAGCAATGTATGCTTTTGTCTGACCATAGAATTCATTTAATTTTATTGTCTTTTTGTGATACAATTTGGATGAAGAGAGGGAAGATGTTATTTATGGGATTTATTTAAATACTGTTTTTATTTAATCTACTAGAAATAATTTTAGGAATTTCTTATTTCTTTTATCTGCATTTTTTTATATAAAAGCAGCGAGGAAGGTAAACAGCATTACAGTAACTTAACTTTAAAAAAAGTTTTAATTCGAAATGAACCCAATGAAAAGAATTTTTCGAAATGGCAATAGTAATCTAGGATCTAAAGCCTTGAGCTATAAACACAATAAGCATAATGAAGCAAACTCAAAAATCTCCTTAAAATAGAATACGTGTGTGTACGTAGAAGTGATTACTTTAAAGGCAGCGCGATACAAGCAAAAATGCTGCTTTACTTTTGGCTAATTTCTATTTTTATTCGTCGCAATGAGAGAATTAGTGCTTACAGTGAGAGGATTTGCACTGTTAATAAAAGGAAAATTGCTGTCAATACAATAACATGCATGCAAAAGAGGTTTTAAAAAGCTATGTATGAAATATAACGCGAAAAAATGTTTGAAGTTTTGCTGCCGCTGACTTTACATACGCACCTAATTGGTCATTACAACCATTCATTTCGGATTACGACCTAGCTTCTCACGCCACTTTTGTTGTGTGTATTCAGTTTATACGTAAGTGGTGGGACCTATATTTTAAAATCGACTCTGAACGAAAGATTTCAATAAACTTTTAATTTCAAATTTATTTACTCTCTGAGTTTTTGTCAGAATTCTGCAGAGAGGAAATAAATATTTTTTAATTTTTCGTTTCGTTGGATATGTCTGATATGGGGTTTGGAACGTGGCATCATGTCTAATAAGCCAACACGCTACCTGACTTTATTGCACGCTATCTTTATTATAATTAATACGCATGCAGCTTATATTAGGGTGTAATAGCAATATTGTTGTGCTTGCTTCGTTGTGTTTAAAGCATAATGCATTGTTCTAAATACGGGCTAATTGTTCCGTTCCCTCACGAATTTTCACGAAATGTAATACTTACCATCTCTCTTTATCTCTCTCTCTCTCTCTCTCTTTCACGTATTTGAACCTTATTAAGGTCTAAGAAAAGCTTTTTAAGTTTTTGCACTTACATACATAATTGGCCATTACAACCCTTCAGTCAGGATTACGGCCTAGCTTCTCACACCACTCATGTTGTGTGTGTTAACTTAATGCATAAGGGCGGGACCTACAGTTTAAAGTTGACTCCGAACGACAGATTTTTGAGAAACTTTTCATGGCAATTTTATTTACTCTCAGAGTTTTTGCCAGAAATCTGCTGAGAAGAAGTCGCCGAAGAAATACTTTTCGTATTTTGTTTTGATATCTGGCCTGGGACTCGAACCCTGGCTTTTCGTCTAATAGGCCAACGCACTACCTACTAGACCACGGCGACTTTTTGCACTTACTAAACTAAATATTGTTACGTTTTTACCTTTTTAAAAACGTTTAAAATATGAGTTCGTTGATTGCAAACAAAATAAAAATTAATTTCTGTTTAGTTTCAATTAAATTCTTTATTGTTCGCAAAATTTTGTGTGCCACTGTTCACAGCTTGATGTATACAACAATAATTGCTTTGTCCGTTATTCTTCTTTGCTTATACCCTTTGCATAAACAACAACAGTAAGACTTAAGTTTTTAAATTTTTGTTTAAAATTTTACAGCAAAACATTTACTTTTAAAAAATTTGTTAAAATAGTAGAAAATGAAAACATTTTCTCTGTAGAATTTTTTTCAAATTGGTGTAAAATTTAGTTCATCCTTTTACATAAAGTTTGATGCTTTACTGGGTTTAAAGTAAACCAAAGTGAAGCTTATGAACTTTATTTAAGAAGCTTAAAGACATTGTATGAAGAGATGATTCAATGGCAACAAAAATGATAACTATACACACAGTATTCTATACACACTTGGATAACAAAAGACAAAATAACTTTACGTTGATATACAGTGGAATGAAACAAACTTTAATTCTAATATCCTTGCAGTTCTCTAAGCACGATGGATAACTTTCTAAATTTAAAGAAGATTGTAGAATAAAAATTTAAAATCTACTACTAAAGGTGTGTAGATAAAGGAAAGTAATTTAAATGATTGTGAGTCTTTAAAAAAATGTTGACAAAATTTCGCGACTAGCATGGTGTATACGTTGAGACAGTCGGTCTCTTACGCAAAAGATGCATTTCTCCTTTGTTTTTTTCTAAGCCTATATTATATGAGCAACTATTACTTTTCCTGCCCTTCCTTTCTTTAATACCCTAACTGAATCTATTACTACTATTCAGGAAATAAACTTTTAGTCAAATTGACTTTATGGTCAAATAGCCATCTTTTTTCACATGTAGTCATGAACTGAATATAGAATAATGGCCGATTAAACAAATTTAACCAGAAATCCGCAGATTTCCTCAGGAGATTATTATTATATTCGTGAATAGTTGCTTCAGTACTACTTTATGGGGTATCCGTAAAATGTCTTCTCGAAGTCTGTTGCCGTTACAAACTTAGTGCTCAGTTTCAGCAGGAACAAAACCCTGAATCGAAGTGTTTACTTCTAGGATCTATCAATGTCTCATAGGTTCCAAGGATATGTTCCGATTATTTATTCTCATTGCGGGAGAATCTATACGTTGGGCTTGAGAGAATCGCACTTCTGAATAAGTGTATCTTGAGTGAGGTAGTGTCCTGTCAAAAGACTGGTTATCAAACTCAGATTATTTATTGATAGTCGGATGTATTCTCAAACCTTTTCTTATTTTAGTTAGGTTGGAGTGATAGCTTTAATACCAAAGCTCACTCTTGTGATGTCAAGCGACTAAGTTAGTCAGCGGAGCGACTGCATACTAAAGCTCGACTCCCCTATGCTGGAAACCAGCCTGAAAATTTTATAAACTATGCTCTATCGTTGATAACAATGGATGTTAACTCCGTTAAGCTGAAAAGGAATAGAAAGCCAAAAGACATAAATCTATACCTCGCAATAAGTAGGCATTTACAAAGAAAAAGGATAAAGGTTTCCTCCTCTCCAGCAGGCCCACAACCTTTTTCATTGTAATTTTCCCCACTTTATTTGAATAGCGTCTTTCCTTCTCTTTATCTTCCCTCTCGTTGATCCTACCTTTCCAAACACTTGTACTTACTCCACAAAATGGTTCCAACACAATCAACGGCGGGAATCTTGTCGCTTACTCATTGCCGAGGATTCCTACATGACCTGCGATTCATCAAATGGCAACCTCATTTTCGCAAATTAGCTGATTTAGCTTCCCCAGACAGTTCCATACTATCTTTGATTTAATCTTTAAGTGTGACCTGCACGAATGATGGCTTGACTGTCAGATGGCATTGCTATGTCTTGCCTTTTGTACCTCCTTTATAATTTAAACTGAGCACTTCTTTCGCTAGCATAGACTTCCGTTTAAAGTTTCTCCATGACCTTGGAATATTTCATTCCAGAACCAAAAATTCATGCTCCTTTACCAAAATTAGTTCATGGCCCGTTTGTATAATAAAACAACAGTCAACAATTTAGGAATCGAAATAAAGAATTGTCGATAAATTTGCCAGTCTCCCAAAAGATAATAGCAAAAATATATAATAAAAATATAAAAAAATATAATTCTTTAAGAAAGGCGGTCCCTATTTATTTTTAAAAACATTTAAAATATTAGCTCGTAGATAGCAAATAAAATAAAAATAAATCTGTGTTTAGTTTTAATTGAAATTCTTTATTATTCGCACAATTCTGTGTGCCACTGTTCACAACTTTATGTATACAACAACAATTGTTTTGTTTGTTATTCCTCTGTTTACACCCTTTGCATAAACAATAACAATTACTTACAATTGCTTTGCCTTGCCTTTTATATATAAATTTTTGATTAACATTCTCAGTCATATAGTAGAACACATTCATTCGTTTCGAGCATTTTCCTTAAGGTGTATAACTTTTCTTCGACTTGAATCCCACTGTAGTCAACTGAAAGACATACGAGCCTTATATTCGCCATATCCCATCAAATTAACTGCAGTATTCATTTACTAGACTATGCAAGTGTATAGAGTTTCATTATTAAGCTTACAATGGTTGGATGTCTGGCTTAAATTACGACATAAGGATTACTGTAATATGAGGGAATATGTAACACACATACTATGTAGAAACGTATAATGGTATTATACTATTACTACATATATACACAGCCACATTGTCCTCCCACAAATTGGTGTTATTTTTTAAGGAATTTATTTAGCTCTGTTTTCTTGGAAAAAGATCGTACAAAAAGGTTTGCTAATTAAAAAACCACCTCTGTATTCATCAAAAGTTAATAAACCTAGTATTTTCAATAGACAACAGTACTGTGGTGTAAGAGTTAAGAAAAAATATGCAGAGGCAAATTTGCAACCTCAGGATCTATAAGTTACGAACAATAATTTCTAATAATTTTTGCTTAGCAACTACGACAGCCTTCGAAATCGAAACAAAGAACTTTTATATATATATTACACTTAAATAATAAAAAAATGTATAATAATTAGAGGGTAAAATTTCAAATAATTCATTAAATAGTTCATTTCAAAATCTTTGTATGGCATCCCAGATACAGATTAATCAATAAATTTATTGATGCAAAAAATGCCACAAATTAGTAAATCAGTTTAATTACCAACTATAGTACTGAGTGTTTACTAAAGTTGGGTGAGAGAATGTGAAATCATTTCACAATGACATGCACATAAATGGTGTCAAAGGAGTGAATGTTATTGAATTAAGAAATGATTGATTTTGTTGTAAATATTTTAAAAATATTTTAGCTTTTATTCATTAATTTTTAAAAGAAATTAGGGTACGAAATTAATAGTGCAGCAAGTTAATTCTAGAAAATCATAACAATTAAAGGGTAGAAGTTAATAAACAACGTGTACTAATAGGAGTAGTAAATTAACTCTCATTATGCATATAAAGATGAGTATTTGCACTCATGGGAATCGCAATTAACAGCCGTATTCGTAATAGCCGTATATTCGAAGACTAGGATAACTTTGAAGACGTTACTTTGGAGGCATTTTTCGAAAATGGTGGTTGGTTATAAATGCGCAATAGACTGTAGATTGATATAATAATGATTGGATTCAGAGATTATAGTCGTTACAGAATTATCGTAATGGATTTCAATTGCAAAGTAAACGAAATTATGTTGTAACAAATTCGGACATGCAGGGGCTTCCAAACTTCGACATCTGATTATTGTCACCTTGTTAAAGCTATATCTGACAAAAGAGTTGTCATTTATTCAGTCTGCTTAACCAAATCAACACGGATGTCCAAGTGCAAATGCGTGTGCTGGATGAATGAGCTCTGGAGCATTTAGTAACTGACAATTATTTTCGTCATAGTCATCCTCAGCAACGATGCCCATTTATCTTAGCTATCACTGCGAGCACTATACGTCATAATAAAAAAACTTCTTTTGACTTGAGTCCTATGATCAGAATACCAACGACATATAGATTCAACAGGACGTCTCTAAAGCGGAGGTGTTGTGAACTGATCACCGATACAGTGCGATAGGCACTGTTAGTGCCTATGCTCTATGTTTAATTGCCTTAAATGTATAGCTTGGAGTTAAATCTTGAATCGCGGGACGCCACATATTGTTTTTTCATTAGAGTCAAATCGATTGAATTTACATTCTCTACTCCTAAAAACATTGTTCTTGAATAATGTTAAATTAAATAAAAATAAAGAAATATTCAACTACAATTTTATGGTGGATGGGTGTGCTAATTATAAGACCACCACTGTTTATAAGTCTATCGCCGTTGACTATTAATTATAAGTTGATTTAAATTTTTCAAATTATATAAAATTATATATTTAAAATTATATAATAAATAAAATTATTTATAGTTTAGTTGTGCTCCAGGTAATATGGCATCAGTAAGCAGTTTAGCAGTGCTTTCTGAGCAACATTCCATCCAATATACAGAGGACAGCTTGTGGAACTACGAAGTATAGACAAATACTTATACATGTTGCAGCATTATTTAACCTACATACATACATACATACATACATACATACATACATACATACATACATACATACATACATACATCCATACATACATACATACATACATACATACATACATACATACATGCATACATTCATACATACATACATACATACATACATACATACATACATACATACATACATACATACATACATACATACATACATACATACATACATACATACATACATACATACAGGATTACGACCTAGTTTTTCACACCACTTATGTTGTGTGTGTTAATTTTATACATGAGCGGCGGTGCCGCGTTTAAAATAGATTCCGCGCGATAGATTTTTGAGAAACTTTTCATGGCAATTTTTATTTACTATCAGAGTTTTTGCCAGAAATCTGCTGAGAGGAACTCGCCAAAGAAATACTTTTTGTATTTTGTTTTGAGTTCTGGCCTGGGGCTCAAACACTGGCATTTACGTCTAATAAGCCAACACACTACCTACTAGACTACGGCGACTTCATTATATACCTTAGCTTAGCTTACAACCTACCTTACCTACCTTAGCTTACATCCTTCTAATTGTCTTCCAATTGCTTGACCAATCCAAAACAGAAGTTTCCATAAACTATTACCAGAAAATTATCCTCAACTAGATATTAAATCGATTTACAAATAATTCCATTTAATTTCTCAAACAACAACTATAAATGTCAACAAGTTCATGGATAGGAAAATATGCCTGTGAAAATCTTAATTTTGGTCCTGATCCCAATTATTCGTCAGTTCTGACAACATAAATTTTTTTCGTCATTTTAATTTTTAATTGTAAAAATAAATCGTTATTATTAAATCATATTATAAAGAAAGAGTTGAATAAATTTTAATCACATTTATTCTACATTTTCTAAACCAAAAAACTTTTGTATTCAGGTTTATGTGCGTTATGTACAATTATAATAAGAAATTAAATAAACTAATTCTAAATTTTAATTAAAATTCCAAGTTAATTAAATTGAATTGAATTATAAACAGTTTTGTTTTGGTATTCAAATTGAATAGAATAATTAAAAAAAAATTATTTATACACACTTTTATACTATATTTATGTAACAAAATTATAAAAAAACCATCATAGTAAATATTATTAATAGATTATTGTTAAGATCACACCCTTAGTTTTAACGCAAAATTTTTTACTCGGTGGCTAATTCACATCAATTCCACATGAAATGACCATGCATTCAAATCGTTCGGCAGAATATCCAATGTGTCATGAGCTTCGTGGAGCTATTGAAACCACAAGCCCTTAGTGTTCAGATTATCCAACTTAAGCCCAAAAATTTGGTAATCATCAACCTATGATCGCGGTTGGCAGTGATGGCATAACCAATGTTCTTTAAAAAAAAATCTTTCAAATACGTCGCCAGTGCTAAATTCATGCTCATGGTCTCATGTGGTCTGGTATCGTCTCAAATTCGTTAACTTTGTTTGTATAAAACTGTTGAAGAAATCATACTGGTAATACAGCTCATGTAAGAAGAGATAAGACAGGAGCCTTATATCTGAAGTTGAACTGTTTGGCAGATCTGAAATGTGTAATGTTGACAGTGGAAGATTTATACTAATGGGCTACAGATATCATTCTTTTGTTATGTGAGGTTATTTTCAAATATGGTCAAAATCCTAATATATAAAGTCCAATATATACTTATTAAAAAAAATCTAAAAAAATTTGAAAAATCTAGATACTGGTGTTTTGCTTTTACATTAAAATTATAAACAAAAGCTACAAAAACAAAACATCAGCATTAAAAAATGATAAACAAGTAAACAAAAATATACCAACAACGAACACTACAAGAATAAATGTAAACAAAATACACAAACAACGATAATCAAACAACAATGTTTACATTTATAGAGATCTCGAGAAGGCGAAGCCACGAACACTCACCTTCAAGAACATTCATCAGACTTTTGACGTTGCCATATAAAAGGCAAGGCAAAGCAGGCAACTGAGTCAGTAAAAGTTCAGTCAGTCTTGTGTGAAGACGCGGTGAGTTTGAAGAGAGTAATCGTGGTTTCAAGATCTAGGTTACAAGGTTCTGTTGAACAATTATCTAGTAATTGTTATTGTTTATGCAAAGGATGTAAACAGAGGAATAACAAATAAAGCAATTGTTGTTGTTACATCAAGTTGTGAACAGTGGCACACAAAATTGTGCGAATAATAAAGAATTTCAATTAAAACTAAACACAAACTTATTTTTATTTTATTCGCATTCTACGTGCTCATATTTTAAACGTTTTTAAGAGGTAAAAACGTAACAATGTTATTTGTATAAAGTCACCATATAATCATTTGAAAACATCATACAAAAATTAAACACAAAGGCAGTGCATTGTGTAGTTCAACAACAAGGAGAATCAAAAATTTAAATGCGATAGAATTTATGACTTGAAACTTAAAAAAATTATTTGATTTTATTTCCTATTAACTGTGACACACATTTGATTTCGTACACATTAATCCGCATTTTTTTTCTTTTTTGTTTCTCCAAAGTAATCTATGCCGACTATTAAACACAAATTAAACAGAAAAACAATAACCATTGATGGATACTATGAAGGCAAATGAAAATTGTTTTGTAGAGCAGCAATTCTGTTGCAAAACCTCAATGGAATTTATGGCTGATCTAGTGAACTTTAGAGACACAAACAACTACAATAATAATAGACAACAACTACAGCCACGCTTTTCAAGCATGCCGGAATAATACCAGCAATAATCATTGTGGTGCGATTATTTTGAAAGCAAACAAGTGAATGCTCGCTCACTTTTATAGAAAAATATGGAGAAGTCAAGTGTCATAAATATGTTCTTAATATAATAATCACACAATTGATTACAATACTCAATCTACTGGTAATGATAATAATTGAGACAAAGACAATAAAAAGCGAATAGCTGAAGGAGTTGTAGTGCTATTCAACAATCATGCAGTCATCGTTTGGTAGTTGGGCTCTTGTAACAATTGTGTACTGTTAGAGTTAGAGCGTGTGCATGCAAATTATAAAGGTAGCAGCGCTTGTTTCTCATTTGAAGCATTAAGAATTGGGATCACTGAACATTCAATAATGCATCAGTTTCTTTTGTAGTTTCTTCTTATTATCAGAAAATCTGAATAATATAACAACCACTGAAATTCTAGGCAAATGGTCTTGAACATGAATGAAAATAGAAAGAAAGCAAATATATGAAAAATAATTTAAAAGGATAACCAGAACTATACAGAAGTCTGTATACCACAATATGAATGCTACTCATGCAGTACCTCATAGTTGTAGGAGAAAAGAAATACGGATAGTGTGAGACAAATTTTATTTCTGAAAATTTTTTTGTTTTGTTTTTTAATGAACACTTTTTCTTCGAGAAATGCTTTGTCATAATTAATGTTAACAATTAAAGAATCAGAAAATACCCAGGGTCTGTGATGCAAATTGAAAGACGGCACAGGCTCACTAGCCAATAGGGGCACTAAGATTCATCTTATTGAGTCATAACGTACATAGAATTTACTTAAATCAGTGTTAAATTTACCACTCACTGAATTGTTTCAAAAAAAGGTGCACTGCTACGAGGAATTTTGTTGTGAATGGCGGTAGAAGAAGAGTGTCCTACATATTAATAGAGCGGCTTAAAAATAAATTCTAGTTTCATTGAGCAATTGACCACTAATGGACCTACCCTTTGAGAAATTCACTTATAGTAGATGATTGGCTTTAAATCTCGTTTATATAATTCAAAACCTCCCTGACTCTCAACTGTTAAGAGAACTCCATAATGAGATTTATTCATATTAAATCTCCAAAGGGATACAGGCGGAAGAACTGGCACGGAAGAGATCGGAGATGTCTAAGAATGAGACGATAAATTCACCTCTAAAAGAATACTTTTCCAAATTGAGAAAAGCAGCATGAACCAGAGAACAATTTAAGTTCGACAAGAGAACGGTTAGCAGTCTAACAGGTATTCTAACGGGATACTGCGCTATTGTCAGTTTCGCTGACATGTTCGATTTGGCCCACCAGGATTGCAGGACTGCAGAATCTGCCATGAAGAAAAGGAAACGGAGTTGGTATAACAGAACAGATATCATCGGTTTTTTGATGACAGATAATATAAAGTTAACTTTTTCAAAAATGTGGCAGTGCCGGAGTAATGTCGATAGCACTGCTCAATTAAACAAGTTTTTTTTTTAATTTGTAGTTGCCATATTGAAAATAATATATAATATGGCAAGTTCAAACATAAACTTAACTTTAAAAGTTACGGGTAGGATAATCCTCAATTTAGCTTAACGCTCACTTCTACCTTATTGTCCACTTAAAATACTGAAAAACAATTTATCTGCCTTTTAAAATCCTCTCTTTAGTTAACGGCAAGTTCTAATAATGGCCCTTAAAGTAATAAAATTGCCTTGGAAAGATTTCTAAAAATCTGTCTTTCGTACTCGACTTTAACCTGTAGGTCCCGCCGCTTATGATTAAATTAACGCACATAACATGGGATGTGTGAGAAACTAGGTCGTAATCCATACTAAAGGATTGTTTTGCCGTCTTAATAAGTTATTAGGTACCGAAAACTGACAACCCTAAAGCATAATTTCGTGAAGGCTGCACTATCTTAAACATCTAAACATGTTCGTAGAGTAGTTTGTAAAATTTAGGAATTTGCACGTATCAAAATAGGCCTTTAAGGATATTATTCCTTCCTTTTATGGTATTCCCTTGCCAATATCCTTTATCTATATTTTGATACGATATACGATAAAAGTCGTTCAACAAATAACTCACTAGCACTATTTATAATTTAAAACATTTAAAAGGTTTGGTTGTATTCATTACCTTTTACGCTTAATCTGTTAGTGAATATACAATTTAAGAGACAATTCCATTCAAATTAATTTCGTTCATGCATTTTAAATTATTTCGTATAATTGTCGGCTATAAAAATGTCGCTTATACTGACCATCAACATCTTACCTTTTGACAGTTTTCCTTGCCTTTATCCAACCATTTGCACAGTGCTTCTCTTCAATATCTCTTTGCTTAGCATTTCATTTGCAGAAATTGTAAAATGACCACCAAATAAATTATGCAAATTATCATTCGTTTTCTATGCTGCCGTTGTGTCATTTGACATATGTTGGTATACATACATACATACATTCGTCCTTTGGCAGAGAAGCAGCTATTTTTGGTTAATTAATGAGTTTCTTGATACAATTTGAATCTGTGTAATCATACGATTGCATTCACACAGACAGTGTTTTTCTTTGAATGCTTATAAATATATTATATAAGCTTTAAATGCATATATGCTATAATACAAACACACACTCATTTTGGTATTTAAGTAATTGTGCTTTTATTTAAAACTTTCTGTGGAATATATTTAAGAAGCGGAGATAACAAACCGCCAATAAAGAGAGGGCAACTGCCAAATGGAGGGCTTATGCAAATTAATGGCAACTTAATTGGAAGGAAGATTTCAACTAAAGACGTACAATTTTCAGATGTTAATTATTTACAGTATAAGTAGAAGAAGAACAAAGGAAAGAAGAAGATTATTTTTGAAATGTTTATTTAAATTAAATTATTTATTAACAGCAGGAGACATGGAAGTATACAACTGGGGCTGGTAACATATTTGAATCGATAATTCACCTAAAATTGTAAAGAAATCTTTTCATTAAGCGCTTTCTAAATTTAAATTTAAATAAAAACAAGTGTGTGCTAAGTATCTTCTAAATTTTCTGTTCATTTGATTCCATTATTTGTCGGAGATACATATGTATATTACCATTCAGTTAGGATTACGACCTAGCTTCTGACTCCACTTATGTTGTGTCTGTTTTATGCATGAGCGGCGGGACCTACAGAGTAGTATGTTTATGTACCTTCGGGCTCAATTATTTCATACGAATTTGGGAGCATGCCTACGCTACAGTCGGTAGTTTAAGTTAGTTGATAGGTTTGTAACATATAGATTGGACGGATAGAATGAGCGTGTGTGTGTGTGTGTGTGTGTGTGTGTTAAAATTTGGGATCATGCCTGCTTCTTCTTGTTCCTTTTATTTGTATTACTTTACAAACGAATGATTGGACGGACAGAATGAGTGTGTGTGTCATTTTTAAAGTGTGTAGGTTCGTCTCGAGTCTGAGTTCATGATGCCGATGATCCGCGAGTGCGTGATGTAGGGTACCGTAAACTCATGTTGTTGACTTGTGCAATGTTATGCTTTTGTTTATTTTATTTTTTAATGTAAACAAATTTTAAAACGCTTGTCTCATATTACAGTTTTTAATGTAAACAAATACAAAATTTTGGGATGTGGTTGTGTTTAATTAATTTTTTTTGTATGATTTAACGTTAAAGAAACAGTAATATAGTTGTACGTGTTCTTGTTGTTGTGCTATAAGTATATGTGCATAAGATCAATAAGAATATTTTGTATGATTTAATGCGATATATTTCCGTTATGTGTGTGTGTGTGTGTGTGTGTGTTTCTTTTTTCTTATGGATCCATTTTATGATAATCGAATATAGGAGAATACATTTTTGTTACAAAAATAACAGTGCTTTGTTATATTATAAACAATAACATCGCGAATCTTTATCATTTTTTTTTGGTATTCCTAAGCATAAGTTCAATAAGAATATTTTTTAATGTAAACAAATTTTAAAATTCTTGTCTCATATTACAGTTTTTAATATTAAGTTTAAAGAATTTTGAATATGGTTTCGTTTAATTAATTTTTTTTTGTATGATTTAACGTTAAAGAAACAGAAATATAGTTGTACGTGTTGTTGTTGTTGTGTTTATAACAGCGCTTTGTTTTGAGCAGGATTTCTTTTTTTTTCATTTTTTTTTTGTCAGGTTTTAAATAAATAAAATTATTTAATAAAGAGATTAATTAAAACAAATTAGATTTTTTTCCTAAGATATGTATATTTTATTTTCAGATTTTGTTACAGTTCACATATTTCTATTTCTCCTTTAAGAAAATCTATTAATCACTTAATTTTATCATTTCCTTTAACATATATGACAGAGTTGTTCCCTTTTAAATTTTATATATTTAGTTTTTACTGTTTAAAATAAATAAAATTATATATATAATAAAGAGATTAATTAAAACAAATTAGTTTTTTTATTTCAATAGATTTTTCCCTATGATTTTTTTAAGATGATTTTGTTATTGGTTGAAAGGTATCTTCTAATAAATAACTTCAACTATTTGACTCAGTTTAATAATTTTTCACTTTTCCTTTAGAGCAGCCCTTGTCTTTACAAGATCTTCTAACATTTTATTATGATAATTTTTAGACATTATAATAATTTTTGTATTGATTTTGATCTGCTTTATATCTGGTAACGATCTGCTTTGTATCTCGTAACGATCTGATTTGTATCTGCTCACATCTGATTTATACCTTATCATGATCTGCTTCATGTCTTATGTCTGTGTATTCTGAATTTGAGTACGCTATATCGTGCTTTCTACAATCTGCATCCACTAAATGTATTCCTTTGTCTCCTTTTGCTAATCGATTTTGATGTTTTGCATCAGGTACACAAAACTGTTAACCAGGTAGATGTAATTCAACATTTTGATTTTTCAACAATTTGTTTATTATGTTGTTTACAAAACCTTTTCCAATCTTACGCTAATTAGGTTCATTTTTTTTTGTTTTGATTGTAAATTATAACCATATTGTTATTCATTAATTTCATACCCCTTCGTCTGAAACACTGAAACAGTGGCTAGCTAGTTATACCAGCTATACTAGCTATATCAGCTATACAAGCTGTACCAGCTATACATGCTATACCTCTATACCAGCTATATCAGCTGTACTAGCTATACCAGCTATATCAGCTGTACTAGCTATACCAGCTGTATCAGCTATACTAGCTATATGAGCTTTACTAGCTATACCTCTATACCAGCTATTCTAGCTATACTAGATATATCAGCTATACTAGCTATATAAGCTATGCAAGCTGAACTAGCTATATCAGCTATACTAGCTACATTAGCTATACTAGCTATACCAGCAATACTAGCTATACCAGCTATACTAGCTATATAAGCTATGCAAGCTGAACTAGCTATATCAGCTATACTAGCTATACCAGCTATACTAGCTATATAAGCTATGCAAGCTGAACTAACTATATCAGCTATGCTAGCTATACCAGCTATACTAGCTATACCAGCAATACTAGCTGTACCAGCTATACTAGCTGTACCAGCAATACTAGCTATATAAGCTATACAAGCTGAACTAGCTATATCAGCTATACTAGCTATACCAGCTATACCAGCAATACTAGCTATACCAGCTATACTAGCTATACCAGCTATACTAGCTAAATAAGCTATGCAAGCTGAACTAGCTATATCAGCTATACTAGGTATACCAGCTATACTAGCTATATCAGCTATACTAGCTATAACAGCTCTATCAACTGTACTAGTTATACCAGCTATACTAGCTATACCGACTATACCAGCTATACTAGCTATATAAGCTATACAAGCTGAACTAGCTATATCAGCTATACTATCTATACCAGATATACTAGCTATACCAGTTATACTAGCTATACCAGCTATACTAGCTATACCAGCTATACTAGCTATATAAGCTATACAAGCTGAACTAGCTATATCAGCTATACTATCTATACCAGATATACTAGCTATACCAGTTATACTAGCTATACCAGCTATACTAGCTATACCAGCAATACTAGCTGTACCAGCTATACTAGCTGTACCAGCAATACTAGCTATATAAGCTATACAAGCTGAACTAGCTATATCAGCTATACTAGCTATACCAGCTATACCAGCAATACTAGCTATACCAGCTATACTAGCTATACCAGCTATACTAGCTAAATAAGCTATGCAAGCTGAACTAGCTATATCAGCTATACTAGGTATACCAGCTATACTAGCTATATAAGCTATGCAAGCTGAACTAACTATATCAGCTATACTAGCTATACCAGCTATACTAGCTATACCAGCAATACTAGCTGTACCAGCTATACTAGCTGTACCAGCAATACTAGCTATATAAGCTATACAAGCTGAACTAGCTATATCAGCTATACTAGCTATACCAGCTATACCAGCAATACTAGCTATACCAGCTCTATCAACTGTACTAGTTATACCAGCTATACTAGCTATACCGACTATACCAGCTATACTAGCTATACCAGATATACTAGCTATACCAGCTATACTATCTATACCAGATATACTAGCTATATAAGCTATGCAAGCTGAACTAGCTATATCAGCTATACTAGCTATACCAGCTATACTAGCTATATAAGCTATGCAAGCTGAACTAACTATATCAGCTATACTAGCTATACCAGCTATACTAGCTATACCAGCAATACTAGCTGTACCAGCTATACTAGCTGTACCAGCAATACTAGCTATATAAGCTATACAAGCTGAACTAGCTATATCAGCTATACTAGCTATACCAGCTATACCAGCAATACTAGCTATACCAGCTATACTAGCTATACCAGCTATACTAGCTAAATAAGCTATGCAAGCTGAACTAGCTATATCAGCTATACTAGGTATACCAGCTATACTAGCTATATCAGCTATACTAGCTATACCAGCTCTATCAACTGTACTAGTTATACCAGCTATACTAGCTATACCGACTATACCAGCTATACTAGCTATACCAGATATACTAGCTATACCAGCTATACTATCTATACCAGATATACTAGCTATACCAGTTATACTAGCTATACCAGCTATACTAGCTATACCAGCTATACTAGCTATATAAGCTATACAAGCTGAACTAGCTATACCAGCTATACTATCTATACCAGATATACTAGCTATACCAGTTATACTAGCTATACCAGCTATACTAGCTATACCAGCAATACTAGCTGTACCAGCTATACTAGCTGTACCAGCAATACTAGCTATATAAGCTATACAAGCTGAACTAGCTATATCAGCTATACTAGCTATACCAGCTATACCAGCAATACTAGCTATACCAGCTATACTAGCTATACCAGCTATACTAGCTAAATAAGCTATGCAAGCTGAACTAGCTATATCAGCTATACTAGGTATACCAGCTATACTAGCTATATCAGCTATACTAGCTATACCAGCTCTATCAACTGTACTAGCTATACCAGCTATACTAGCTATACCGACTATACCAGCTATACTAGCTATACCAGATATACTAGCTATACCAGTTATACTAGCTATACCAGCTATACTAGCTATACCAGCTATACTAGCTATACCAGCTATACTAGCTACACCTCTGTACCAGCCACAGTGATGTGAAAAATAACTTACATTATATTTAAAACCGAGTAAAAACTCGAAAATTCTGTATTGTTTAAACGGCTTATTTTTTTTCTTAAACGGTAGAAAAAAGATTAAAAACAAAATTATTGCTATTTCTATAATGTATTTTGATTTTTTTTTTGTGATTTTGTATGAGTGTATGTATTTATTTCTTAGTTACGATATTTTTGTTTTTATAATTATATCTATTAAAACTTTATCCAAATTTATTAATATGAGACATTTCTTTCACTCTTCTAATAAATTATGTTAGATTCTTTAAGTTCTTCGATAATAGAGATTATTTCGTTTTGATGATTGTTGTAACCAACACCTTCCGATGAAAGAAGTAAACGTAGTCTGTCAACTAATTCATTAGGATCATCCCAATGTATATAATTTGATTTCAGATTATTTTGTATAGCTAGTATTGCTGGTCTAGCTGATAGAGCTGGTATAGCTGGTATAGCTAGTATTGCTGGTATAGCTAGTATAGCTTATATAGCTAGTATAGCTGATACAGCTGGTATAGCTGGTATAGCTAGTATTGCTGGTATAGCTAGTATAGCTTATATAGCTATTATAGCTGATACAGATTGTATAGCTTGCTGGTATAGCTAGTACAGCTTGCTATTATAGCTAGTACAGATTTTATAGCTAGTACAGATTGTATAGCTTGCTGGTATAGCTAGTACAGCTTGCTATTATAGCTAGTACAGATTGTATAGCTAGTACAGATTGTATAGCTAGTACAGATTGTATAGCTTGCTGGTATAGCTAGTACAGCTTGCTATTATAGCTAGTACAGATTGTATAGCTTGCTAGTATAGCTAGTACAGATTGTATGGCTTGCTAGTATAGCTACTACAGCTTGCTAGTATAGCTGGTACAGATTGTATAGCTTACTAGTGTAGTGTTTCATGTGAAGAGGTATGTAAGTAATGAAAAAAAAATGGTAATAAACTACAGTCAAAAGAAAAAAAAAACTTAAATATAATGTAAGTTTGTCTTAATTATTTTTCACATCACTGTGGCTGGTACAGAGGTATAGCAGGTATAGCTGATATAGCTGGTACAGCTGATAGAGCTGGTATAGCTAGTACAGCTGGTATAGCTGGTATAACTAGCCAGCCACTGTTTCATACGAAGAGGTACGAAAGTAACGAAAAAAATGGTTATAAACTACAGTCAAAACCAAAAAAAATTAAACCTATTTATTATAAGATTGGAAGAAGATTTGTAAACAACTTAATAAACAAATTATATGTTGATTTACATCCACCTGGTTATCAGTTTTGTGGACCTGATATAAAACTTCAAAAACGAATAGCAAGAGGAGATAAAGGAATACATTTATTGGATGCAGCTTGTAGAAAGCACGATAAAGTGTACTCAAAATCAAAGGATATAGACACGAGTCATCAAGCAGATCGTGAACAGGTATAAATTAGATCGTAAGCAGATATAAAGCAGATCGTGATCAGATATCAAGCAGTTTGTGACCAGATATAAAGCAGATCGTAACCAGATACAAAGCAGATCAAAATCAATATAAAAAATTATTATAATGTCTAATAATTATCATAATAAAATATTAGAAGATCTTGTAAAGACAAAGGCTGTTTTAAAGGAAAAGTTAAAAAATATTAAACTGAATCAAATAGATAGAGTTAATTTTTTTAAAAGATACCTTTCAACCAATTACAAAACCACTTAAAAAAATCATTGGAAAACTTAAAGATAAACATAAGGATATAGACAACGCTATTGATGATGGCGATGATTATGATGACGTAAATGGTGACAATAAAATCATCGGAAAACTTGAACATAAGCATAAGGATATAGATAACACTATTGATGATGATGATGACTATTATGACGTAAATGGTGATAATGAAATCATTAGAAAAATTGAAAATAAGCATAAGGACATAGACAACACTATTGATGATGATGATGATGATGATGATTATTATGATGTAAATGGTGATAATGAAATCATCGGAAAACTTGAAGATAAGCATAAGGATATAGACAACACTATCGATGACGACGATGATTATGATGATGTAAATGGTGATAATAACGATTTTCAGTATGAAAATATGACAACTAATGACAATCATGATGAAAAAAACTATGATCATAATAGACCTGTATCAAGTACACGTCTGAAAAACTTGAAAAGAAAACAAAGTTTAAAGCTGACGAAAAACTCTCCATTATTTGAAAATATTCAATCACTTATTAATAATAAGCAAATAGATCAAATTTATGGTTTTAATCAAGATGTAGACGGAAGTTGGAGATATGGCAAGGAAAAATTAATATTTAATAGAGATAATACTATGCGGATAGGAAATATGAAATTGAAAATGACGCCTGGATTATTTGAACTAGTATTTCATAAAAAACCTCTCCATTATTCTAAAAATGATTTGAAAAAATATAAAGAGATTTTAATTCAAACCAATGCACATAAACGTCGCTATGAACCTAATGAACAAGTGAAAGGAACACGAGCCTTCAAATATGTACGAATAATTAAACATTTATTCGAAACAACAACAAACATTTTAACAAAAGGCAGTGGTTTAATGCTAAAATTACAAAATAATCTGAAATCAAATTATATACATTGGGATGATCCTAATGAATTAGTTGACAGACTACGTTTACTTCTTTCATCGGAAGGTGTTGGTTACAACAATCATCAAAACGAAATAATCTCTATTATCGAAGAACTTAAAGAATCTAACATAATTTATTAGAAGAGTGAAAGAAATGTCTCATATTAATAAATTTGGATAAAGTTTTAATAGATATAATTATAAAAACAAAAATATCGTAACTAAGAAATAAATACATACACTCATACAAAATCACAAAAAAAAAATCAAAATACATTATAGAAATAGCAATAATTTTGTTTTTAATCTTTTTTCTACCGTTTAAGAAAAAAAATAAGCCGTTTAAACAATACAGAATTTTCGAGTTTTTATTCGGTTTTAAATATAATGTAAGTTATTTTTCACATCACTGTGGCTGGTACAGAGGTGTAGCTAGTATAGCTGGTATAGCTAGTATAGCTGGTATAGCTAGTATAGCTGGTATAGCTAGTATAACTGGTATAGCTAGTATATCTGGTATAGCTAGTATAGCTGGTATAGTCGGTATAGCTAGTATAGCTGGTATAACTAGTACAGTTGATAGAGCTGGTATAGCTAGTATAGCTGATATAGCTAGTATAGCTGGTATACCTAGTATAGCTGATATAGCTAGTGCAGCTTGCATAGCTTATTTAGCTAGTATAGCTAGTATAGCTGGTATAGCTAGTATTGCTGGTATAGCTGGTATAGCTAGTATAGCTGATATAGCTAGTTCAGCTTGTATAGCTTATATAGCTAGTATTGCTGGTACAGCTAGTATAGCTGGTATAGCTAGTATTGCTGGTATAGCTAGTATAGCTGGTATAGCTAGTATAGCTGATATAGTTAGTTCAGCTTGCATAGCTTATATAGCTAGTATAGCTGGTATAGCTAGTATAGCTGATATAGCTAGTTCAGCTTGCATAGCTTATATAGCTAGTATAACTGGTATAGCTAGTATATCTGGTATAGCTAGTATAGCTGGTATAGTCGGTATAGCTAGTATAGCTGGTATAACTAGTACAGTTGATAGAGCTGGTATAGCTAGTATAGCTGATATAGCTAGTATAGCTGGTATAGCTAGTATAGCTGATATAGTTAGTTCAGCTTGCATAGCTTATATAGCTAGTATAACTGGTATAGCTAGTATATCTGGTATAGCTAGTATAGCTGGTATAGCTAGTATAGCTGATATAGCTAGTTCAGCTTGCATAGCTTATATAGCTAGTATAACTGGTATAGCTAGTATATCTGGTATAGCTAGTAAAGCTGGTATAGTCGGTATAGCTAGTATAGCTGGTATAACTAGTACAGTTGATAGAGCTGGTATAGCTAGTATAGCTGATATAGCTAGTATAGCTGGTATACCTAGTATAGCTGATATAGCTGGTATAGCTGGTATAGCTAGTATAGCTGATATAGCTAGTTCAGCTTGCATAGCTTATATAGCTAGTATAGCTGGTATAGCTAGTATTGCTGGTATAGCTAGTATAGCTAATGTAGCTAGTATAGCTGATATAGCTAGTTCAGCTTGCATAGCTTATATAGCTAGTATAGCTGATATATCTAGTATAGCTAGAATAGCTGGTATAGAGGTATAGCTAGTAAAGCTCATATAGCTAGTATAGCTGATACAGCTGGTATAGCTAGTACAGCTGATATAGCTGGTATAGCTAGTACAGCTGATATAGCTGTTATAGAGGTATAGCATGTATAGCTGGTACAGCTTGTATAGCTGATATAGCTAGTATAGCTGGTATAACTAGCTAGCCACTGTTTCAGTGTTTCAGACGAAGGGGTATGAAATTAATGAATAACAAAATGGTTATAATTTACAATCAAAACAAAAAAAAATGAACCTAATTAGCGTAAGATTGGAAAAGGTTTTGTAAACAACATAATAAACAAATTGTTGAAAAATCAAAATGTTGAATTACATCTACCTGGTTAACAGTTTTGTGTACCTGATGCAAAACATCAAAATCGATTAGCAAAAGGAGACAAAGGAATACATTTAGTGGATGCAGATTGTAGAAAGCACGATATAGCGTACTCAAATTCAGAATACACAGACATAAGACATGAAGCAGATCATGATAAGGTATAAATCAGATGTGAGCAGATACAAATCAGATCGTTACGAGATACAAAGCAGATCGTTACCAGATATAAAGCAGATCAAAATCAATACAAAAATTATTATAATGTCTAAAAATTATCATAATAAAATGTTAGAAGATCTTGTAAAGACAAGGGCTGCTCTAAAGGAAAAGTGAAAAATTATTAAACTGAGTCAAATAGTTGAAGTTATTTATTAGAAGATACCTTTCAACCAATAACAAAATCATCTTAAAAAAATCATAGGGAAAAATCTATTGAAATAAAAAAACTAATTTGTTTTAATTAATCTCTTTATTATATATATAATTTTATTTATTTTAAACAGTAAAAACTAAATATATAAAATTTAAAAGGGAACAACTCTGTCATATATGTTAAAGGAAATGATAAAATTAAGTGATTAATAGATTTTCTTAAAGGAGAAATAGAAATATGTGAACTGTAACAAAATCTGAAAATAAAATATACATATCTTAGGAAAAAAAATCTAATTTGTTTTAATTAATCTCTTTATTAAATAATTTTATTTATTTAAAACCTGACAAAAAAAAAATGAAAAAAAAAGAAATCCTGCTCAAAACAAAGCGCTGTTATAAACACAACAACAACAACACGTACAACTATATTTCTGTTTCTTTAACGTTAAATCATACAAAAAAAAAATTAATTAAACGAAACCATATTCAAAATTCTTTAAACTTAATATTAAAAACTGTAATATGAGACAAGAATTTTAAAATTTGTTTACATTAAAAAATATTCTTATTGAACTTATGCTTAGGAATACCAAAAAAAAATGATAAAGATTCGCGATGTTATTGTTTATAATATAACAAAGCACTGTTATTTTTGTAACAAAAATGTATTCTCCTATATTCGATTATCATAAAATGGATCCATAAGAAAAAAGAAACACACACACACACACATAACGGAAATATATCGCATTAAATCATACAAAATATTCTTATTGATCTTATGCACATATACTTATAGCACAACAACAAGAACACGTACAACTATATTACTGTTTCTTTAACGTTAAATCATACAAAAAAATTAATTAAACACAACCACATCCCAAAATTTTGTATTTGTTTACATTAAAAACTGTAATATGAGACAAGCGTTTTAAAATTTGTTTACATTAAAAAATAAAATAAACAAAAGCATAACATTGCACAAGTCAACAACATGAGTTTACGGTACCCTACATCACGCACTCGCGGATCATCGGCATCATGAACTCAGACTCGAGACGAACCTACACACTTTAAAAATGACACACACACTCATTCTGTCCGTCCAATCATTCGTTTGTAAAGTAATACAAATAAAAGGAACAAGAAGAAGCAGGCATGATCCCAAATTTTAACACACACACACACACACACACACACACACACACTCATTCTATCCGTCCAATCTATATGTTACAAACCTATCAACTAACTTAAACTACCGACTGTAGCGTAGGCATGCTCCCAAATTCGTATGAAATAATTGAGCCCGAAGGTACATAAACATACTACTCTACAGTTTTAAATCAATTCCGAGTGACAGATTTTTGAGACACTTTTCGTGGCAATTTTATTTACTCTCAGATTTTTTTTTAGAAATCTGCGGAAGGAAATATGCCTCATTAATCAAGTTGAATTTGGCGTGGGCTATGTTGGTCGAACTGCAATGATATGTGGATTGTTCGCATACAACTGCATATTAAAAAAATACCTCAAGAAAAACTGCAATTATGCCATGGAGAATATGAAAAGTGGCGTGAGTTATGTAACACGCAGAGCCATTCTGTGTGAACCAGATGTCGTGTATGTCCATATGACTAAATTCAGATCAAAGGATGTTGGTAATCGTCCTCCAATAGTGACCGCCGACAATGATGGTTTGGTGATCCGTCATTATGCCTTTTTTTTGAAACCATTTGTCTTTGTTGTTCACATCGCCGAATTCAGGCCAAAGGAATCATAGACATGACCTGGCCTTTCGAACTTTGACGGATGGCGAAAGCCACATTGTTAATTTCAAAATTACCATTGACGAATATAGCAAACAACATCACGTGCAAATAACAGTATGTTTTTGTTGAAATGGGTGCTGGCAACTGATCCTAATTTTCATTCAAAAATCATCTTCCGCGATGGGGGCCATTTCTAGACTAATGGATACGTGAACCATTAAAATTGTAAAACTTGGGACGATGTTAACTCACATGAGATTCAAGAGTGTCCAATTAATGTTTGGTATGGATTTTTCACATTTCTTTAAGAACGACAACGATGATTTCCAACTTCGTTTATCCTGAATTACATGAGGTAGTCAGCAACGACATTTGATTTCAATATGATGATATTACGTGTCACAGAGCTCATGCCAGGTTAGATATTATGCACGAGAGGTTTGACAGTATGGTCATTTCATGAGGAGGTTATGTGAACTGGGCAACGAGATCGTTGGATTTTTCTTGCTTAGCTTCTTCTTAGGGTTTTTTTAAGTTGCAGGTGTATCCAAGAAAGCTGCAAATTAATTACAAATATAACACATGCCATTAGTCAAATCGGCCTGATTTGTGAGTATTGGAAAATTAAACATTTCGGATGTGCTCCAAGCAGATAAGCCAAGGCGAACTTATTACTGATGTTATACTCTCCACATAATAACATCAATAGGTCTTTCAAACGCAAAAACATGTCAATGATATCTCACACACACTTTGTTTTTGCCTCCAAGTTTTCTAAACTATAACCTATTTGAGCCAGTTTGAATTTGATTATGCATATTAAATACAAAAATCACTTTCATAATTCTTGTGACGAAAAAACATTTGAATTTTTGAAATTATTTCGGGCGTTAGAAATACTTTAAAGTTCATATTCTATTTTTTTTAAATTATTTTGGCTGTTGGCTAAATTGATGATCGCAGGAGAATTTCTGATAAATTTGTTGAAATTTTCAGTAGATTTTTACAAGAAGACAAAAACGATGTAGAAAAGGATTGGAATTCCTTACATAGTTATGTTAAAAAATGTGCGTTATCTCAACTGAAAGTTAACAAATTATATTTTTACTTTCCATTTTTCGTTTAAGAAATGATTGCACAGAGCTAATCGTTAGTATAATAAGCTATAAACCTCTAAGCACTAGGATCCACTTATGAATACTTATAGTCGGGGAAAGGTAGACATAATTATCCAAGTAATTCGAAGATATATTAATTATTCGAAAGTCCAATAAGTATCACCCATAAAGCCTTTTTATATATTATCCATACGCCTAATTGGTTTCTATCCCTATATCTACTGAAAGAATACATTCTACTGCATTTAAATGAAATCTTCCCGGGAAACGTGGTTGTAGCATTTCCACAACGAATACGACTAATTATATGTTTCTAATATAATCCTTGGCACGGTGATCATTCTGAATTTTGTCCACAAAAATATCAAAGAAATATTACTTGGGAGTGATTCAGTTCTTGTATTGAAATTTAATGAAGATAATGACAAATTACTCTGGTTCTGTGGGAATACTGATAGCGCCAGTAACGCTTCCTGTAGCTAGACAGGAAGAATGTGGCTGTTCACCAACCACTGGTTACACAAGTGGAGGCATATATGAGAACTGAATCAGTGCATTCGGATTTATTCGCCACATTGCGAATAGTCCTCTTGGTAGGACCATTTTGGCGATTGTGAAATGGACAAAAGGGGCGTAATGCGAAAAGATACAGCCATTTTGATAGAACTTTTTTATTTGTTTTCTATTTGTACATGTTGTTGAGTCATGTATGGTGATTTACAATATGGCCGCTTCAACAACGTTTACAACTATACAAATTTGGAAGTCCCTGGTTGAAGACCAGACATATTGTTGAATTTTACGATAAAAGCGTTGCCAAGTAGACCATTTCTTTTCAACATTTTTCTTCTTTTTCTATTTTTTTTTTATTTCTTTCAATTCCATTCTAATGTTTAAAAAATATTTACTGATGGTATTTATGAATAACGTTCGCTAATAATTTTTGTAAATTTCTTTTCTTTTTTTTCCGTTTCTAAGATAAGGTTATTTATGATAAACATAATTTAATACAATCGTTTTTCTACTCAGCTGTTATTTATTTTCACTTCTTTCCGTCATTTTTGACACAAAAGAGATAAATATTGTATACAAAGAAGGAATAATAATAAGATGTCCGCATAGTGTTTCTATGAAAGTAGAAAAAATAAGAAGAATATGGTTACAGGATATTAGACACAGTATATAAAGATAGTTCGACACGCTATTATATTTCATGTTGAACTTTTAAAAAAGTTACTGTTGAATATAAAAAAGTTAAAAGAAACTGATGCCATTGGTAAGTTGATTGAAAAGTATTTTTCTTGTGTAAAAACTTCAATTAGATGAATAAGAAATTGCTCTTTAAAATAAAATTTTCGGTGGTAAATGGTTTTTGGTCCTTTTGTACAAGGCCTAGTTAGATTTCTATAAATCCAGTCACATTTTGTTTGAATCCACTAAAAAATTTCTGTCAGGACATTAACAATGTTTGCGTAATTAATGTTAAAATGTTAAAAACGTTACATTAAACTTATTCGGTACAACTCGAATTAAGGTTGAACTGAAGCTATCAAGTTTCGCATATATTTGGGTAAAAGTATTTACATTTCTAATGTCCATTACCAACCAATTTAAACAAAATCGAAGATTTATTAGCTTAAGTTAGTTGGCTTTTCAAGAAACTTGACTTCCTTCATCAAAATAATACTGAACTGTTAACCGTCTTGTGTAGAATTCAGTAAATGAGTTAATTTAGATTTGAAAATGTTTTTAAGATCAGTTTGTATCTCTAAGTCGCCATAGTCCAGAAGTAGTAGGTCGTGCCGCAGTCTAGTAGGCAGAGTGTAGTCTTATTAGAGGCCATGGTTCAAACCCCAGATTCGACAATACGAAATATGAAGAAATATATCTTCGTCGAGTGCCTCTCAACGGATTTCTGGCAAAAACTTTGAGAGTAAATAAAATTGCCATGAAAAGTTTTTCAAAAATCTGTCGTTCGGAATCGACTTTAAACTGTAGGTCCCGCCACTCATGTGTAAAATTAACACACACAGCATCAGTGGTGTGAGAAGCTAGGTCATAATCTTTACTAAAGGGTTGTAATGAGCGCTTATGTATGTATGTATGTAACTGTTCGAACCCCATTTCAGACATATCCAATAAAACGAAATGTAAAGAAATATTTCAACGGGATTTCCTTTTATCGGATTTCTGGGAAACACTCTGAGAATAAATAAAAAATTGCATTGGCTCCCGCCACTTAAGTATAAAATTAACACACAGTGTAAGTGATGTATGAAATTAGGTCGTAATTCGACTGAAGAGTTGTAATGACCAATTATGTATGTATGTATGTATATTTAACTATTGTGTCTTCCAACATAAACTTTCGACTTTTGACGGTTGAGAACTGCATCTGTCATTCATTCAATCTATTTTGCCAAATCGCCATTAATCGCAGACAACAACGTATGGTTATTGAATGCGCAACTGTCCCTAATTTGTAATGAAAAATCATCTTCGGCAACGAAATTACAAGATCTGTTAAAAACATCCAAGCTGTACGCGAAAATATCCGGGAGAGTCCAAGAAACTCGATTTCGTGTCGATCATAAGATCACAGCTCATCATGACGCCGTGAATTTGGTCTGCTTCAACACAAAATTCAACTTACACTCGAACTAAAGTTAAAAAATGCTGGAAAACAAAGTGTGTTCATTGAATGGGTTCTACAATACTAATATTTATAGAAAAATAATCTTCATTGATGAGACCAATTTCTGGTTGAAGGCATGAGCAGCCAAAATTATTGAATATGAAACGATACTAATCCACTTGAGATCCATGAGTTAGTAATGCATTGCGAAAAGTCACTGTTTGATGTGAATTTTGGTTTGGCAACATTGTAGGTCCATCTTCCTTTGAGAAAGATGTTGTCAGAGCCTTTACTGTCACCGGCGAACACAATAGTTCGATTATTATCAACTTTTTTTTTGGCTTGAAATTGATTATCTTTATGCCAGTGGTTTCAACTGGACGGCGATACGCCACATAGCTCATGCTACATAAGATATTCATAACGAGCAATTTGGAGGCACGGTCATCTCACGTAGAGCTGTTGTAAACAACCGAGTTTGTGCGATTGAACTCCATCAGACCTCTTCTTGTGTGATTTATTAATTACAGGTTTATGAGAAAAAGCTACAAGCCACAGCAGTCCTGAAAGCCGGCAAACCCATGGCATCGGTCGAATTCAGTCTGATTTATACGCCAGAGTCTTGCAAAATTGGACAGTTCACAAGAGCCCTGAACAAAGACGCCGAGACATACATTTGAAAGATATTATATTACGCTCATAATTGTTGCAATAGGTCTTTTAAATGCCTAACAAATTTCAATGAAATCTCACAACCTGGTCCATGGGGTCAGTTTAAATGATTGAAGGATTCTGCGGAAGGCGGGAGTGCATCGCAATGGCACTATTTTTCGAAAAAGCGTCTTGTTGCTAGCGTACGCTGACGGTATTGACATCATAGGGCGTACCAAGGGAGATGTTACTGCTGCCTTCAGTACTATTGAACGGGAGTCTACTAAGATGAGTTTGGCAGTAAATGAGGGCAAAACGAAGAATATGTTATCGACAAGTAGAGACGTGCGGCGTATTGGATCTCAGATTACGGCCGATAAGTATACTTTCGATATAGTCAAGGAATTTACCACCAAAAATTATGTCAGTCCGCAGATCAAGCGCAGGATCACTCTTGCCAACAGGTGCTAATATGGTCTCAATATGCAATTGAGTAGCAGAGAACTCTCTCGTACGACAAAACTAATATTCTACAAGATGCTCATCCTCCCTGTGCTTCATTATGTCGTAGAGGCATGGACTCTATTAAGCACTGATGCAGCAGCCTTGAGGGTATTTGAGAAAAGTCCTACGCAAGATCTTCGGTCAAGTACGAGTTGGCGATGAATACCGCATCCGATCCAACAATGAGTTGTATGAGCTCCTCAACGACATAGACGTTGTGCAGCATATTAACATCCAGCGATTGCGCTGGCTCGGCGATGTCGTTCGAATGGAGGATGTTGATCCGGCGAGACGTATTTGATGCGAGGATCTGCGGAAGTCGGCGAAGAGCACGATCTTGTTTGCGTTGGAAAGACCAAATCGAGGAAGCGTAGGATGTGTTGCGGCAGGCCGAAATAAGTTAAACGGGTTGTTAATGGTTTATTAAGTAAGTAAGTCTGAAGGATTAAACTGACTGTAAATTTTATTCAGGAAAGAGCAAGTATTTTATCCAAACCCTTTACATCGTGCCATTATTTATTAATAACTTCTGCTTTCTGAACTGTTGTTTTGTTCATGTTTTTTTTTTAATTTACAATAATTGATTGCAACACATTTATAAATATTACATCAACGATACAAGTTACAAAGTGTATACATTGTAAGTGCTTTTGCATACAATTCGTTCATAAAATTTAATGCATTTCATAAATAATTTCGTACATTGTTCGCTTATGTATTTGTGTTACATTACAGAGTTTGAGGCAGACATTTATATGTTTTCTCGATTTAATACAATTTTAAAATGAATTTTAACAATATTGTATGAATATAATATGAACAACAAAAATATGCTGTAACTACGACAAATGGTATGTATACACATACTATACATAAGTACATTCATATTCAACACCACATTTATTTATTGAATATTATGTAGAGAGATAAGAGCATTACACATGTACACATGGCTATAATTTGTAAATACGAATCTGTTAGTGGGTGAGAGTCTATATGAACTTGTAAAAATTGTATAAAATAATCGTACACACTATTGTTACGTTTTTAAAAATGTTTAAAATATGAGCTCGTAGATTGCAAATAAAATAAAAATAAATTTGTGTTTAGTTTTAATTGAAATTCTTTACTATTCGCACAATACTGTGTACCACTGTTCACAACTTTATGTAACCAACAACAATTGCTTTTTTGGCTATTACTCTGTTTATACCCTTTGCATAAACAATAACAATTACTAGATAATTATTCGACTGATCTTTGTAACGGAAATTTTCAAACCACGATTTCTCTGTTCAAACACATCGCGTCTTCACACAAGACTGACTGAACTTCACTCACTCTGTAGCCTGCTTTGCCAGTCTGATTAATGTTCTTAAAGGCGAATGGTCATGACTTCGCCTTCTCGAAATCTCAACTATGCGAAGTTTCTTCTTGTAGTGTTGTTTATGTATTTTTGTTTAATTGTTTACCATTTTTTTGTTGCTTCTGTTTGTTGTTATGTTAAGCAGTACGATACAACAAGTTTGTTTATTGCATTGTTTTGTTTTTGTTAGTTTTTAATTTTAATGTTAAGTGATGTAAAAGCAAAGCACCAGTATCTAAATTTTCCATTTTCTTAACAATATGTGAAAACAAACACATTTTGCCATACTAGTAGTCTAGTAGGTAGTGTGTTAGCCTATTAGACGTGAGACCACTGTTGAAACCATAGGTCAGGAATTCCAACAAAACGAAATACAAAAATATATATTTTCAATTTAGTCTGTACACCACGCCACACATGTATAAATTTATCACACGGATAAATAGTATAAGAAGCTAGGTTGTAATCCTAATTGAAGGGTTGTAATGACCAATTACAGTCGAACTTCTATAAATTGAGTCACCATTATCCAGAAAAAAACTTCAACTTATAGAAACTTCAACTTTGGGAAGTAAATTTACAAATGATCTAGATGCTGTTGCCACGGGATGTGCTTCAACTTATAGAAATTTCAAGTAATAGAAGTTCAAATTATAGAAGTTCGATATGTACGTACGTATATATTTATGTAGAAGTAATGATAAAATATGATATGTTTTTTGGAATGCATGCATTTCAAATAAAATTAGAAATTGCTACTCAAATCAACTCATAAGATTTCTCTTAGTATACGACTTAGATATACTTCCATTAATAGAAGAAATAAATATGGGGTAGTGAGCTTCAAAAGAAACTGTATACTGAAAATAAAATCTAACAATCACCAAACTCAACTTTTACTACTTAAGGAAAGTACACGAAAAATTTTGAGAATATATCGAAATAATTTTTCGAAATTTTTATTTTTCGTTTCAATTTTCAAAACTGGCAACGAAACAATTGTCAAATTTAGATTTAATAATAATAATAATAAATAAAAATAATGGTAATTTGTTAATGTATTTTTTTAATGTACAGTTTCTTTTGATGCTCTATGTGTGTATGTATGTAAAGATAATTAAAAAAATGTACGATACATATTTCAAAAGACATATCCGTTAAATAAATGAATGGAGACTTGCGCAAATTTTTCGAATTATTTCAAATAATTCAGAAACTGCTCCTCAAATCAGTGCATAGGATTTCCCTTACTGTACGACTAAACACATAGTTTGTCCTCCATAAATGGAACAACAAATATAGGACAGTTATATTGTGTAGTCCAAGTGTTGAAAATACATCTGTCAGAAATAATAAAACTATCTTCTTATGATGAGTGTTCTATTCGGGCAACTCGCCGCGCGCTAGGCAAGTTTTACGATAGAGAAAGCCGTTCTACCGAGAGGACTATTCGCAATGTGTTGGAAAAATTCGAGTCCACTGGCTCAGTAAGCGACCAACCACGCGCGTTGATTTCCGAAAACATACCCGTAGGAGAGTGCAGGAGAATTAGAGACAGTCTACACCGCGTCAGTCACAAAAACTTGATTTTCGCAGACCACAACTTGAGGAATTTTGATCTGTGACTTGAGCCTGCACACGTTCAAAAACCCAAGAACTAAAAATAAAAGACTAAAGGCAACAAAGTGAGATCGCTGAGTGGAAAAACAACTTTCAAAGTTGAGGCCCATTTCTGAATAAATGGTTACGTACTTAACATAATTGATTTTGATCTGTGACTTGAGCCTGCACACGTTCAAAAACCCAAGAACTAAAAATAAAAGACTAAAGGCAACAAAGTGAGATCGCTGAGTGGAAAAACAACTTTCAAAGTTGAGGCCCATTTCTGAATAAATGGTTACGTACTTAACATAATTGCTCATTACAACTCCTGAGTCAGGATTACGACCTAGCTTCTCACGCAATTTATTTGTGTGTGTTAATTTTATCCATAAGTGGCGGAATGGTTGCACAGACAAACAAAATTGTCGATTTTGAGACGAAGCCAAATGTATTTGAAATTCAAAAGCATCCAATGCATTTCGAAGTAGTCACTTTTTGCTCTAAATTTTAGACTGGTGGCGATATCGGTTCATATTCCTTTCAGAATGATGAAGTTCGGGCGAGTAATATAGATCGATGATTTGCAATAGACATGTGGACACCATGCCACATTCCATATTCTGTAAGAGCGATTTGAGGGCATGATCATCTAACGTGGAATTAATGTGAAATGGCCACGAAGATCATACGATTTGTCTGTGTTAGGCCTTTTTAATGTGGGGAGTTGATGTATTCTAACAAACCGCAAACCTCAGCGTCCTCAAATCCAACGTAACCCATGTCAGTGCTTGATTTCAGCCTGTCAGTTAAAGAAAATTGGATATTTCAGATGCGCTTCACCAATAGTAGCCATGGAATATATTTGAGCGATATTTTATTCCACACTTCATGGCATCATTAGGTCTTTCAAAAGAATATCAAATTTCGACATACACTTGTTTCATTGGAATTTAAAAATAGAAAGTGCTTAATGAAGGAATCGATATATTGTGTAAATATATTGCACCTCATGTTTCTTTTATGTTAAACATTATTTCGCTATTTTTTTTTTTGAATATTTTCCTTTTGTTTTAATACATATTTATTAAAATACATTAAATGTTTAAATAATTTTTATGTACATACATAAATATTTATACCAGCATGCTGCAGTACGAATGCATGCAGTTTATATGATTCACGATATTTATGGAAACAGTAAATGGTACAGACTATCAGTAGAAATATGCAACGAAAAATTAAAAAAAAAATAATTCTGCACAAACAATTGGTTTTAGTTGTGGCAGCTTAAATTTGATATTTTCACTGTCGTTTATGGATAATGAGTTTCCATAAACGAATTTATTTATTTATTTTTCTTGTTTTTATTTATAAATACTTTTATTTATAATCATTTCAGTTAATTGGCAGTGTCAGTATTGTTTTAAATTCCCGTAAACTAATGTAATCTGGTGTAATGACTGTAGCAGACGATGTAGCAATGATTGGCTGCTATACCAGCATACCAGCATATACAATATTTGGTATTGAATTTTTTGGTTAGTCACTCTTATTTGATAAAAAAAAATAAAAACTTTAAATGCCAGTCTTTTTATGGAAAACAATAGATATGTATATATGTACATATGTGTCTGGCTATGAGCCCCCATTATCATATTTTATTTGAAACAAGCCCTGTTCTACCACAAGTGTTATTAAAATACATTAGGCCTACAGTGACGATTGCAATGGAAAAATTTATAAAAGCTAGTTTAGAACCGAATATCAAGGATAAAACAAATTTTGGGGGCGCGATATCAAACTCATAAAATTTTGTTCGTATAGCATAGGATTAGGTTGTCTTATATCTTTCATAGATTTTTGAAGATTGGATGTCCCATTTAAATTCATAAACCATAGAGGATCTAAGATCTGTTCAACTAAAATAAATCAAGTATATAACTAATCCAACGACCGATTTTTGAGAAACTTTTCATGGCAGTTTCATTTACTCTCAGAGTTTTTGCCAGAAATATGCTGAGAGGAAGTCACCAAAGAAATATTTTTTCATATTTCGTTTAGTTGGAGATGTATGACCCGGGATTTGAACCGAGGCCTCACGTATAATCAGCCAACTTTGAGCCACTGGTTGAAAAATCAGATCATTCGGCTCTCAGTAGCTGTATTAATGGTTTTACTAGGTTTGAGGAGGTGGTAGTACTCCACACTTTCTGTGGAATCAATATAGCCTTCTAGCCGAAGTTGAGAATTCTGAAAATAACTCCATTTTTCATTGTGGTAAAATTCGATTCAACACTGATTTCCTATCTTGTCACATACATAACATATATAATTGGTCATTACAACCCTTCAGTCAGATTTACGACCTAGTTTCTCACACCACTTATGTTGTGTGTTAATTTTAGACATGAGTGATGATGCCTACAGTTTAAAGTCGATTCCGAGCGACAGATTTTTGAGAAACTTTTCATGGCAATTTTTTTTGTTTGTATTTACTCTCAGAGTTTTTACCAGAAATCTACTGAGAGGAACTCGCCAAAGAAATACTTTTTTATGTCTGGCCTATGGCTCGAACCCTGGCTTTACGTCTAATAAGCCAACACACTACCTACTAGACTAAGACGACTTCAATCCTATCCTTCCTATCTTGTCATTGAAGCAAAATTTCAAAAGTGGTTTTTCGGTTTTCCATCTGTCTATCATTTAATTCATATGGCACTGATTTTCCAGACTTTTGGAGTTTACCTATAGCTTTTGAAATGTCAGAAATTGCGTGTTATCAAACATTTAACATTATCTGTCATTTGTTGCAGTTGGTTTTTCATCTTCATCAAATATTATTTGCAGTTTGGCGTCTTCCTACTTCAAAGGTGGTCTTCAACATTCGCCATTTCTAACATCGATCTCGTCGATATCAGGTTCAGCATGTTGCTTCTAATACATCACCACTATATGCCTCGAAAACCATTCGAAGCGACCCTTAAACCCTTTTTTGCAAATGAAAACTATAAATTAATACTTTCCGCAAATTAATATTTTCTGGTACAAAATTCGCCATCTTTCAAAGCGAGAATGAGTAAAAGGATTAATTTGGTTACTAGATACTCTTTCAAGAGAGAGAGACTGTTCTGGGATATACCTGTGGGTCAATGACATGTAGTGGAGCAGAAGCAGGACGTTTGGTACCAGAGTATTCGTGTGCTGCTTTCAAGCTTATACCAGATATGTTCAATGCAACTTAAACAGGAAGAATATTCCAAAAAGGAGTTTAGCAAAGAAATATCAACAATGAGCAGTCAATATTTTAGAGGGGTTCCTTCCACGCCATTGATGATGCCAGAACCTTTCAGTGGATTGATAGGGTATAAAAAGTGAGTTATGCTTCTGACTATTTAGAAGAACAACCTATTAAAGTTTGCTAGGGCAACAGTAGAGTGTAAGACATTATAGGGATACCCTATATGTGTAGATTGAGGGCAGCACAATAAATCGTCTTGTTGCTGAATAACAATACCTCTACGCATCAATTCTGTTGCATTCTGTTTTCTTTTATTTTTGTTTTTACTCAAATCAATCGATGTGTAGAAAAAATCTATGAATTTGCGATAAATCGATATATAAAATCGAAGCATATTTGCAAAGCATTGCACCGAAAAATACATCGATGTTTTATTTTAATGTCCATCAGTGTGAAGATTCAAAAAACAATTTTGGGTCATTAAAGCAAAATAACAAATGAATACTCTTTGCAAAACTCTTGTCATAAAAACGACATAAAAATCTGACAGAAAAGAATAAAAAAGTTGTCTAGAAAATATTTTAAATGGCAAGTAAATGCTATGAAAAATGATAACATAAGATATATTTTGAGATACAACATACATATATGTATATACCCATGTACCCATGATATTAAAAAAATAATAAAAAAAATTATAAAAAATATAATAAAAAGAAAATACTTTTTTATTTGAAAATTACAACCTTTTTTTAAACTTTCAATATTTCATATGGAAAAGAAAAAATATCCAGACAAGAAACTTAGAAATGCTTAACATTAATATTGATATGAATACTTCGGAACTCTTTCTCTATTTTCTATAAAGAACTAATAAAACTCTTTTTAAACTTTTTATACATACAGCGCAATATGGAGTAGTGTAAGCAATAAAGCTATCTTCCAATGTACTTTCTTGTCATACCAAATATTTATGTATGCATTTCCTTTCAATTTATATACAATTTAAATTTGAAATATTACTTCGTAAATATTATTCGAAAATACTTGTATATGTACTTACAAATGTATGTATTTGCTACATAAACTAATTTCAATTTAAATACGAAAAGAAAAAACTTGAACCATTGCTAGATGGATTTCATTTAAGAACAGGCTATGCACAAGACTCTTACAACGTACACTAAGTACACTAAGATTTATTGGGTTTCAATGCAACTCAATCCTAGTTACGAAAATGGGAAATTATAAACAAAAGCTACAAAAACGAAAACAATGAACTTGTTTACATGATACACAAATAAACAAAAATATACCAACAAAAATCAATATAAAAAGGGGATAAAAAAGTAAATAAAAATATACTAACAAACACTGCAAGAATAAATGTAAACAAAAATACACAAACAACAATAATGAAACAACTATGTTTACATTTATAGAGATCTTGAGAAGGCGAAGCTACGAACATTCGACTTCAAGATCATTCATCAGACTCTTTATATTGGCATATAAAAGGCAAGACAAAGCAGGCAACGGAGCCAGTAAAAATTCAGTCAGCCTTGTGTGAAGACGCGTTGTTTGGAGATCTCCGTTATAAAGATCTGTCGAATAATTGTTATTGTTTACGCAAAAGATTGTAAAAGAAGAAGAACAAACAAAGTAATTGCTGTTGTTACATCAAGTTGTGAACGGTGGCACACAGAATTGTTCGAACAATAAAGAATTTTAATTAAAACTAAACACAAACTTATTTTTATTTTATTTGCAATCTAGGAACTCATATTTTAAACGTTTTTAAAAGGTAAAATAGTAACTGTATATTAGGTATGAATTATTCTCTGAAACAATTATTCACGACATCAGGCATCATACATACGTACATAATCGGTCATCACAACTCTTCCGTCAGGATTACGGTTTAGCTTCTGACACCACTTATGTTGTGTGTGTTAAATTTTATTCACAAGTGACGGCACCTACTGTTTAATGTCGACTCCGAACGACAAATTTTTGAGAAACTTTTCTTTGCAATTTTATTTACTCTCAGAGTTTTTGCTGGAAATCTGCTGAGAGGAACTAGCCGAAGCAATATTTTTTCGTATTTAATTTTGTTGTCGCTGTCTGACCTGCCGTGGCCTCACGCATAATAAGACTACTACTGGTGACTTCATAATGCCGTTAGTGACACAAAAATTTGAGTATTTTTCCTATTCGTAACAAGTATTATACCTGCAGACATACAGGAAATATCTGATATATTGATCCCCTATCTGCAGAGAATCTGTTAAGCTTTTCTTAAGTAGTCGCATGCATCTACTATGTGGAAAGGGACGAAGGTAGCTTTTATCCCAAAGGTTGGGAGACCGCCGATATCTAAGCGAATGATCTCAGACCTATTAGTTTAACCTCATTACAATGCTGGAAAGGATTCTGGACCATGAGATTTTAGCGGGATTTTTCCCGAAAATCTCTTGAATTATTCGGGCATACAGGCTGCCATTAAATTCTTAAGGAACGTAATTTCAATGTCCATCCTTGCACAGAAATGCCGAAGCTTTGTCAGGAATATTTCGGACCATTTAAATTTAACTCTTATAACTGGATCTGGGGTCAAATCCGATATACTGGCGCTGAATGGGTCATACAGATTATCTAACCAGGCCAGCATATTTCAGGCGGAGATTTTTTCTATGTAAGCATATGTAGAAAAATGTTCAGAAATTTTACAAGTAATTGCATATGGAACGTAGGATTCCTATTTAAGTACACTTTTATAAGACTACTGATTCTCTAATTTGCTATGTTGTTATTCATATTCGTAGTAATTTTTTGAAGCAGTTAATCAGTCTGTAGCACTGCATCGCGTTATACAAACAATTAATACATTCAACACCCATTTCAATCCAATAAAACGCTGCGTTTGGATAAGTCCAAAAAAATTTGCTGGCCAGATTTTTCATTGGCGATGATCTTTCTTTCAATTATAACGGAGACCTTCAAACCACGATTATTCTCTTCACACGCAACGCGTCTTCACACAAGACTGACTGAATTTTTACTGATCCGTTGCCTGCTTTGTCTTGCCTTTTATATGCCAACGTAAAGAGCCTGCTGAATGACCTAGAAGTCGAATGTTCGTGGTTTCACCTTCTGGAGATCTCCATAAATGTGAACATTGTTGTTTGTGTATTTTGTTTACATTGTTTGTTGTTGCATTTTTGTTTACTTGTTTATCCCCTATTTTTTACTGATGATGTTGGTATATTTTTGTTTACTTGTTTATCATGTGAATAAGTTCATTGTTTTTGTTTTTGTAGCTTTTATCATTTTAATGTTAAACGATTTAACACCATTTCCATTTTCGTAACACTATCATGTTTTTATGAATCTTTGGAATCCATGTGTGACTGATACCAGTCTATGGTAATCTGCATTTTTTGTTTGAGTCGCAGCAAGCAATAGCAATAAATGGTGGGATATTTCGTTAATCTTTAATAACCATTTGAATAACAACTGAGCAGAGCTGCGTTTAGGAGTTAATATTTGATATCGCATTATCAGGCGAGTGTTCAAATTATACATATCTTGACTGCTGTAAATAAATATTTAATCAGTGGAATTATCACCTCTCCTACATGACACCTCTTTTACAGTTAACAACAAGGGGAGATCTTTAGTAGATAACATTACCTAATAGTAGATTAACATTCAACAAAATCTTACCCTAAAGACCAGAGTTCAACATTTTACCTCATATGCATGGTTCAGATTTCCAATGTTCTTTTGTTGTTTCCCATCATATTTACATTTCGCAATTTATTCTTCAGCAAATAAGAAATTTCCTGTTGATGACCTACTGCTATTGGGGCAATGAAAACGAACGTACGAAGGTGTGAAAATAAAAATCTGATGTGTTTTGTTTTTCTCTTTCGAAATTGTTTCGTATTACATTAATACAAAGTGTTTGTTTTTAATAAATGATAATGTATGGAAAAGTGTGACTGATATTTACTGTCATACGTGTTAATAAATATTAAAAAAGTTTTTCACACTACAACTCAAACAGGCACGCTAGTGGAAAAACTAAATGTTGTCAGTCAGCATACATCTACGCAAATCTTAAGGCCTTCAGAATTAAAAGAAAGATGTAAAGATGTGTAAAGACTGAAACGAAAGGTGAGAATAAATATCCTTTCTATAGAGATCTAATCAGAAAATTCTGAGAAAAGAGAGGTTGCCTTTTTTATTTCGGGATTTGGCAAACCTAGTGTTGCAATCTGCCAACTGACAGGTCTATCGTAAAGCTTGACGTTTTTGTGGTTATACGTACTCAGAACGTTTTGACATACGAGCGCTGTTTGGAATTAAATCCTGAACATTTTCGTGCGATTATTTTTTACAACTTTCGACGTGGATTAACTCAACAACAGTGCATCGATGAACTTAATTCAATTTTTGGCGATGAAGCTCCATCAAGGACCAGTGTTTATCGATGGTATGGTGAATTTAACGCAGGTCGTAGTTCACTCCAAGACGAAATTCGTGAAGATCGTCCAAATCAGTTGTTGTTCCGGGAACCATTGATGCTGTGCGCCAACTGATATTGAAAGATCGTCATGTGACCTATCGTGAAATTGAGACAACCTTAGGCAATATACAAAATACATTCAATATTGCATGAACATTTGACTGGCAAAAAAATTTGTTCGCGTTAGATCCCACAAAATTTGTCAATCGCTCAAAAAAAGGCTCGTGTCGATTGGTCGAAAAAAATGCTCTAAAAATACTATGGCGGTGCTTCGAAACACGTCTATGACATCGTGAAAGGTGATGAATCGTGGATTTACGCATATAAGCCCGAAAGTAAACAGCAGTCGACTGTATGAGTGTTTCAAGATGAGCCAAAGCCAACAAAAGTTGCTCGCGCACGAAGCACTTCCAAGCAAATGATCGCCTGTTTTTTCGGAAAAACTGGACATGTCGCAATCTTACCACTAGAACAACACAGAGCAGTCAATTCTGAGTGGTACACAACCATTTGTTTGCCAGTTATCTTCCAAGAAATCAGAAAAAGCAACCGCCGAAGACGGATCACACTTCAGCACGACAATGCGAGGTCTCACATATCGGCTCAAACAACTGCATTTTTGAGCACTCAAAAAATAGATTTGATAGTCATTCGCTTCTTCTTTTTATTCCCGTACGTAAAAAATAAAATCAGAGGTCAACGTTTTTCGACATCTCAATACCTCAATCGGAGTGGCAAAAGTGCTTCGACAATTGGTTCAAACGCATGCAAAAGTGTATAGATCTTAATGGAGAATATTTTGAAAAAAATAAAGCAATTTTCAATGATTAATATTTGTTTTTCTTCTCTAATCCCGAAGTTTTTGAAGTTTATACTTAACTACACAATGCGTAAATCCGACGCCTACACCAAAATAATCTTTAATTCAAGCGTCACGTATTGCGTGCTGTATATGTAAACTAAATTGTATGAAATTCCTTTTATATGTAAGGCATTCTAATATTTATTGCAGACACTTGAATAGGGGAAAATAAACACACTGTAATCTGGCAGCCTAAAGATGAAATTGAATTAAATTTTATGCCACATTTTTGATGATTACTTTGCGGTATCCAGACATAGAAATGCAAAAACTGTCTCTAATGTTTCTTAACTTTTTTTCGAATTATCGGAAGCAAAAAAATTAATTTTGGTCTTCAGAACTAGGCAACAAAAGGATAACAAAAGGATAGCACAAATTAAATTCAAATAGCGGTAATATGACAAGTGGAACTAACGTGAAAAAAAATATTTTAACTGCGAACAATTTTCACTGAAATAAGGGATTCTTTCCGTTTCTTACCAATTTTATGATACCTACAAATTGAATTAACTTTTATTTCTTCCATGCCATCTTAAGCAAAAAAATTTAATTAAAACGTATTAAATAGTGTAGCAAAAACAAAGCCAACAGGGTACTCATAATAACATGGCTTTAATAAAATATTCGGTATCTAATTGAAAAACAATTTTCATGCAAATTCAGTTGTCTTAACTTACTACATTAAACGGTACTTTAAGAATGTGAGTGCCACTATTATTTAAAACAATTTAATTGACTTTAATTGAACTATAAGGATTTGCAACATTTGATAATGGCCATGGATAACGACATGTGTACACTGAAGGGGCATTGACGAATTTGGTGATTGATCCTAATTTTCATTGAAAAATCATATACAGCGTTGGGGAATATTTCTGGATAAATTTGTATATAAACAAAAAAAATACCGAATTTAGGACGATACCACATGAAATCCACGAGCTTCCCATTCTTGCAGAACGAGTCACTGCTTGGTCCGACGGCATCATCAGTCCAATCTTTCTCGGATCATAGAAAAAATTCTATACTCGTGTCGTTGGTGTCCAGATCACTCAACTTTGGCTAAAAAGGACTTGCTAATTATTAACCAATATTGCTCGCCGTTGACGTAGTTCTCAAAGAAATATGAACCGATGACGCCACCTGTCAAAATTTCAATAAAAATTAAGGTTAGTTGCCAATTACTTCAGACACGTGGTCCATGCTGGACCGTAGTGTTTTGGCAATACAGATTTATAACTGACAACTAGTTTGACAGATGCAGCTTCAACAAGATGGCTGGAAAGTCCATGTTGGAAGACCCAACAAATAAGACTCTCAATGTGTCATCGAACAAAACAAAAGCTGAAAATATTGTATTGTATTAAATCCCTTGACGCGTAGCATAATGAGCTACCAAGGGCACATTCATTTATAAAATATGGATCTCCGCTCTAGAAACGTAATGCATCCAAATATAAACAGCGAAACTGGTGATTTTCGGAAATAAATAGAGTTCCTTAGGTGAAAGATATAATTAGATATTGTAATTTCAATTTCAATTTAAAGAATGAAATTGAGTGAGAGACACTTAAAAAAGAAAATGATTGCAGTTGCTTGGTGAGGCTCAAATATTTCAATTTTTAAAATTGAAACATTTATTCTTATTCTGATTATTGCTCAATCAAACGATAATCTTTATGTTATTTTTTCTATTCATACTTTGAGTTTAAAAAAAATTATAAAAAATAAGAACAAAATAATCGTTTCGATAATTTCATGGTTTTCCACTTAATTTTTCTTTTTGTGCGTAATCAATGAGCATCATTTAAAATTAATAACTGAAGTACATAAATATGCAATTTATTTACATTAAAAATATATGTTGAATTACTACAGGACAAGAAGGTTAGCAAGTAGGAAAACAATGTTATCAATCAACATTTCTCTCATTACATTCACTTTTGCATTACCAATGAGTGAGCCAACTTGGCCTCTCTAAATAAAGGCTTACTTACTTACTTAATTGGCCATAACAACCCGTTTAACAAATTTCGGCCTGCCGCAACACATCCTTCCAGGCGCCTCTGCTTCGTGCGCGCCTACGCCAGTTGGTCACACCAATCGATGACAGGGCTTCCTCGATTTGGTGCTTCCAACGGATGCAAGGTCGTCTTCTTCGCCGACTTTCGCAGATAACCGCATCAAATTCCCGTCTCGCCGGAGCATCCTCCTCCATTCGAACGACATGGCCGAACCAGCGCAACCGCTGGATATTAATACGCTGTACAACGTCTATGTCGTTGAGGAGCTCATAGAGCTCACTGTTGTATCGAATACGGAAATCATCGCCAACTCGTACTGGACCGAAGATCTTGCGTAGTACTTTTCTCTCGAACACTCTCAAGGCCGCTGCGTCTGTACTTAATAGGGTCCATGCCTCTGCGCCGTAAAGAAGCACGGGTAGGATGAGTGTCTTGTAAAGTGTTAGTTTTGTCGCACGAGAGAGGTTTCTGCTACTCAATTGCCTATTGAGACCATAGTAGTACCTGTTGGCAAGAGTGATCCTGCGCTTGATCTCCAGACTGACATCATTTCTAGTGGTAATGGCGGAGCCAAGATAGATGAATTCCTTGACCGTATCAAAAGTATAGTTATCGGCCGTAATCTGAGAATCAATACGCCGCGCGTTTCTACTTGTCGATAACATATACTTTGTTTTGCCCTCATTTACTGTCAGACCCATCTTAATAGACTCCCGTTCAATAGCACTAAAGGCAGCAGTAACTTCTCGCTTTCTACACCCTATGATGTCAATGTCGTCAGCGTACGCAAGCAACTGGACACTTTTTTGAAAAATAGTGCCATTGCGATGCACTCCCGCCTTTCGCAGAACACTCTCCATGACGAAGTTGAAGAGGTTGCACGATAAGGGATCGCCTTGTCTGAAACCTCGCACGGTACCAAAAGGTTCGGAAAGGTCCTTTCCTACCTTGACGGAGCTTCAGGAATTTCTCAACGTCATTCTGCATAGCCTTATATAGCCTCTAAGTAAAGGCAATGAATGAAAAAATAAAACAAATACATGTAGACAACATTTACTTTTGCTTTATAACCGCGTAACAGGAGACATGAAATACAGCGAAACACCATCAATATTGTTACGAAAATGGAAAAATCTAGATACTGGTGTTTTACTTTTCCATCGTTTAACATTAAAATTATAAACAAAACAAAATTACATGGTAAACAAGTAAACAAAAATATACTAACAAACACCAGTATAAAACAATGATCATAAGTAAACAAAAATACAACAACAAACACTACAAACATCAATAATGAAACAAAGATATTTACGTTTATAGAGATCACGAGAAGGCGAAGCCTTGAACATTACCTTCAAGAACATTCATCAGACTGTTTACGTTATCATATAAACGGCAAGACAAAGCAGGCAACTGAGTTAGTAAATGTTTAGTCAGTCTTGTGCGAAGACGCGGTGCGTTTGAAGAGACTAATCGTGGTTTGTAGATCTCCGTTACAAAGATGCAAAGGGTGTAAACAGAACAATAACAAACAAAGCAATTGGTGTTCTTTACATCAAATTGTGAACAGTGGCACACAGAATTGTGCGAATAATGAAGAATTTTAATTAAAACTAAACCCAAATTTATTTTGATTTTATTTGCAACATACAAGCTCATATTTTAAACGTTTTTAAAAGGTAAAAACGGAACAATATCTTAAAAATAAAATATTTAAATGTGAGAAGTTGTACATTTATTTGTCATGCAATATTTTTCCATCAACATTAAGAAAACTTCATTCTTCTGAAAATCCTTCGAAGTGGAATTAAGTGTTCAGCTTAGCGATGGACATTAAAATTTCCATCGATGTTTTGTCGATGTAATGCATCGCATAGAAGTATTAATAATGTCTGTACTAGAGTACTTGACGGACTTGTACATATGTGTTCCATGTAGAAAAAATTTCCTGCCTCTTGTATAGCAAAATCGAACGAAGGCTTAAAAAGATGATTGTCCCCTTCCTCCTGGGTACTTTGTTAGCAGTTGGTATCTTGACTTCATTGTTGTGAACCCACTAATCAATGATGATAATAATGATAATCAATAATGCTAACAAAGCTTTAGTTTGTTACTTTTTTAGGTGGTGAAAACGGTTTGAGCAGCACAATTAGTTCGACGCCTTTGCAGAAGTCTGCGAATAAATAAAAAGTTGCTAAAAACAATCTGTCATGTAGGTCCCACCACTCATGTATAAAATTAACACAGACAACGTAAGTAGAGTGACCAACTAGGTCGTAATCCTCACTGAGCGGTTTTAATCTAAATGTATGTACGTATGTATGTAAAAGCCGCAACAAAATCGTATATCTTTTGATGCCATAAATGAATCGAGCGCTGCTCTGAGTGAAGTGTATTCCAGTGACAGTGTTTTTAATCGATAGAAACAAATTTCAGTCAGAAGGAGGAACGTTTGGGCTACGGGCCAGGGAAGATAAAACTTGTCCTTCATTAATGTCGCATTATTTGGACGATCGTTGTCATGAAGGAAAATTACGGGCTCGTGACTAAAAGCATATTCAAGGCATTTTACTTCGTTTCAAATGAATTAATTTTTGTCTACACATGTATCCCGTGATAGTCAGGACAGTTTTAGCTGCTTATAATGGATCACAGTCTTCTGGTTCCATCAAATGCAAAGCATTGACTTGGTGAATTGGACATTCTGATTGGCCGCAGAATTTACTCGTTGCTCGCTCTTCACATATGATTCCTGGTGCTTATGGTTGTCGTAATAAATCCGTTAGTTTCGAGGCAAACATGATCTCGTTTTTAAAACGATTAAACAGCATTTCAGGCATGCTTTCAGTTTTAGGTCATGTGGCATTCAATTTCCTTGCTTTCTAATTAATCCTTTGATATCACAATCAGTATTTTTGAAAAGCTCAATCGGATGTGCACAATCCAAGAATATATTAATTTTTTTGAAACAGCTAATAAAATTTGTTCCAAAAAATTTTAAAGCATTTACAAATTCTTTATTTAGCGATTTGTTTGCTTTGTTTGAGCCAAAAACATTTGCTAGTTAAACGAATGAAATGCAATTCTCCTTTAACAACTAAAGGACATTATTTACAATGGACAGATAAATCACTGATTAACTACAGTAACTGTGTATTAATGCTGATATTTACTTACATTTACATTCATTTACGCAGACTTAAATAAGACAGTCTGTTAGAAACGACAGAATGTCATGTCATTTAAATTAGGCTCCTCGAAATCGTGTTAGACATCAAAAGATAAACGTTTGAAGCAAGGAATACATTACGGGATGAATATTTATTGTTTTAGTACTACATGTAATCGACAAAGTAATCGATTATAATATACAAAGACAAGTATGTTTGTCAAATTGTGTCTATCTTCTATCATTTTGTCGTTAACTAACTGCATTTCAATGACAATAAATTATTGATATCTCCATGAGACATTTACATACATTTAAAGTCAAACAAAGGAAGGCCTATTCGTTGTTAATATTGGAAGCTTTACGATGGTCCGTGCAGCTGAATATTGACGTCATCATGATGCGTTGTAGTCAAACATTAAAGCAAATACTTTATGTTATTAGGGATCAATTTCCACCAGAAATAATAACATAAAAAGTTAAAAGGTTTATCGAAGAATTTTAAAATGATCACATAGTAAAATTTATTCGCATTTTAACTATTTATTGGTTCAAATCAAAATTTAAGTCACCGTAGGCTAGTAGGTACTGTGTTGATTTATTAGACGAGAGCTCTTGGTTCAACACCAGACTCAAGTATTTCAAACTAAATGACGTGTGAAAAAATATTTCTTTTGACGACTCTCTAAAGACTTCAGATAAAAAATCTGAGAGTAAATAAATTTGCCATGAAAAATTTCTCAAAATGGTTTAACACAGACAACATGAGTGGTGCCAGAAGCTCGATTGTAATCCCTACTAAAGGGTTGTAGCAGACATATTTCAATAATGACTGAATGAATTAGCAGTTCTAATGCACTCTCAAAACTCTCTAATTTCAATAAAAAATACATCCATTAGTTGAGCAAGAAAAATTTCACACAGGACCCCCGCATTGGACAACACAAGTTATTATAAAAATATGTTATCCATCTTAACTTCCCTCTTATTAATGTAAGTTTTACAGAAGATATTTTGAGTAAGAACCAAAATTTGTATAAAAGTCTCCTTTGGGCAAGAGCCTGAGTAACACTGGCTACTATAAGGAGGACCTAAGTTCAAATACTGCCTTTATTTCGTGATCAAAAGGTTTCTACGAGTATGTAAGCCATGTCGAAGCATACACTGCGATTAACTGACCCATCTATCACCGACATAATTACCTTTAATGCCAACAATAGCTCAACTAATTTACATTCCATATTGAAAAAAAAAATTGATCAATCAAAGCCACTGGACGTGTTAGACTACAACTAGACAATGGCAGTGAATTTGTGATGCTATGGGATTACATTGTGGCAAAGGGAAATAGAATAGTCTATCGAACAGTTGGTACGCCAATTGCTCAATCCTATACAAATATTTAAAACAATTACATACCTGCCTTTGAAGAAAAATCTCGATTACAGACCGCAGACATCATTTTCGAACATGATAACAATAAACTAAAAAAGAAATGTCATATTATAACCGCTGAGAAAGGGCAACATCATTCAACAGATCTTAACTCAAAGCTTTTTAAATAGGTATTGCCTGCACTCTTCGAATCCTCGAAAATTTGGGACCCATGTGTGAACAACGGGGAGAGGTATAGGTACACCGTAAACATTTAGTGCACAGTAGAAGCTGTAGTTACTGCCAGAAGAGATTACACAATATACTAAGCCCAAAAAGAGTAATAAAATTTATTATTCTGATTGGCGAACTTCAACCTTTATAACACCCTGCTGGTTGAAAATATTGCTTAGCGCTACTCTGAGTGGCTAATGGCTTAACTTATGTAATTATTAATATAGGAACAACTTCTGGAGAAAATAAAAAAACTAAGTTTATGTCTACCCGGTTCTAGAATATCGCATTGTTACGAAAATTAAAAAATCTATATACTGATGTTTTGCTTTTACATCGTTACCATTAAAATTAGAAACAAAAGCTACAAAAACAAAACAATGAACTTGTTTACAAATTATCGCACTGCGCAATATAACAATAAACATGAGCATAAAGAAAATGGTAAACAAAAATAACACAACAAACACTAGAAGAATAAATGTAAACAAAATACACGAACAGCAATAATGAAACAACGATGTTTATATTTATAGAGATCTCGAGAAGACGAAGCCCCGAACATTCGCCTTCAAGAACATTCATCAGACTGTTTACGTTGCCATATAAAAGGCAAGGCAAAGCAGGCGAGTGAGTCAGTGAAGTTCAGTCATTTGAAGAAAGTAATCGTGGTTTGAAGATCTCCGTTACAAAGTTCAGTCGAACAATTGTCTTATTACGTTATTGTTATGTTATTATTGTTTATGCAAAGGGTGTAAACAGAGGAATAACAAACAAACCAATTGTTTTTGTTTACATAAAGTTGTGCATAGTGGCACACAGAGTAGTGCGAATTAAATTTACTTTAATTAAAACTAAACACCGATTTATTTTTATTTTATATGCAATCTACGAGCTCATATTTTAAACGTTTTTAAAAGTTAAAAACGCAACATCAATGTACTCTTTCAATGTTTTGGATTAAATGTTACAGTTCAATAGCTTAATAAACTTATTTTGTTTCTTTAATTGTGAAAAAGAATTAAAAAAGAGATAAAAACGTTAAAACTTTTATTTTTTAATTTCTTTAAATCAAAACCACCAAAAAATTAAATGGTTTGTGCACCATCACTCTGAATTAATGAAGTTGTTAATCCTGAAAGTTAAAAGTTTATTGCCGATATTAAAATAATTGCACGCAAATATTTATGCATTTTCTGTATAAACAAACAAACACATAAACTGACAAAATGTATTTCGTATTAAATTAATTAAAAGCATTTAAAGGCAGAGCTGTTTGCGGCCGGCTTTAGTAGAATTACTTAACAAAGTAAAGAATTGAATGGTAAATAAATACAAGTATGTACATGCACAGACCGTATGCAGTAAATAGTGTGGTAAGAGTATTGCAAAGATATTTTATAATATGGTTTATAAAACATTTAATATTCGTTAAAATGATGAATGATAATGAATATAAAATTAAAACTCTGCATGCGGAATGCTACTTTATGAATAAAAGCAGTTAGACTTATTCATATCTATTATAAGCAATTCACGAAATTGTATCGTAATGCTTTAAGCACAATAAAGGCAACGCACAGTGGGGTTTTTGATACCAAAAATTGGAATTAATTGCAAAATTAAATTTAGGAAAACCGAATAAATTTTTGTTGTCGATAAAAGTACACAACATTCCACATCACTTGTGGAAAAATTTTGTTTTTGAGAACTACCGTTATGTCACAATATAATTTTAAAGTTTGAATTATTTGTAGTTTTCCTCGCGTGAAATATAAATTTCAACTTTTGGTGTCTTAAAAATTACTTTTGGGTGTTTTCTAAAGCGATAATTAAAAATATTTCAATGGAACCTTCAACCTCAGGTTAGTTAGATTAATTTATGTTTTTGGTTTTTATGTGCAATTTGTGTTATTATTTTTAATTAAATTTCACGCATAAGCTTATAAGTAGGGGATTTAGGAAAATATGTCGATAAATAGTTGCGAATAAAGCCAAATTAAGAAAAAACTCTTCTGTTTTCTAAAAATATAAACGCTTTTGAAAATATTTATGAAAAATTTGTCTGCACTTTTTTGCACATTTTGAAATAAAATTTAAATATATTGTGGCACCTACATATACAAAATTTAAAAAAAAATAAAAAAAATTAAAAAACCTTAAAGAGTGTCATTTCTTATGGAGAAAAACGCTTAAAAGTCAATCATAAGTTGGTCCTATCCATGATTGATGGAAAAATATGTAATACACTCACAGAAACTACTAGTACACAAAAATGCTTTTTATATGGTGGTACTTCCAAAGAATTTAATAGTATTGACAAAATCTGGTTTTCGGTTTGCCGATTCTGCATGGATGGATCAGATTTTTTGAATGCCTGCTCCATTTGGCATATGTATAAGCTTCCTATAAAGAAACGGCAAGCTATATCGGATATCGAAAAACAAGTTGTTGCAAAAAATAAAGCACGTATTCAAGAGGAGTTCAAAAATAAAACTGGTCTTATTATTGCTTTGGAAATTCTACTGACGGCAGCTCGGCGCTCTTAAGACAACTTAAGACAACTGCGTTCAATTATGGTTACCGTTTTTAGTGGATTTCAAATAAACACTAATGCCTTTCCAGATTTCGCTCTTGATACCGCAAGGTATTTTGTACAACTGTATCCTTGGTATTATACGTCCCCAACTATCCATAAATGTTTAATACATGGACCAGGAATAATAAACCATACTTTACTACCAATTGGACAGCTGATGGAAGAAGCACAAGAAGCTCGAAACAAAGATTTCAAAAATTTTAGGGAGCATTTTTCGCGAAAATGTTCTGGAGAAAAATCAAATGAAGACATATTTAAAAGACTATTAGATACTTCAGATCCAGTAATATCAAATACGATAAAATTGAAAGAGAAAAAACCCCATAATTTTTCTATGGAAGCAATTCAATTGATAAGATTTGAATCAAATGTCGATGGTGCAGAAGATGCCAATAATAATGATAATGATACCTATACTAATTAATATGATGATAATAATAATTGATGATGATGATTATAAAGAATCGGGTAAGGAATAGAAATGTGAGAATAAATATTATTCTTTTTATTTTTTGTGGAAATATTGCAGTTTTTTTTTTAAATAGACTAATGGGAATTAAAATTTGTACTAAATAATATTAAAAAATTTATTAGTTTTACTTCTTAAAGTGAAAAAAGTTAAAATTAGAAACAGGGAAAGTTACCTTGAATTAATTCCCACTTTTGGTATCAAAAACCCCACTGTGCAACGCTTCAATTTTGTTTTCGTGTTGCCTTTAAATAATCATTTCCATTTACACCCATTTGCTGAGTTGTGTTTTTTGTATTTACAGCATAAATCCGAATTATTGACATTATTACAGGAAAGTTTATGTTAGGTTAGGGTAGATGACGTGTACTTGTCAATAAAGACAAGTACAGTACCCGGAGGTCGAATTGACCCATTGTACAACGTTCTAGTTTCTGACACCACTTATGTTGTGTGTGTTAATTTTATACATGAGTGGTGGGACCTACAGTTTAAAGTCGACTCCGAACGACAGATTTTTTGAGAAACTTTTTCGTAGCAATTTTATTTACTCTCAGGGTTTTTGCCAGAAATCTGCTGAGAGGAAGTCGCCGAAGAAATACTTGTTGTATTTTGTCTTGATGTCTGACCTGGGGCTCGAACCATGGCTTTACGTCTAATAAGCCAACACACTGCCTACTAGACTACTAAACAGGAAAACTTACAGGGATATACATATTTGCTCAACATCTCCCTCTGACTCTCCCAAATTCGTTGAGAAAACGAGACGTATGATTTTTTTGATAGTCGCCTAAAATTCGTCTGTCCACTGCTCTCTAGCTTGCACCGACAAGCCGATTGCCCTCACAAGCTTCAGGATGCTGCTCGGTGTCAACATATTCCAAATCTAAAAATAAGTTCTCATCAATAGTCTAGCAAGCAGTGCAAGCAAGCTTATTAGTTCTGAGCCGTTATTCAAAACCCCAGGTCAGACATCAAAACGAAAATATAAAAAAATATTGATTCGGCGACTTCCTCTTAGCAGTCGCCTGGCAAAAACTCTGAGAGTAAATAAAATTGCCATGAAAAGTTCTTCAAAACTCTGTTTTCGGAATCGATTTTAAATTGTGGGTCCTGCCACTCATGGATAAAATTAACGCTCACCACATGGGTGTTGAGAGAGGCAAGGTTGTTATCCTGACTAAAAAAAGTGTAACGACCACACATTCAATACAACCTTTTCAAATTTAATGCATACGTTTATTTGCTGGTGTCCTTTAATTTATTTTACACAATTTAACAACACAAAATTATAGGAACTCGAAACTAAAATAAAACTTTTTAAGGAAATACACATAGAAACAAACTGTAATAAAACTTTTCAATTTCTTTTACTTGAGTAAAATATATGTATGTATTGTGTCGAAAACAATAAGTATTGTCGTCAAAATAAAATTTATGATAACTCAGACCAAATAGTAAAAAAAAACGAAGACAAATTTTAAATTGAAAAACAAAACGAAACTCTTAAAAACTAAAACTCATGCAACTCAAATCTTGTTTTGCACTCCAACATTGAGTAGCTGGGCTTGCAACAAAATCTTGCCATTAGTGGGGATAGTTTATGGTTTTAAAAGTTTAAGTTTTTAACACGTTATCTTTCTTTTATTGTTTTTGTTTCTTGTGTTGTTGTAATATGGATTAATGTATGTATGTTCAATCCAATTCAAGCTAACATCCGTTCTTTATGATACAGAAAGAAATATTGTCATCGAATAGGGTTGGCGAATTTGAAAAGTTGGCTGTAAAAAATATATGTAGAAAAAAACTTAAATCCAGACAAGAAGCTTTACTCACACACTCATTAATCTGAAGTGTTTAGAAAATATATGAATATTATAGGAGAGAGTATATAAAGTTATATCATGAACTTTTTATGCTTCGTCTTTTCTAAATGGCTCGTCTGTGGATGTTGCCAATTGTGAACACTGAAATAGTAAATCAGTATGAAGTACACCATGGCAAAAAAGAGAAAACAAATGCTTTTAAGAAAAATGAATATTTATGTGGAAATGTCATGACAAAAAATTATCAAATGCACGCATTGAACTTTGCATACTAAACCAACAACTCATTAAGCTTGAAGCAGAAATAAAAACAACAAAAAAAAATCAAACGGCATCCAAGTCTGATGACCTATATCACTTATAGTAACCATGGTGACATGAACCAAGTGTTTTTACCAGGGTTAAAATCAGCGAAAAATTAAACCGACTAGGAATTTAAATGCGAAATTCACAGATTAAACTTTTTCTTTTATTGCCATCTCCATAATTTCTTATGAGGTATTCAACCTAAAAATTCCGTATTCATGTAAAACCCCATCTGAAAAACAAATTAGGCAGGTTATACATTAGGACTTGTGTTACTTTAGACTAAAAAACATAGGACAGCGATTAACACAATTCAACATCGAGAGTTCATCCCTGAAGTACAATAATCGGTTGTAGAAAGCAGTCGGTTCAGAAGTTTAGAGGGAATGATTGATGGATGGAACTTGATAACGTACAGTTTAAATTACTTATCTTTCCTTTTTCAGTGCAAAAAAACTAATTGGTCACATTTATAAGACTTTGAATTATTTCTACGGCGTCAGTATTAATTGCTTGACAGGTATTTTTGTGCGTTTTGTGTTAAAAATAAATATGAGAAGATTATTAAATTACTAACTGCGATAAGGCCTGTGATGTCTGTTTAGAGTATTATTAAGGAAATTTGAATAAGTATTCATATTTTCTAGGTGCAATCATTAACTTGTTAAGCGCATTTGCTTACCGTCACACAGCCTTGTGTTTCAAAACTGTCAATAATTTGATTATTTGATTTCGCTCACCACTGGCAGAACACTACTTTTTTTTCTTCGTTATTAGATAATTGTGTTCAATATAGATTTTAAGGCTTTAATACAGAATAATCGTCCGCAATTCAGAGTCAGCTTATGTAATTATCGTTTTGCAGTAATGATAGACTGAAGCCGCCGTAGTCTAGTAGGTAGTGTGCTGGCATATTAGTCGCGAGGCCGCGGATTAAGCTTCAGCTTAAACTTCAACAAAACGAAATATGAAAAATATTTCTATGGCAACTTCTTCTCAACAGATTTCTAACAAACAACTTGAGAGTAAAATTAAAATTACAATGAAAAAGTTTCTCAGAAATCTGTCGTTTAAACTGACATGTTACCGGGTATAGCTGTTCCAATTTCCTTAGTTAAACTGGCTATATTCCAGTCGTTGTTCAAGGCGGCTTAATTTTATTGGCAGTGAGTACATTCAGTATTTCTAAGTCTACTAGATTGATCTAGATCCTTAAATCGTATCCATCATACTATTCATACAAATACAGTTCTATCGACATGATATTCTCTGACACGCTCTTTTTTTTACCAGAACTATGAGTCTAAGGTTATGGAGACTATGTTTAACTCATGTGTAAGTGAGAAGCTTTCTCATGAAGAGCTGGATGTTTTTGAGTTCTAATTTTCGGGCATCATAAAGAATTCCAAAATGTTGAAATTTGTTTTGAAGACTAGGTAGTGTCCTTTAAGGACTGTTTGACAACACGCTTGTGGTATTACATAAGGCCTAACTTCAAATCTATGATAGGATATAACCCTCAAAGAGAATTCGCCATTTGGCCATCTGAATGAATGAATTAGCATTAATCGGTCTCCAATTAACAATATTGCTTCCTCTGGCGCTTATGAAATAGTCAATGTTGATCATTTAACTTTAAGTCACTATTTAATACTATTATTTATTTTCACATCACCTTCTCCGTAGCATAAACTTTAATTGGACATAAATATGGTGTGAAATGTGGTACAATAATAGGCTTGAACCAACGTATACAAAAAACTTTACAATCGAAAAATACAATGAAGGGGTAAATCGATGTATAAGTCGATTATAGTTTGAAAGGACCAGTAACTTGATGAATGGAAGATTGATTGTTCGATTGAAAATGCAAAGTTTAAGTTGTCGTACAAATTATTTTATTATTTAGTACAGTGCATCTCCGTCACCATCACTATCGCTATTACCATGCACATTGACGTAAAGTGGACATATGTATATATTAACTCACTCACTCACTTATTCGTTCTTTTATATACACGGTGACACATTCACAGAAAAATTGATAAGCATTCAGGACAAACGTTTGGAAAATTCACACATGAATACCTTATTCAAATGACGAAAACCACGCTACATTTAACTGTCGTAAGGTAAGTTGTTATAGGATATTTGAATTATTTCTACGTTTTGTGCTACAAGTTATAGTCGTTATATGTATTTATTTCTAAGAGAGTGTGCCAGAGAAATGTACGTGATTGTTGCACTTTACAGAGATGCCTATAAGAGACTGACTGTCACACACATTTTTGTCATTAGTTTAAATCATATCTTCTAAGTAACGATTAGTAATCCTAATGATTAGTAATTAGATTACTTTTTTTTGAATGGTGAAATAATGGTTTCAATTACGATTATAGTTGGTTTTAATAATTCCAGGCATAAAATTAGCACAGGCAACGTGAGTGGTGTAAAAAGCTAGGGCGTAATCTTGGCTAGAATTTCCAATTATGTATTAGAAGTCGCCGTAGTCTAGTAGGTAGTGTGTTGGCTTATTAGACCTAAAAGCCAGGGCCAAAAGCCCAGGCCAAACATCAAAACAATATCCAAAAAGTATTTCTTCGGCGACTTCTCTCAGCAGATTTCTGGCAAAAACTATGCGAGTAAATAAAATTGCCATGAAAAGTTTCTCAAAAATTTGTCCCACCACTCATATATAAAATTAACACACACATAACATAAGTGGTGTGAGAAACTCGGTCGTAATCTTGACGGCGGGGTTGTAATGATCAATTATGTTATGTATGTATGTATATGCATGTAATTATTTTTCTGATTAAAAATATTCCTGACTATACTGCACTTACAGAAAACAAAGAACTTTTCAATTTCTTATTATATGCGATTACAAGTGTAAGTATCGATATATTTGCTAAAATACCAGATAGTATCGCTCAATACTGTACGTTAACTGCCTACAAACAATAGAAATAAAGGATGTTCTCATTCAGCTCACAAAAATTTGCACAACGTCAGCTAAACTTTGATTTTGATTGTTAGTGATTTGTTTGCGGTTGTTGCATTCTTTGTTACCATCACCATCGGCAATTGTCTTGTTCTTCACAGTAGTTATCACACAAAAAAAAGCATTACAACTGAGGATAAAAAAAGGAAAAATCTAAAACAAATGCTAACAAAATAAAGGAAGAGAAAAAACCGACAAGAATGCGGAGTGTTAAATGGCGTTGAAATAAATTGTTGGCATTTAGCCCAACCCCTCTTTAGAAAGAGAAATTATTTTCATTAAACAAAACTTTGATTGATAATTAATTAATTAATTTTCAAAGAAATTAGTTTAATTAATCAGAGGTGAGAGTAGATGGTATGCATATAGGAATCACTATATTTTATTAGAAGAGCACTTCGAAAACACTGATTATCAGATTATGTTTTAGAACTTCTAACGGAAATCCCTGAAGAAACAGTATTACAAATATTTCTGCCAACGATAAGGTCCTCAAACTGATTGGAAATATTAAAAACTCCAGGAAATAGAACACAGGACATAATGGTTCAATTCATTTCTTTCCCAAATACTATAATGACGGAAAAGTGTTAAATTAGAGTACCAAACAAAATCAAATGTTTCCAACGTAATAAGAAAAATTATGGTGTTACTTACTTAACTTAATTAGTCGTTACAACAATTCAATCTGCATTAAGACATAGTTTCTCATATTAATCATGTTGTGCGTTTTAGTTTTATTCATGAGTGGCGGAACCTACAATTTAAAGTCGACTCCGAACTACAGACTTTTTTTGGATAAACTTTGGCGGCAATTTTATTTACTCTCAGAATTTTTTAAAGAAATCTGCTGAGAGGACGTCGTCGCCAAAGATATATTTCTTTTTTATATAGGGCGTTTTTTTAGAACTTTAAGTTGCAATAAAACAACGATGGATTATTCGATTCACATGAACTTTATTTATCCGAAAGATAATCTTGTGGCATTACATTTTAAATATGATTTCTGGCACATGACCGCCACGGCTGGCGCGGATGTAGTCCAATCTGGACGTCCAATTTTCGATGACTTTTTCCAACATTTGTGGCCGTATATCGGCAATAATACGGCGAATGTTGTCTTCCAAATGGTCAAGCGTTTGTGGCTTTACCGCATAGACCAATGACTTTACATAGCCCCACAGAAAGTAGTCTAGCGGTTCTAGTAGTCTAGTTTTGTTCGAGATGTCTGACCAGGGGTTTGAACCGTAGCCTTACGTCTAATAAGTCAACACATTACCTACTACACTGCGGCTACTACAATAATAAAATAAGGGCCATTATTACAATTTGACGTTAAAGTTGGGTTTAGTTAAAGGTAACTTTAGATAAAGTGAACTTCTTTTTTCTTTTTCAAATATAAAATCGACCACCAGATAATGCTGTTCGTTATAGAGGCAATAACGAAGGAAATATTTTTTTGAATCTTGAGCTCTCGTACAGAAAACCAATTCACTGCCAATGCAAACGGTATGATTCTAGGAAAGCAATCCAAACTCATAAAAGAGTACATGAACCAATCAAACTCGATTTCCAGTACATATCACTCGGAAGCACTCTTTAAAGTTAACGTACCATTACGTCTTTACCTTTTAAAAACGTTTAAAATATGAGCCCGTAGATTCCAAATAAAATAAAAATAAATTTGTGTTCAGCTTTAATTAAATTCTTTATTATTCGAACAATTCTGTGTGCAACTGTTCACAACTTTACAACAATTGCTTTGTTTGTTATTCCACTGTTTACACCCTTTGCATAAAAAATAACAATAACTAGACTGATCTTTGCAATGGAGATCTTCAAACCACAATTACTCTCTCCAAACACACCGCATCTTCACACTAACTCACTCGCCTGCTTTGCCTTGCCTCTTATATGGCAGTGTAGACGAATATTCTTGAAGACGAATGTTCGTAGCTTCTCTATAAATGTAAACATCGTTGTTTCATTATTGTTGTTCGTGTATTTTGTTTACATTTATTCTCCTAGTGTTTGTTGTTATATTTTTGTTTACTTGTTTACCATTTTATTTATGCTGGTATTTGTTGTTATATTACGCAGTGCGATAATTTGTAAACAAGTTCGTTGTTTTGTTTTTGTAGCTTTTGTTTATAATTTTAAAGTTAAACGATGTAAAAGCAAAACACCTGTATCGAAATTTCATCATTTTCGTAACAATACTTCCATGTTGGTCTACAGGTCACGATTATGAACTTCCTGACATACAGATCTTTTTTTCCATTTTGTTTAAAACATTTAACCAGTTTTACAAACAATTTTTATTGAATTCCTTTGCCAATTCCTGTTGATTGTCATTTTATTTTTGGTGCATTTGTTGGTCGCCAAAGACCTAAAATATAAAACTAGTCAAAAGTATTGTAGGTTTTGTGCAACAACCGAAGAAGCAAGCATCATAGGTAAGTCAAAAGCAGCTACGCTTTGTCGTCAGTTGACTTCCTTTTGTCCTATTGGCACATTTTCTTCAAATTTTTTATCTTCTGTATGTTGTTGCTGTTGTCTCCTTTTGACAATACAATTGTTGCTGATACAGTTTTTATATCAGTGTTCTGTTGAGCTGATGTAGTTTTTGTTTTATTTTAAATTTTTTGTTACCATATATGCCGTTTGTTGTGTTGCATGTGGCCGCTTGACATAAAAAAAAAATTTTTTCCTCACTTTTTGTATGTTGACAACTAAATTGATTTAATGTCTTTGCTTTTTTCGTTTAAATTTAACTTAGATTTTCTTTTCTTCATTATTATCGGCTTTTTACCATTGATGGCACTTGTAACATTCACTTGAACAACATCCCAGGTGGTGTTTAACATCTTCATTAATTGACAGTTTAAATAAATGACAAGAAAATTGTATCCTGGATATCATTTGTTAGTGCCATTTGCGTTATGCTGTTGCTGATTATTTTTTGTGATTTAAAATAATTACATGATGCGATTGAGCATAAAAAGTTGGCCCATTCGTTTTTACTTTCTTTTTTAGAAGAAAAGAGAGAATTGTAGTTGTGATTCTTTCTAATAGAAAGCGAAAACAACAAATGCTGTACCCGTGACTTTCGATGTAAATGAATGTGTTTTACTTTAGCTTTAAATAACTTGTATCTTTAATTTTGCTTCGCCAATAGGGTCGATATAACAAGCATTCCATGACTAGGCCTAATAAGATACCTCTATCTCACTTCAGTAGCGACAAGCCGATCTCTTTCCGCCTGAAAGAGAAACACGTCTTCTGGTTCAAGGTCTCAAAAGTCCCTCATAATATGATAGGTGAAGATATAGATTTTTTTCTATTGAATAAGGAGATGACTACAAGTGACTATCAATCAGAATAATTCCGATTATTCTAAATACATATATTTGTAATGAAGCTAACAACACAGGTTTGGATGGCGGACTTTAGTAATAATATCTGAAAAGACGAAAAGAAAGATCTGCCGAAAACATCGCTGCTCTTCGTAAAAGTGTGCAGAAGCATCTGACGCAATCGTGGCTCCTCGCATACTGCAACTTGGTGAATTTTGCGCCTTGACTTGGACCTGCAGCTGTACAAAATACCACCCAGGAACTGAAGGCAGACGACCATAGAACTTATTTTTGTTGAATTGACTCCGGAGCAGTTGGCAAATGTCCATAATTTTCATCGAAAAACCATCTTCATCTATAGGTATGTGAGTAAACGAATTTCTCGAATTTGGGAAGATACTAATCCACATCATATCCAAGAGCTTCCAATGCATTCCGAGAAATTCACTGTTTGGTGTGAATTTTCGGCTGGTGATCATCACTGTTAACGGCGAGCATTATAGGTCGATGATAACCAACTTCTTTTGACCTTAATGGGATGACCTAGACAAGACGATATGTGGTTTCAATAGAATGGCGGTTATTGCCACATAGTACATGTGATTTGCCCTGGTCATGTCGTGGACCATTTCACGTGGATGTGATAGCTGAAAGAACTATGAACCGCTGACGCGACTAAATTAAAATTCATACCTATAACTCTTTTGAAAACACTGGATACTCTTGGATTTCAAGTGGATTAAAGTTTTTCCATATCCCAAAATTTTTTGTTTTTAAGCACCCATATATCCCGAAATCGGCGAACACATTTCATTGTCTACGGTCCGTGTCTATCCTTTCATCGTGATCTGGTAAAGCAGACTGAATAAATGACAACCAGCTTTATAGATGTAGCTTTAACATGATCGACTGTTCAAGAGTCCCTGCTGGAAGACACTACATTTAGCTATGCTGGCGAATTAGCATAGACAATAGTGGTAAAAAACTTGTACTAGTTAATACCTAGTAACGATAATAGACGTAGATTTTTACAAAGCTTATATTCAAAACTCTACTCTTGTAAATAATGAATTATCCCATAAATCAAAGTAGAATCTTATCATCAGCAACAGTTATGCCCTGGTTACCCAAGCGTAAGAAACGTAAAATTGTATCGTACGTAGCCTTAAAAATGTTTGTGTAGTTATAGAAACGTTCAAAACGGGACATATGTCAACGAATAATGTAAATAAAAACGAAACAGAACACAAAGCAACACAGAAACGAACAACACAATGCAAAGGAATTGGTATACAGGCTCATCATCAGTGTTGCCGTTTTTTGTTTAATGTGTAGATTATTCCGGATTTGGTTATTATTTGTCTTATAAAAATAGCTTTTGTTTTGTTTGTTAAAATTAATTAATTAGTAAGACTATAATTTTATTTTGTTTCTTTTTTCTCAATTAAAATTTAAATTTGAAAAAAATAAAATAAAAAAACTGCGAATTTAATTTTGATCATATTTTTAATTATTTGGTGATTTTTTCACAAATGTTGGTTACAATTTTTTTTTTCGTGGCAACACTGCTCATCATCTCTCATGTTCATGTAGTACTTGTGAGGTCGCTAGCCTTGGATAACAGAACTTATGCTAGGACTTTAAAGTCTTTATTTTCACTAAGCGTCATTAGTTTGGTAGGTAATTAGTTAGTTTTTAGACGTGTGGCCGTGGAAATATTTCTTCTTCGGGTTCCTCTCAAAAAAATTTAATTGTTCGAAGACAATTTTAAACTATTGTTCCAACACTTATGGATAAAATTAACGTACACAACGTAAGTAGTGTGAGTGGTCAAGTCTTAATCCTGAATAGAGGATTGTAGTGACCAATTAATTAAGTAAGCCATTAGTGTTGCCACCCAAATGGAGTTATTGGAGGGTATATTACAGATTAATAGGTTATAGTAGACCTTTGCACTTATAGGGATAATTCGAAACCAAGTTGAAAGGACACAAACCTAATTATATAAATAAAATAATGAAGGGAATAAAACAGATTCCTAATCCAATGCTATGAATTTAGATTGTCTTAAAAGTGTAGTTTTACTGTGAAAAAAAAATATTTTGCTTTATGTTATTTTATTTTTGACTTCGAAAATGGTTTACTAGTTCAATTAATTAATTTTTAACTAATTATTTATTCAATTTGTGTTTCAAAATGTAATCTTGTATGATTCATGTGGCTATAAAAACCACTCCAACTAAATTTTTGGCACAAACTAATGAAAGTCACGGAGAAATAGAAGAGCAAAAACCTTTGAAAAACAAAAAATTATTTTCAAGAATTTTTACACTCTTAAGTTGGGTTTTAGTTTTGTGGTTTGGTCTCAGTGGCATAATATTTGTAAAATAAATATCCTCATGCCCGAACACTAGCACACACCTAGTGGCTCTCTTAAGAAATAAACTTTTAAGTGGGGGAGATAGTATAAACACACTTACCATACATACATATGAGTGTAAATGTACATTTTTGATTTACTTTCTCTGGTTTCTGTCTGTATTAACCGCAGACAAAGTTTCCATTTCTTTGCTTTACTTTGGTGCTCTGTTGTTTTCTCTCTTTTCTGGTTCATTTCTTTAAAGTGATGGAGGATGGAACCCTAACACAATGCATGTTGAATGCATATGTTTAAAGTAGCAAGGATTCTTATATGAACAACATTTGTTTCATTACTTGTTTATTTGCCTTTATGGCTGTATGGGTATGTGCGGATTTGTGCAACTATAGATGTAAATATGTATGTGTGTATGCATACATAATATTTGTTTAAAAATTTATTTTTGCATTAAAATAATTCGAAGAACATGAAACAAAATAAAATTACAAACAACTGAAGTGATCAAAACCGATTAAATTTTTTATAACAAATTAGAATTAGAAACAGTCCCGCTTTTAGGCATTCACAGCTGGAAAGTCAGTACTTACCTGCATTAGATCATTGGCAACAGTGATTGTTCGGGGTATGTATTTGAAATACACAAGAAATGCTTAGGATCGGCTTTAGGGACTATACTATGCATTATATAGCTTATTGGCATCCCTCATCTTTTGGACAATCTCAAGTCAAAACTATTCTTCAATTAGAATAATTTTTTTTTTACACGCCGAAGAGGGGTAACTGTACCTAACCGTCCCCCGTGTATAGGGCCCTCACCCACTAAATCCCCCCCGCGTCTCGTGGACTTGTTGTGCCCACTCCGGAACTACCGTGGTATTACTTCGGAGCGGAGTCCCTTTGGACCCTGCGTGTTCATATCCGCGTCCAGACTGCGTGTCGAAAGTTGAAGAGACATCTAAGTGTCTCCACTATTCCTTTCGTCCAGAATTACGCTTGGCACGTGTGCCAGTTTCATCTATTCCGGCGTGCCCACATGTTCCGCAGCCTCAAGATCCCTCTTCTTCAGTCTTAGAATGCTCTCCACGTAATTCGCCACTGAGGTCCAATTTTCCCTACCCGCGATCATAATCCCCGCGATAGCTCTGCCAGTGTGCACACCCGAAAACGGTGTGCTCTGCGTCATCAATTATCTCCCCTTCCTCGTAAATACAGTAAGGGGGGCGGTCTTGCCCATTCTGTGCAGATATTTCCTAAAATATCCGTGACCCGATAGCATCTGTGTGACGTAGTAATTTACCTCTCCAAATTTCCGACCAATCCATGGCCTTATGTCCGGATAAGTCTCGCCGTCCATCTTCATCTATCTTCCTCGTTCCATCGTTGTTGCCATTTTGAAATGGTGTTTTCCCTGAAATAAGCTGTAATGTGACTTCCAGCCCTTTTTGCCCTATAAATCTCCATCCGCTCCGCTGCCAGCAGATCCACAGGGATAATACACGCTATCACCACTACGGCTGGAGCGGATACCGTAAGATATGCCGACGCGATACGCAATGAAGCCGTTCTCTGTACCGATACCAGTGCTTTTGTCCGCTTCTTAACATCCAGTGTTTCGGCCCAAATTTCGCTCCCATAAAGAGTCTCCGTCTCGCCGGTAGCGGGCCTCCAATGTTCGCCATTAATCTACTGAGCTGTCCAACGATCTTCTGGGCCTTGTTAGCCGAGTACTGAATCTGATGTGAAAATGTTAGTCTGGGATCCAGTCTTATTCCCAGGTATTTCACCGAGCTATTGATCCTAATTACCCCGTCTCCTATACACATGTCCACCTGCAAGGGGATATGACGACCAGTGAGAGTAAATGAAATTGCTATGAAAAATTTCTAAAAAATCTGTTGAAGGAGTTGACTTTAAATTGTGGTTTCCGCTACTCATGTGTACAATACACACGCACAAGATAAGTGGTGTGATAAGTTAGGTTGTAATCCTGACTGAAGGGTTGTAACGACTAGTAGCAATGGATGTACATATACATATATATATAAATCATGTAAAATTTAAATTTACTTTAATAGTGTCGTCTGGCTGTATAGATTTTCCGATAAAAATTTTCGAAATTAGTGAATCGTGCTGAAGAAAACCTTCAGCAAAAAATAATTTTGTACAGGCAAACGTTTTTTTTGGACAACATGGATACCAGCAAACGTTTTATATTTTGGTTCCAGACAAATAAATCCATACCACCTTTCAAGTATCATTCACTCTTTAATGTTTCCATTCCTACTATATTTAATATTCCTGTAATCTTAAATCTAATTGTTGTTTGCGCTTTAACAACAGAAGTTTTTTCCCACTTGTAAATTTATACTCTAACAAGTTGAGGTTATACGGCACACAATTAAGGGATGTGAAGACCAACCTTTTCACTGATCATAGACGCTTGGACCACCAATAAATCCATACCATATTGAATAATGGTAATATTCACAACAAAAGCTAATAATCGCACTAAAACTGAGTCTGAAAAAAGAGTGTACCTAACTTCAACGTCAAACGAAGGGAATAGTAATCGAATTGTTGAGAGTTGACGCAAATAGTGTCCAGGTTTAACCATCACAAACCTACTTCCAGATTACCAGATTAATGCTAAAATAAACGCCAGCTTTTGTTAATAAGAGTAGCGCAATTTCAATTTGTATGAATCAATGACCATGGCTTAGAGATTCTAATTCTTTCACCCTTGTTTTTGCTTACAAATTTATTGATTTCCTGCTCCTGTCTGTGGGAACAACTTTTTGGGTACTAGTCTAGCAAGTATGCATTTTATGAAACTTGTTCTATATTTTTCTATGGAAATTGTAACAATTCAGCGCACAAAAGCTAACATATTGTTACGTTTTTACCCTTTTAAAAACGTTTAAAATATGAGTTCGTAGATTGCAAATAAAATAAATTTGTGTTTAGTTTTACTTAGTCTTTATTGTTCGCACAATTCTGTGTGCCACTTTTCACAAATTGATGTAAACAACAACAATTGCTTTGTTTGTTATTCTTCTTTACACTCTTTTGCTTAAACACTAACAATTGTTCGGCACATCTTTATAACGGAGATCTTCAAACCACGATTATTCTCTTCACACGCAACGCGTCTTCACACAAGACTGACTGAATTTTTCTGACTCCGTTGCCTGCTTTATCTTGCCTTTTATATGCCAATGTAAACAGTCTAATGAATGATCTTGAAATCGAGATCTCCATAAATATAAACATCGTTGTTTCATTGTTGTTTGTGTATTGTGTTTACATTGTTTCTTGTTACATTTTTGTTTACTTGTTTATCCCCTTTTTTATACAGTTGTTGTTGGTATATTTTGTTTACTTGTTTATATTGTAAACAATAATATTTTTGTTTTTGTAGCTTTTGTTTATCATTTTAATGTTCAACGATGTAAAACCATTTGAATTTTCGTAACAATATAATAGCTATGTGGGCTTATTCTAACTAAGCTTTCAAGTAGCCATTTTTAGCACATTTTTGATGACACCTCAGTTTACATGTAAGAGCAGTAAGTCCATAAGCAATGGTTTGTTTGCAACCAAATTATGAGTTCAGTTCAGCGTAAAACTTTTATGTATATTAACAGACTACTGTTTTGTTCCTTCAGCGACCTAAATTAAAAATAATTACAAGTTTCGACCATAGTCTTATCTATACATTTCAAATGCCTTTGGTTTTTATCCTTGTTCACCTTTAATTAAATGTTTTTCTTTGTTTGAAAAGCCATAATTTCCCAATTAATTTCTTTGTAAATTAAAAATTATTTTCCTTTTATTAAAACGAAAATATTTTCTATATTAATTCCATTGAATAACTTCTTTCTCTAACGCCAACTATTTTTATAAAAATCATGTGAATTCTTATTTCGCTGGCATCCTTTGTATGAATACTTGTCACCGCAACCAATGTCACCACAGGTCATTATTTGTAAAGAATAATACTTGGAAAAAAGAATACACTCTGGATGTAATGAATGATGAAAATAATGATGTGTAACTAAGGGGTAATCATAAGTGGATGTTATCAGCAAAGTATCTTCTAAAAGTACTATTAATGGCCTCTATGAAATAGATTGTCACAAGCGGGCAAAGGCTAACCTATTTTGAATGGAAATGGAATCAAATAGTATCAGAAAAACCCAATATTAACTTTCCAGAATAGTTTTCAATAAGGAAAAGGAGAAGCTTTCGCCGTAACCATTGCCTAACGCTTGATACATACATACATACCTAATTGGTCATAAGAACCCTTCAGTCAGGATTACGACCTAGATTCTGACACCGCTTATGTTGTGTGTGTGAACAGTGGTGGGACCTACAGTTTAAAGTCGTCTCCGAACGACAGGTTTTTCAGAAGCTTTTTCATGGCAATTTTATTTACTTTCACAATTTTGCCAGATATCTCTGCGTTATTCCGTTTTGTTGAAGATGTCTGACCTAAGGTTTGAAGCGTGGCCTCACGTCTAATAAGTCAACGTACTACCTACTTGATACGTTTTTTATTTTGCTTTACGAAACCTTTTAATGAAAGAATATTTAAACAATCTACTAAAAGTGTGGTATGTATGACGAGATCATATTATTGATATGGTCCCGGTACAAACATTATTAAAGAGTTCTCCAAAGTTCCGAACTTTGACTGTTGATAACAGCCATATAGTTGAAGCTACGTCTGTCAAATTAGTTTTCATTTCTTCAGTCTAACATCAGTCCAAATTACCATGTTTGACGAAAAACAACAAACTCTTATAAGCTTAATAGAATCTGGAGCAGTTGTCATTTGACCCTAATCTTTATAGAAATAATACTTCTTTTCTAGATTAAATTCTGACAATACTACTATGAATGAGATTCTATATATCTCGAAAAATTTAGTATTTGGCGGCGTCATTCTTTCATATTTCTTTGAGTACGCCGTTGGCCGGAAAATCGCAGTGAATATTATAGTTTGATGGTTACCGAAAACAGTCTGCATTGGATGACCTGACATGTGATTTCAACAGGATGGCGTTACATACCAGTGATCAGCAATGAATCGTTTTTTCGATACTCATAAGCACTCATGAAATTTTGAATATAAGTGAGTCAACAATATTGAAATTTAACTAGATACTCTGACTCATGCGTACTCACTACAACGTTGGTTTATAAGTACAGGTTGCAATGAGTATGCGTACAACGTTGGCATCAAACTCATACTATTAGAAATATGTTTGATTCATAACTTTAGAAAAATACTTATAATACTCATAAATGATTACAGTGATTCGAATCATTCAGCAAAATTTACAGTCTTAGTTGTTGTTGCATTTATAAATAAAGAAAAAAACAGAGCAGCAAGCAGTGCAAACACACAACCTTCTAGTGAGTATTTTAGTATTCGTACGCGAATCACACTTGTTTTGTGATTCTTGTAAATGTTGAGTCATGGAGAGTTCAAATCAACAACATCATACGTGTTGTTAAGTATAAATATGATGAGTACTTCAAACTTTGAATATGAGTAGACGTTCCATGATATTAAAATAAGTATGAATGCGTATAAGTACAGAAATAATAAATGATAATAATCGATTCTACTCATCTTTTTGAATACTCATTGCTGATCTCAGCTACCACACAGCTCTTACCACACAGTGTATTCTGCTTGCGACATTTGAGGGCATAATTATCTCACGTGGACGTGAGTAAACTGGCTACAGGCGTCTCGTGGTTTGAAGTCGTTAGTCTTTTTCTGATTAGGGTTTTCTTAAGTGGCAGATATATGCGAATATTCTTAAAACCACAACGGTCCTCAAAGCCCACATTAGCCATGCTAGTAGTCAAAGTCAACCTGATTCTGCGCCAGATTAATAGAAAGTTGGAGAATTCCGAGTCTGCTAAAACTACACATAATATGTACATAATTGATCAATACAACCCTGCAGTCAAGCATGCAACCTAATTTCTCACACCGCTTATGTTGTGTGTGTTAATTTCATATTTGAGTGGTCCAGTTGAAAGTCGACCCTGAACGATAGTTTTTTGAGAAACTTTTTCATGGCAATTTTATTTACTCTCAGAGTTTCTGCTGAGAAGAAGCCGCTGAAGAAATTTTTTTATATATTATTTTTTGTTGGAAATGTCTGATCTGAGGTTTGACCCATGGCCTCAAGTCTGATAAGGCAACACTTTTCCAACCATAGGTTCAATTCTGTAGACAAAAAATATAATCTAACGATTTGAATAACCCTGTATCTACTAAAGAATATTCATTATTTGTTAATATATGTACATATGCATTGTATCGTTATGTTGAACTGACCGCAGCATAAATCTTTGTGGTCTTACAAGTCATGTTTACACACAGAACATATAGTTTACGAGAGCGTTGAATTGTTGTTGTTTAAACAATTGCAAAAGTTCAATAAATTAATGACAACCAAATGGTAAAAGAAGACACCAATGGAGAACGTTTCAAAATTGGAAATGGATATTAAAATGAAAAACAATGAAAATGTAGTGTTCATAAGCGAAATATACGATGTTTGTACATGATTTTTTGAATGGTTTTGTTCAATCGTTTTCTATAGTTTTTCACCTTTTGTTTTTTATAAAACAGAAACCGAAAGTTTTATTGTTTTAGCATTTCTTTTTAACAAATTTACTTGTTCATTTGCACCAAAAGATAAACACCGAGAGTTGTGGTTGAATTCATAAATCTTTGTTGAAAACTACAGTTACCAGCAACTAAATAGTAAACATTTGTGGATAATTTATAATGTTCTGAGTTCAATTTAAAATTAAATTAAATTTGAATTAGTCCTGTCTAACGGATTGGTAGACCCGTTTTACTTACTTAATTGGTCAAACAACCTATGTTGTGTACGTTAATGTAAGCCTTGTTGTATGTATGTTAACTTTATCCATGAGTGACGGGTCCTACAGTTTAAAGTCGAATCCGAACGACTGGCTCGCAGAGTTTTTTCCAGAACTAAGAATACGTTCCAGAATAAATATTTTTTCATATTCCGTTTGAATGTTCTTTTAAAAAAACTATCGCAATAAAGCGTTTATATCCGATAAAGGAATGATGCTGCCAATATACATACATATGCTCTAATGCACCTCTTTGTAGAATATTGCTCCCATGGCTTTGATCGATAACAATTTTTCAATTCAAAATTCCTATATGTATGTATGTATGCATATTGTATGCATAATGTTAAATTTATAGCACATTTGTATACGTTATGTTGCAATAAATTTGTATATTTTGAAAATAAAATTTTTTCTAGTTTTCCTAAAAATGCACAATTTGCAATTTATGGATGTTATGTGAACTCTATTAATAATGAATGGTTTGGAATAAAATATTTGCATTTATATGTGCCTGTTCATAAAATGTATACGCTTAAAAATGTATTAGTTTTATATAAAAGAACAATTTTAAATAAAATTTTAAATCTTTACATACATATGTACATATGTATATTCAAGAGTACTAAGCTGTCATATTTATATTTTCAAAATATAACTTTTCATTCATTTATAAATTTAACAATATTTTCAACTAAGTGCAGGCACTATTATTATCCAAAAAAATTAAAAAAGTAATAATATTATTCGTATTTATCTTCTGTTCATTTAGTTCGTGCGTCCATACATTGAAAAAAAGAATTATATTTTACTTTCCTTTTATTCAGTCTTTGACATATTTTTTAAAATGGTTTTAAATTATTATCTCCTGAGTAATGAAAATATTTTTCATTTTCTATTTCTCATTTACTTAAATAACAAATGTTTGTAATAAAAAATACTTTCCTAAAAACAAATACTAACGTAGTTGCTGAGGGAGGAGTTAAGAAGACACACGGTCGGAAAAAACTTCTTCTTCTCTGATTTTCATAAATTAGTTTAAAGTAAATCCTAACGATAGTAGCAGTGCACAAAGCCTTACAATCTGTAGAGAAATAGTAATAGCAATGCAGTCATATGACTACACACAAAGTAATACACACATATATACACACATAATTCGTCCCTACAACCCTTCACCCAACCCAACATGGTCAGGAGCACTCTCCGTGAACCCAGGTCCTAACTGGTCATGGATGCTTCCCCTATATGCCCAAACTGTGTAGATGAGGAGAAAGATGCGAAGCATATTCTAACATGCTGCCCCAGATTTAGATGGACCGGGGAAGCGAGTTTTGGATCAAATGGAAGAGACGTTGAATTCTAGGATTCTATGGAGCCAATACAGCCAGTGAAAGGCTGAAGTTATGCTGGAACTCCGAAGTTTAGAGAAACAAAGCGAAATTTGATTTAGGGCTATTATTACAAATTGCCATTACTAAAGGGAGGATTTTAACGGGCAGATAAATTGTTTTTCGTTATTATGAGTACCCAATAAGATAGAAGTGATCGTTAAGCTAAAGGGAGGATCGTCCTTTATAGGGAGGATTACCTTTAACATTTAAAGGTCACTCTATGTCTTAACTTGCCATATTACATATTATTTTCATTATGGCAACTTTAAATTTAAACAGAATGAGCATATACAACAGAAAAAAAACGAAGCCAGCGGTTGCCACTGCGTTAAAAAAACTTGTATAATTGAGCAGTTTTATCGAAATTCCTCCGGCACTGCCATATTCTTGAAAAATTTTATCTGTAAGTTGTAATGACGAAAATAAGTAACTTTACAGTTCCCTTTAGCTAAAGGTACCTTTAACTAAACCCAAGTTTAACGGCAAGTTGTAATAATGGCCCTTAGTGTGATAAAGTTTTAAAGCTACCCAGCACTCCGCGAAATAATACCTTACGACAGTTCCGCGAGGGGAGAGTGATTGAAGTACATAGGCACCAGTGATGGTGAATCGTGCACTCTTTTGTTGGAACAAAACTGTCTTTCGAAGATTCCCACCTCCGGCCCAAGACAACTCTTCAGTCACGATTACGATCTTACTTCTAACACCACTTATGTTGTCTCTGCTAAATTTTAAAGATAATTGGAAAGACCTACAAGCAGAACCTAAAATCAACGCTGAACGACAGATTTTTGAGAAGCTTTGACATGGCAATTTTATTTACTCTCCGAGTTATGCCAAAAAAAAAACTGAGAGGAATTTCATATTACCTACTAAATTATGGCTACTTCACAAAGTATTACAGTTCCGCCAAGTGTAGTCCTAAAGATTTACGCGATACCATAGCCAGAAATAGATATCTTGATATAATATTTGCCGCCATCAAGTTTTTCTGCTTAGAAAATTGTTTTTCCAAACCAAGATTAGCAATAACGAGATGTAGAAAAGATTCATAAAATTAATTCATTCAAATCAATTGTAGTTCCAGGTACGTGATCTAACTAAATTGTCGAATTTGGAGTGATACCAATCCACATGCCCATTGTATGTATTTTGGGCTCGCAGCATCATCGGTTCAAATTTATTTGAGAACGACGTTGACCACGTCATTAGAGTTACCGGGGAGCACTATAGCTTAATGATTACGAACTTCTCTTTGCCTTTATTGAATTATCAGGACACTATCGACATGTAGTTTCAAGTGCCGCTACTTGCCATACACTTAATGCTGCATTGGATATTCTGTACGAGTGAAGGGATAGTCCGACCATCGTGCAGTTTAAAAAACTGTTTTTGTGGGTTTCCTTACTCGCATACCCCTGCAACTTATGAAAACCCCACAAGAAAAGCTCTAACGCAGTGAATTCACGTGATTTCGGTAGTCGGTGTACCCATTTCGGTTTAAAAACTTTCGAACCCATCTGTGTATAATTATTTAAAACGGAAACAAATAGAGCTCCTAATATGTCTAATATTAATACCCAAATACATTATTATAAGCCACACATACTTGCATATATAATTGGTCATTACAACCCCTAAGTCAGGATTGCGCCCTAGCTTCTCACACCATTTATGTTGGTGTGTTAATTTTATACAAGAAAACATTCTATGGTACAATGTACTCACATCTTAAGCCTAGGTGAGCAGTATTGAAACATGGCCCGCCGTACATGGCTTAAAGATTAGATTACGTTAAAGGACGTGTACTTGTAAATTAAGGCAAGTACAGTACCCGGAGATCGAATAAACCCATTGTATAACGTCCTAGTTTCTCACACCACTTATGTTGTGTGTATTAATTTTATACATGAGTGGTGGGACCTACAGTTTAAAGTCGGCTCCGAACGACAGATTTTTGAGAAACTTTTTCATGGTAATTTTATTTACTCTCAGAGTTTTTGCAAGAAATCTGCTGAGAGGAAGTCGCCGAAGAAATACTTTTTGTATTTTGTTCTGATGTCTGGCCTAGGGTTTGAACCCTGGCTTTACGTCTAATAAGCCACTTCTTAAACGTATTTGAGAACTTAAACCCCAGTGCAGTTCGAAGGCCAGGTTTCGGAGAAAGATGTCCAAGATAAAGAGGCAGATTTATAAAATCGAAATCAATATTTGAAAAGTAAAGAATACAGCGAAACATTTTGTATTGTGTTTGTCTTCTTCCGTTGTCGTTTTTTTTTTACTTTCTATCCTTACAAAGGCATTGGAAAACGATTTTTATTTATAAGATAGAATGAAGATTTGTTTTGTCTCGTTCTTTTTTAAAAATTCATAATGAAATTTAAACATTTTTAAAATTAATATATATTTTTGTATCCCTCTCTCTCTCAGTTTCTGATTGTTTGCCAAAAATACATGAATGGTCCAAATAAATTTAATTATTATTATTTTATTATCTTTGCTTAATTTAATGAACTATTATTATTTGTTTTACTGAATATTAATGTCTTTATTTTATAGATTCTGTTTGCCAAAAAAATAAGAAAATGTGGAAAATATTTATTTGTGTTACAATTTTAATTCCATTATGGCAAGCTGCCAAGACAAGATGATTCCGGAAGTAATAGCCAGTAACTTTGAAAACAAATAATAACAAAATAATTGCTAGAATTTATTGTTGGAAAACCTTATACTTTTAAACAATTTATACTTTTTACAACGCTTAATCATGGTTTGTTCCTACACTTTCTTCATCTATTTCTCTTTCGCTATATAATTCATATTTAATAACACAATCGTAATAATGTTACCACTAATTTGCTAACATTATAACCATTTAACTTACCTTGGCTAATGACAGTGTGAGCAAGTTGTTGGGAATTTCTTTTACATGTCATAAGCAACAAGCAATGACAAACAGAAAGCATACAACATACATGTATCCACTGACAAAAGTATGAAACACAATAGCGAAGTACAAATGTTGGATTTAGAATTCTCGAACAGTTGTAAGCCGTTCTATTCACAGTGCTAGAAAATGTAAAATGATGACTGTCCGTTTTGTAGACAGAAAAGGAAAACTAATTTTTAGCCGGTTTAAAGTTTCAATAACAAGAAAAAAATTGTTACTGGTTTTCTCATGAAAATATTCTTGACTTAATTTGCGTATCAGTTACATGGTATCACTCATTATCGCTGTCATCATTATCATCAACATTACATTGTTAGACTCGTTAACGTTTCTTTAGTTGAGGATTATTTTGATTACTAGGCTTAAATTAAACGAAGACATACTTTTGCATGCTTTGAAGGGGAAACACCCCATGGTATTGTTTAGTCTATACTATTGCTATGTTATGACAACGCTAACTGAAGTGGCATGGTGTAGGGATCGACTAAAAATCTATTAATCCTAAGCGTAAGAGAACCCAAAAGAAGTTTTCAAATTTCAAAAATTAGGTGGGTTTAATCACTTCAAAATAATCGATCCAGGAAGGCGGCCAAGTAAGTAAGGATACCTTCCCTGATTTTATACATTCAATTTGCTTTGTTAGTATACGTCTGTGGTTTATGTTTTAAATTTTAAACGAACAGTTCTTTATTCTGTTTATCTGCATTTATCAAAAGTACTTATTTTATGCAATCCTAAAATGCTGATGCAATAATGGAAAAAAAACTAACAAAAATACTGTCAGTTTTTTGTTATTTATCAGTGTCTTGTGTAAAGGTATATCTTCTACTGTACAAAATCTTCTTAAGTTACATTCGTACTGCATTCCACGCCGAAATAAAAACTTTGTTATTGTTGTTACTGCTGGGTTTTATTCGAATAAGAGGTGAATGTATCAAAAACATTTTTTGGCAGCCGAAGTCGTAAAATTATTAGTCTGGTTAAAACTCCATAAGTTTAGGTGAAAAATTGAATTGGTTTCAGTATTTTATATTTGATTACGAATACGAGATTGCTTATATACATGTTCACATTACCTGCAGAAGAGCAATAAGATGTAAACGTTTAATAGAAATGTATTTTCTTTATCCTTGACTATGCGGTATAATGTTTTACATGTGGAATTCAATGACTATAACTATTCTATTATATATTAGAACTATATTTTAATTACATACATACATACATAATTGGTCATTACAACCCTTTAATCAGAATTATAACCCAGCTTCCCCCACCAGCGATGTTACGTGCGTTAATGTTATCCAATAGCGACAGGACCTATCGTTTAACGACGACAATTTTTATTTTGAAGCAATTTTATTTTGAAGGAATGCGTATAAGTATCAGTATTTTTCTCGGCAATTTCCTCTCAGTAGACATACATACATACAATTGTTCATTACAACCCTTCAGAGAGGATTACGACCTAGTTTCTCACACCACTTATATTGTGTGTGTTAATTTTATACTTGAGTGGCGGGACCTACAGTTTAAATTCGACTCCGAACGACAGATTTTTTGAGAAACTTTTCATGGTAATTTTATTTACACTCAGAGTTTTTGGCAGAAATCTGCTAAGTGGAAGTCGCCGAAAAAATAATTTTTGTATTTTGTTTTGATGTCTGGCCTAGGATTTGAACTCTGGCTTTACGTCTAATAAGCCAACACACTACCGACTAGACTACGGCGATTTTGCCTCTCAGTAGTCTTTTGGCTAAAACTCTGAAAGGTAATAAAAATTACCATGGTAAGTTTTAAACTGTAGGTCAAACTTCGCTGTAGTTTGTGTCTTATTCGCATATAACTGCACCTTAGTAAAATCGCACAAGGAAATATCTGATGGGGCCAAATCGCACGATTTCGTTACACATCACCTTTACATGAGGTGATCATGCCCTCAAATCGCTACTGCAGAACATCCAAGGTGGCATAATTTCTATGGCACTTAGCGCCGTTCTATTAAACTCACATGTTGTTGTGGTCCAGATCATCCTATTCAGGCCTATTACAGTGATGGCCTGACCAACATTTTTCTCAAATAAATATGTAACTATGATGCCGCCAGTCCTAAATCCATACCGAACAATTTATTTTTCATTATGCATTGGATACTCCTGGATCTCATGTGAATTGGTATCATCCCAAATTGGACATTTTTATTTGCTTACGTACTTATTCATTCAAAAATATGCTTTACCTCTGCAGATAATTTTTCGAATGGAATTAGGCTCAACTACTATCTGTTCCAGAGCCCAATCAGCGAAGCACATTGTTGTGTATGGTCGTTTAACTTAAGTTTCTGAGTCAGTGCATATTGTCTCGTACAAGCCCCGATGCCAAATTCGCTAAATTGTGGTCTGCGTAGGCTCAACATCAGAGATAAATCCTGCACACTCTCACGAAATGTTGTTTGATCATTTACTATAGCGATGGACTCGAGTTTATCCACCTCATTGTGAATAGTAATTTAGGTAGGCCGCTTATGGGGCAGTACGTTGCCGGAGCAAAGCATCCTTTTTGATAAACAAATTTTGATATTTGCGAATGTGGTTGAATGCTACAGACATCCGTAATAATTATTCAAAACAGAGTGAATAAATCGGAATCAATTTTACAGTAAAATTTTTTTTTCAAATTTCGGAACTCCCTATTGGAAAACCCGATAGAGTTATCATTTCAAAATTTTATTATTTTTCGAAATTTTATTGCACTAGTATATGAATTTTTATAATCTGAAATTCCAATTGACATTTCCTCTCTGAAAATAACTTATGAACGCATCAGTTGGCACTATTTATTGATCATTTATTCATCGACTGTTCTTAATTATGAAATTTGATAGTTTAAGTAGGCCATTCAAAGCATGTTTTTTTAATTATAATAAATTAATTCTATTATATTAGTTTTATTTTTTCCAATAGAAGCTCTTCATACAAACTCATATGAATAGAAGAAAATCAATCAATTTGACGTCGTACTAAAAGCAGAACAACAAAATAATAATGAAACTGAAGACGGGGAAAGACATTTTCTCACTTTCTCGTTTGAGTTATTCAAAGGTGTTGTTATTGTTGTTAATGGCCGATAATATCGGCTTCACCACTTACTTGATGTCATGCGAAAACATTATTCGTATAATTTCTGACACTAGATGACATGTTTGTTGCTTGTTTTCGGTTTTTTTCTCAGTTGTTTTATGCAAATGAGTATAGCAGCGGTGCGCGTGTGGTCTAAACAATCAAAATACAAGAGAAGTTAAAACAGAAGACACTTAAGAGAAAACGGTTGACCAAAACTAATTTCACAGTATTTAAAATAATTATGATATGAGGCAATAAAATTCCATTATTTATGATGCATAATATTGTAATCTGATATTATATATATATGTTATCCATTTCCTACACAGTGGTTATTTTGGGTTCGTTGAAATCATTCACTGGAATAGTCAGCAAGATTATTCAGATAAAATGTTGTTAAACCTTAAAATCAATGGAGCAATGCGGTTCAACTCTTCATAATCAGATCCACTGACTTACATATTTGTGTAATTACAGATCATCATAGGGACATACTCCATATGAGCTAAGAGTAATACTGCAAAGGCTGCAGCTATTCATAGTAAAAGAGTCTTACTTAGAAAAGCTCTTCTTTTTCCTTCATTGTAGAAACATAGAGAACAAGTCTCAAAATACCTTCTTTATCATTTTAAAAACAGTCTTCGAACAGGGACTTTCTCGTTTCTAATCGAATCTTTTATTAAGCACTTACTATCTCCTATATGGTACATATCATTGAAATTTTTACCCACTTGAAGGACCTATTGATGCCATTAATTGCGAAATACACATATATACATAATTGGTCATTACAACCCTTCAGACAGGATTACGACCTAGTTTCACACAGCACTTATGTCGTGTGTGTTAGTTTTATTAATAGCTGGCGGGGCCTAAATTTAAAGTCGACTCCGAACAACGTATTTTTGAGAAACTTTTCATTGCAATTTTATTTACTCTCGGAATTTTAGCCAGCAAGGACGTATTGTTTTTGACCTATTCCCATATATTTAAGAAAACTCCACAATAAAAAATCGAATATGATTAAATCCCAGTGCCCAGTTCACATCTGTGACCCCAAATCACTCCTACAGAATATCAAATATCGTGCACGTAACGCTGTCCAGCTCAAAATACATGTCGATGGTGTCTAGATCATCCACTTCAGGCCAAAAGAAGTCGGAAACATTGACAGTATAGTCCTGACCAAAATCGTTCTCAAAGAAAAATGTACCGTTGATATTGCCAGCCATAGGTTCACCACAAACAGCGAATTTTCTTTGATGCACTGCACGCTTATGGATCTAATGTTGTTTGGTATCTTCTAAAATTCTACAATTTTGTTTGTTTTTGTGAACATCCCAGAAGAGTCAACGGTTAATGCTATAGGTCGATAACTACCAACTGCATGTGGCTTGAATTGGATGTTCTGGGCACCAACGACATGTAATTTCAAAGTGTCGGCGTTACATGTCATATAATTCATGCCGCATTTGATATTTCGCATGAGCCGTCTGAAGGCGAGATCATCTTAAAGTCCCTTTAGTCTTATAGGCAGTGAGTTGGCTTATTAGACGTGAGTCCTCGGTTCAAACCCCTGCCCAGAAATATTCAAAGAAGCAAAATATAAAAAAAAATATTTCTTCGGCGACTTCCTCTCAGTAGACTTCTAGCTAAAACTCTAAGACGATAGCTCCGTCAAGCTTACAAGGGTTAGAGAGCCAAATAACCTATATTTGCACCTCGCAAGAGATGGGCATTGACAGAGAAAGTGGATAACAGCCTCCTCTTCCGCAGCGCAGCAGCCGCATTTGTCCTCGTGTCTACCCGAAACACATTAACCTGTAAGCATGGCCACTGTGATCGAGATGATATTACGACCAAGTCCAACTAACTGGTTAGTGCGATTTCTATCCATTGAGGGCCAAGTAAGTCTGGCGATGGAGCAGGACTCCTCGTTGATTCAGAATAGGTTGGCGTCTTGGAAAAACTTCCGCTCGTTGTCCAGTTTGAACGAGGTAAGTGACATTCCTATGTTGATTGAAGAGGATTCCGGAAGTAGTGCGCCAGCTCTGGCTAGCTCGCCGGTTCTGCAGCATCTACACTATTGCGGTGCAAAAATACGGGGTCATCACAAACTTTTTCTTATTTTTTTATGGTTTGTGAAAATCATTAATTTTTTTGGTGTACTAAGACTTTTGCTGTCCAGTGTATATATTATTCCGGTTTAATTTCGCACACGTATGGGGAATGGGGAATATTTTTATTCTCTCCCTTTAGCATTACTGCGCAGTTCATCTGTTATTGATTAAAGAATTTTATTTGTAATATTAAAATGGTTTTTCTATCTCGTTTTACTACATTTTATTTTTAATGCCTGTCCGATTCTCGTGTGTACTTTAACAATTTGTTTGTTAAACCGCACTCTGTTGGGTCTTTAAATTCCATTTGAAACCGGTGCTCTCCTTTTTAATTGTTTTTCAATTTGAAATTATTCTCAGCAAAATAACCAAATAACCGTTCTTTTTCAACTGCTACGTGGGACTTTATGGCGATGTTAGTGAAATTAATTTCAAATAACGACCGACAGTAATTGAGCTTAGCAGCGAACAGCCGCAACATAGGGAGAGAACAGGATATTTGACAAACACAGTAAAACTACAGCACGAGTGTGCATTTGGCGAATGTTCTACTCTCTGATGTTCAATTTAATGTTTAACGATCAAGGTTTCGTTTTTTTCTTATTTTCTTAATACACATACAAATTGTGGTCTCTGTTGGAAAATAAACAAACAAAAGTTGAATGAATTTAGTTTTTTATGCTATATTAAAACTTTTGCAATAGGAATTAAAAGTTATTCTTAAATATTGTAGCAAAGGGTGGGTGATTTAAAAGTTTAAATTTAAAAATGCAATGAATCAAACACAGATCGAAATTTTTCCAAATTTATTACTTTTTTTTGATGAAGTACAACTGTTTCGGTTAGAAATGGAATATTATTTCATTCGTATGGCTGCCTCGGCAGGCCTCACAGTACCTCATTCGATCGGACCAATTTTCGTACACTTTTCCGTGTGTATGGGGCCGTATCTCGGTAATGGCATAACAAATATTAGCCTTCAAGTGCTCAATTGTCTCTGGTTTATTGGCATAAGACTTTTCCTTAACCGCGCCTCACAAAAATAGTCCAACGGTGTCATATCGCTGCTTCTTGGCGACCAACAAGCATCACGATTTCTGCTAAGTAAACTACCATCAAAAGTTTGACGCAATAAAACGGTTGTGGCAAGAAATGTGTGGCAAATTACACCATCCTGTTGAAACAGAACGTCGTTCTCATCAATATCATCAAAAAAAAAATCGGTGATCATGATGGGATAGGTGTCTCCATCGACCGTAATGGTTGCGCCGCCCTCATTTTCGAAGAAATATGAGCCAATGATGCCTCCACTCCATAGGCCACACCAAACAGTGACTCGAGACGGGTGCATTGGCTTCTGAGCCCCAAATACGGCAATTTTGCTTACTAACGTACCCACCAAGGTGAAAATGAGCTTCAACCCAAAAGATGATTTTTTTTTTGGCAAAACCGACATCATCGCTTAGATTCTCGTTGGCCCAATAATATCCAACGTTGCTCAATCATACATCGATTCATTACGTTTAGTGGAGAAAATATACTGAATTTTGTTATAGAATAGAATGACATAAGTATTCGAAATAAGCAATGGTTCAAATTTATACCAATAAATGGCCTACTCTATACTATATAGTGCTAATTAAAGATAAAGTGTTGTTTTTAATTTTTCTATTTAGTATTTTTAATTAAAATGTAAAATTACATTTCCTGTTTTGAAACACACATTATTTTGTTGTTTAGAAAAGATGCCATCAAAAAAGAAGCAGTATATGCTCCGTAATGCCAGAACTTTGAATGAATTTTTTTATTTATATATTAAAATTGAACTCTAAAATGGAACAGATTCCCATAACACATACATAATTGGCCATTGCAAGCCTTCAGTTAGGACTACCGAATAGCTTCTCACACCTCTCATGTTGTGTGTGATAATTTTATACATGAGTGATGGGTCCTACAGATTAAAGTCGATTCTGAACGACAGATTTTGGAGAAGTTTTTAATGCAATTTTATTTACTCTCAGATTTTTTACCAGAAATCTGCTGAGAGGAAGTCGCCGAAGAAAGATTTTTTTTGATGTCCGACCTTGGGTTGAACCTTAGTCTTATGTCTAATAAGCCAACACACTACCTACTAGACTACGGCGATAGCAGAATATTATCAGAAATACTTTGAGATGATATTTCTGAGCAAAGAGTTTTGGTTTTTTAAACTGTTTAGTAACTTAATACGAATATCACTGAATAACATGTTGTTGTGGGAAATGTTTTGCTACTTACACTTTATTTGCTTTGCCATGCCCACTCATGCGTGTACCCCACTGCTTCAAATTTAAGATTCCTATTTCGCAATTCTTAATCTTCGCTTTTTTAAGTTTTTTTCGTTGCATTAAAGCTGCCCACCCTCATGTGTATATTTTAAAGTGCCAAAGAAATTTTTAGAAATCTTTCGGTGCCGCATCTATGCTGCAATACTTGTTTGTTGTAGTCATGGAGTGCCATTTTCAGTTGCTATTATTTTGTTTTTATTCTTTTAGTTAGATAACTAGAGATTTTTCTATTATATTGGCCGTATTAAAGCAACAATTTATTAACATTTTTCTATTGTTTCTATTGCAGTTTTCCTTTTTTTTTGGGAATGCAATAGAAGTGTTTGTCTACATAAGTCTGACCACAGATTTCATCTAATTTTATTGTTCGTTTTGTGGATTTAATGGAATAAAGTGAGTAAAAATGTTATTTATAGGATTTATTTAAATACTCGAGTGGTTTTGTTTAATTTTCTAGAAATATTATTTTATTTTATTCGAAAAAAAAACGAATATTTTATTGTAATTAAAAAAATACAGCAAGGAAATGGCAGGAATTTTAAATGCAGAGAATCTTCGAAAGAAATGAATGAATCTTAAATGTTAAACAATTGGGAATACAAGCAAGCTGGATTTAATTTAAGCAAAAAATTTGGTAATTTTTGCAACTTTATATGGGATGTGTTTGGATTATTATTATTATATTAGTTCAGTTCCCTTATACTTATTCGCAAAATCCATAACAGAGATCAGCAATGAATCGTTTTTTTTGCTACACATAAGGACTCATGGAATTTTGAATATAAGTGACTCAACAATATCGAAATGTAACTACTCTGATTCATTCGTACTCACTACAAATTGGTTTATAAGTACAGCTTGCAATGAGTATGCGTACAACGTTGACATCAAACTCATACCATTCGAAATAAGTTTGATTCATAAGCCTACTCATTTACATTCATAACTCTAGAAAAATACTTATAATACTTATAAACTCGTACGCGAATCATACTTGTTTTTTGTGATTCTTGTAAATGTTGAGTTACGGAGAGTCTAAATTAACAACATTATACGTATTGTTAAGTATGAGTACGATGAGTTCTTCTAACTTTGAGTATGAGTAGAGGTTCCCTGATATTAAAATAAGTATGAATGCATATAAGTATCAGAAATTTTTAGTATGATTCGATTCTACTCATCTTTCTGAATACTCATTGCTGATATTTTATGCATACCATACTCAAAATTGTAAACTACTCGTGTGTACAGTGGACAGCAAAAGTCTAGGTACCCCAATATAGTGTAGCAATTTCATGAGTTTTAAACAATATGCTATAAACAGAATAAACGCAATGCCGGAAACGCAGCAATTTTACAATTGTAGCATAAGGCATGCTGTATGCGCATTAGCCATATGAAAGGCAGCAGCTGAAAATTGAACCGTTCATTAATTCTTTGTTCTTTGACTTTTTTGTCTTATATTTCAAGCACCGCATTTTTAACACCTTTATTTATTTATGCATGATATTTTATTGACAGCATCAATCCTCGCATTGCTAGCACAAATGCTCGCACCCTAAGCATTAATTCTCTCATCGTTGAAAACAAAAATAGAAGTTATCTTAAAAGAAAAACAGAAAAATCTTGACTTGTTGCCGTGTTGCCTTTAAAATAATCACTTCTATATACATACACCCATGTATTCTATTTTTGAGAGATTGCTGCGTTTGCTGAGTTGCGTTTACTGTGTTTATAGCAATAAAATGTGCAGATAATTGATGTTTTTTATATATTTTTTTGTTAATTTATTTTTATTTTAATAGAAAACAAAATTTTTTAATATTTTTTAAAAACTAAATAAAAATATGGAGGAGTATCTGGTGACTCCATTTTTTTGCACCGCAAAAGTGTAGATACCACCAAGAAGAACTCAGGTTAAATTTCAAATTCAGAAGCTCAATATATTAAAACGCTACACCCAGTATTTAGTAGAATATCTCTGAAGGTCGAGCACACCATTTAACCTATTTGGCATTGAATGTACCAGTTTTTCTTGTGTGTTCTATTGACATTTGCCGCAATTCACTCCTGAACAGGTTTTTCAGTTGACTTTTGTTTAAGGTTTAGCGACTACATAAACGTTCAGATTAGATTCAGATTAGCAGCAGTATGATTAGGTTTAATAACCATTATGAATTCTTAATTCTTCCGAATTTTAGGTGAATTTGTTCCTTAAAAGGTTTAAATACTCTCCCTTATTCATTACTTCCCCAATAAATTCGAATCGAGAAGGATGCTTCTGCGAGACGGGTATTTGATGCGGAGATTTTCGGAAGTCGGCGAAGAGAACGACCAGATCGAGGAAGTCTTGTCATCGATTGGTGTGACTAACTGGCGTAGGCGTGCAAGAAGCAAAGGCGCCTGGAAGGATGTGTTAAGGCAGGATTAAATCCGTTAATCGGGTTGCTAATGGCCAGTTAAGTAAGTAAATAAGCCCCACTTCGTGGCGACACACATTACCACTAGATTTTTGGTGTCCACTGTATATATAAAATAATACACTTGAAAAGCTAGAACATATACCTGACTGAGGGGTTGTAATGACCAATTATATATATGTATGTATGTATACACGCCGTAGTCTAGTAGGTAGTGTGTTTGCTTATTAGACGTAAAGCCAGGGTTAGAGCCCCAGGCCGCACATCGAAACAAAATACAAAAAGTATTTCTTCGTCGAGATTTCTGGCAAAAACTCTGAGAGTATATAAAAATTGCCATGAAAAGTTTCTTAAAAATCTGTCGTTCGGAGTCGACTTTAAACTGTAGGTCCCACCACTCATGTATAAAACTAATACACACAACATAAGTGGTGTGGAAACTAGGTCGTAATCCGGACTGAAGGGTTGTAATGACCAATTACGTATGTATGTAGGCACGCAAGAAGCAGAGGCGCCTGGAAGGATGATATAAGGCAGGCTGAAATCCGTTAATCGGGTTTTTAATGGCCAGTTAAGTAAGTAAGTAATCCACACTTCGCGGCGACATACATTCCCACTACACTTTGTATCCACCGTATATATGCACTTGGGAAGCTAGATGATAATACCGACTGGCGAATTGTAATGACCAGTTACGTATGTATGTATACACCTATTTGTATATGCCTCTTTTTTAAACATTTTGAGAAAAATACAAACCACCTTACTAATTCAAAAGATTTTGAATCCATATAAACCTTTCTATATTAATTCGATTCTTGATCTGACAATTTCCTCAACATCCTCCTTTTTTTGACATGTGTTGACAGACATTTGTGTTTAATGTTTTTCGTTGACAATAATTTACGCTTGACTAAAAGAGTGTCAATCATGGTAATATTTTATAAAAACAGTTGTAAATTCAAATCGTATCATGTCACCAAAAACAATATCCGCATAAATAACCATCTCATTCAATATCATTGACTATGTTGTCATATAATTTGGTAGCCTTTTTGATATGACATTTATTTTGCTATGTTGATTCTGAAAAGAAGTAGAGGCAAAAATTAAAGTATGGAAAGTAAGTACCAATTAACATTTCTTTTTATTTTTTTTTATTTTTTCTCTCTCTTTCTTAACACAATATATCAATTGTTCGTTCTGATAATGACATAATGAAAAATTTTGATTTTTTCGTTTAAAATTTAAAACATAAACCACAGACGTATACTAACAAAGCAAATTGAATGTATAAAATCAGGGAAGGTATCCTTACTTACTTGGCCGCCTTCCTGGATCGATTATTTTGAAGTGATTAAACCCACCTAATTTTTGAAATTTGAAAACTTCTTTTGGGTTCTCTTACGCTTAGGATTAATAGATTTTTAGTCGATCCCTACACCATGCCACTTCAGTTAGCGTTGTCATAACATAGCAATAGTATAGACTAAACAATACCATGGGGTGTTTCCCCTTCAAAGCATGCAAAAGTATGTCTTCGTTTAATTTAAGCCTAGTAATCAAAATAATCCTCAACTAAAGAAACGTTAACGAGTCTAACAATGTAATGTTGATGATAATGATGACAGCGATAATGAGTGATACCATGTAACTGATACGCAAATTAAGTCAAGAATATTTTCATGAGAAAACCAGTAACAATTTTTTTCTTGTTATTGAAACTTTAAACCGGCTAAAGATTAGTTTTCCTTTTCTGTCTACAAAACGGACAGTCATCATTTTACATTTTCTAGCACTGTGAATAGAACGGCTTACAACTGTTCGAGAATTCTAAATCCAACATTTGTACTTCGCTATTGTGTTTCATACTTTTGTCAGTGGATACATGTATGTTGTATGCTTTCTGTTTGTCATTGCTTGTTGCTTATGACATGTAAAAGAAATTCCCAACAACTTGCTCACACTGTCATTAGCCAAGGTAAGTTAAATGGTTATAATGTTAGCAAATTAGTGGTAACATTATTACGATTGTGTTATTAAATATGAATTATATAGCGAAAGAGAAATAGATGAAGAAAGTGTAGGAACAAACCATGATTAAGCGTTGTAAAAAGTATAAATTGTTTAAAAGTATAAGGTTTTCCAACAATAAATTCTAGCAATTATTTTGTTATTATTTGTTTTCAAAGTTACTGGCTATTACTTCCGGAATCATCTTGTCTTGGCAGCTTGCCATAATGGAATTAAAATTGTAACACAAATAAATATTTTCCACATTTTCTTATTTTTTTGGCAAACAGAATCTATAAAATAAAGACATTAATATTCAGTAAAACAAATAATAATAGTTCATTAAATTAAGCAAAGATAATAAAATAATAATAATTAAATTTATTTGGACCATTCATGTATTTTTGGCAAACAATCAGAAACTGAGAGAGAGAGGGATACAAAAATATATATTTATTTTAAAAATGTTTAAATTTCATTATGAATTTTTAAAAAAGAAAGAGACAAAACAAATCTCCATTCTATCTTATAAATAAAAATCGTTTTCCAATGCCTTTGTAAGGATAGAAAGTAAAAAAAAAACGACAACGGAAGAAGACAAACACAATACAAAATGTTTCGCTGTATTCTTTACTTTTCAAATATTGATTTCGATTTTATAAATCTGCCTCTTTATCTTGGACATCTTTCTCCGAAACCTGGCCTTCGAACTGCACTGGGGTTTAAGTTCTCAAATACGTTTAAGAAGTGGCTTATTAGACGTAAAGCCAGGGTTCAAACCCTAGGCCAGACATCAGAACAAAATACAAAAAGTATTTCTTCGGCGACTTCCTCTCAGCAGATTTCTTGCAAAAACTCTGAGAGTAAATAAAATTACCATGAAAAAGTTTCTCAAAAATCTGTCGTTCGGAGCCGACTTTAAACTGTAGGTCCCACCACTCATGTATAAAATTAATACACACAACATAAGTGGTGTGAGAAACTAGGTCGTAATCCGGACTGAAGGGTTGTAATGACCAATTACGTATGTATGTAGGCACGCAAGAAGCAGAGGCGCCTGGAAGGATGATATAAGGCAGGCTGAAATCCGTTAATCGGGTTTTTAATGGCCAGTTAAGTAAGTAAGTAATCCACACTTCGCGGCGACATACATTCCCACTACACTTTGTATCCACCGTATATATGCACTTGGGAAGCTAGATGATAATACCGACTGGCGAATTGTAATGACCAGTCACGTATGTATGTATACACCTATTTGTATATGCCTCTTTTTTAAACATTTTGAGAAAAATACAAACCACCTTACTAATTCAAAAGATTTTGAATCCATATAAACCTTTCTATATTAATTCGATTCTTGATCTGACAATTTCCTCAACATCCTCCTTTTTTTGACATGTGTTGACAGACATTTGTGTTTAATGTTTTTCGTTGACAATAATTTACGCTTGACTAAAAGAGTGTCAATCATGGTAATATTTTATAAAAACAGTTGTAAATTCAAATCGTATCATGTCACCAAAAACAATATCCGCATAAATAACCATCTCATTCAATATCATTGACTATGTTGTCATATAATTTGGTAGCCTTTTTGATATGACATTTATTTTGCTATGTTGATTCTGAAAAGAAGTAGAGGCAAAAATTAAAGTATGGAAAGTAAGTACCAATTAACATTTCTTTTTATTTTTTTTTATTTTTTCTCTCTCTTTCTTAACACAATATATCAATTGTTCGTTCTGATAATGACATAATGAAAAATTTTGATTTTTTTTCGCTTGGAGCACATATCTCTAATTTCTTATTCACAGACGATGCCGTCAGTGATACTACTATTGTTAAGTTCTTCACTAGTGAAAAAACAACCGGCAAACATGACGAAATGCACACATTCACTGTGCAGTTACAATTATACACGTCGTTGTCTATGGTCGTTTACCTTAAGATCACGCGTCAGTTGAATTTTGGACATGTGCAGACCCAAATCACGAAGCAAAACTCGCCAAGTTATAGTCTGCATAAGGTCGAGTTTTTTTTAATAACACGATGGCGACTGCCTACAATTATCCTGCACTCCCTCATGGAAAGCGACGATGTTTTCGAGAGATCTAGTGCCTTGTCAACCTATGGAAGTTGGTTAATCGTTTACTGAAGGAGTGGAGTTGAATTTATCCACCATATAACGAATAGTCCTATCTGCAGGACGATTTAACGATTTAATTTTTAGCACAAGCTATGCACTCTATTTGCGTCCATAGAGATTTGGCAGGCCATACGGAATAAATAGCAATAACTTAATCGGCAGATTTAGCTGCCAAAATTTTGAAATCCCTGTTGTAAAATCCGTAATATTTTAGACTGCCTGATAACCATTTCAAAGTCAAAACTAACTTTGTTTTTCTCAAAATTAAACTGAAAACTGCATTAAAAGGTATTTTGAAATTTAAATTAATTCGACGTTTTTCCTCTTTTAATATAAAAATTCCATAAAAAATTTCATAAATTGGTTTCAAATTACGGTAGATAAATTAGATTGTTTAAAATTGCCGTTATAAGTTGATTTATACGGTTATACTAATTAGAACATTTGTACATGCAAATTTGCATGTGACATAGAGTTAATGATGTTGTCCGATATAATTTTAACTGAACGTAAGTCAAACTGTTTTTGTATGCCAATACATGTCTCCTTGCAAAGTGATTGCATTGTGTGGTTAACAGCGTTTCATTTTGCAGTGGCTTATGTTTGCCATTTTAACAACTTAACTGCGTGTATGAATATAAATCAAATGAATATTACAAATGATTTGAAATAAAACTGTGATAAAAAGAAAATTTCCTAGAGTGATTGCATATTTGTCTTATCGAAAATATTTTATTAGGATGAGAAGCAGTAAAAGCCATTTTCTGTAATTGCAAATCAAAATGCGAATAAAAATTTGACTTTATGTGGACCTTATATTAAATTTTATATTATTATTTATTTTTATTTTGACTGATATTTTAATAAATAAACCTGTCACGAAAAGTTCAGCTGCTAACTTGAGACATTAGAAGTCACTGTTATTTTTATTATCGCCGTAGTATAGTAGGTAGGGTGTGCCTTAGACATGAGGTCAGACATCTCCAACAAAACGAAATAAAAAAATATTTCTTCCGCAACTGCCTCTCAACAGGCTTTTGCAGGAAACATTAAAAGTTTCTCAAATCAGTGGTTTGGACTCGCCTTGGATTGTTGTTACTTCACTCATGTATAAAAATTAACACTCACAAAATTAATGATGGCAAATGATGTTGTAAATCGTGTCTAAAGGATAAATAATTCTCTCATTTATAGGCATGTGTGTTTCATAATAGTAAATAAATGTAAATGAATAAATATAATCTCTATGACAATGTGGAAATTATTTTTATATCATGTAATACAATTAACTTTCGAAAAAATAAACATTTATAGAAGCAAAGTACTAACAAGTCCTTATAAATCAATTGCATCGCAATTCATTTCCTGGACTAAATAAATAAGGATAGATTTGGACATTTCTGTCAATAGTAATCATATAATTTATAATTTAAAAAACCCATAATTCTTCAGATAGTTTTCAATAATCTTTTCACTTATTCTCACACGCAGCGTATGTTAATCACAAAATGAGAACTAGCTCCGTTTGTCTGTCATTCAATTCATGTGGCACCTATTTTCTAGACTTCTGGATATTTGTCGTATCTTTGAAAGATCGAAAATTGTTTGTTGTGTACCATTTAACATTTGTGTTATTTGTTCCTGACTAAAAGTGTCAACAACAAACAATTTTTTTGTCTTCAAAAATTTCTTCCACGTTTTTTATTCCTCACATCAAAATCGTTATCTCTAAATCGTCACAGGGACTACACAGCACTTTTGTTCAAATCAATCAAATCATTTTCTGGTACAAACTTCGCCATATTTAACACGATGAAAAAAATATGATGACGATTGTTTACTTATTTTATATATACTGAATACTTTGCTTGGTGTTATCGCCAAAAAAAAAATTAAATAAGGCTAGTTCACAATAAATGTTCTCCATTTAACATTCACTTCATACTGGTACACCTGGTATACTTCCCATAAGCATAAGTTTCGTTTCCTATTCGGTTTGGTTATTTAATCTTAAACAAATTAAAGAAAAGCACCTTAACCAGAGACTTGGTACCAAAAACATTAGTAGATAAATAGCTGCCCATCGTGGAGGAAAGCTAAGATAAGTCTACAACTCTAATCTACTCTGACATCCAACACAATTTATCCTCTTTACTATTCCGGCACTGTTCATACAATTCATTGTGATAAATTTCTTATCGATTTTAAAAGGAAAAATAACCCAGTAGCACTATTTATAATTTAAAACATTTAAAAGGTTTGGTTGTATTCATTACCTTTTACGCTTAATCTGTTAGTGAATATGCAATTTAAGACACAAATCCATTCAAATTAATTACATTCATTCGCTTTAAATTATTTTGTACAATTGTCGGCATAAAATAGTCATTTATACTGCAACTGACCATCAACATCTTACCTTGTGACAGTTTTCCTTGCCTTTCTCCAACCATTTGCATAAAGCTTCCTTTCGGCATCTCTCTGCATAGCATTTCATTTGCAGAAATTGCAAAATGACCACCAAATAAATTATGCAAATTACCATTCGTTTTATATGCTGCGGTATAAGCTCAATATAACAAATGTAATTTTTGTGTAATTTTATCAACCGAAGTGTCAATCTCTTCACAATATAATGCACTTTCAGAATGTTGGTGCTTATTTCATTTTTTAATTAAATCTTGACATTAAGAATGATCAAACTTGAAAAAATAAGAAGAAAATAATATTTGCCAAGCTTACACCATCAAAACTCATAACATATAAGCTTGAACAAAATGTTTATGTATACCGTTTGAAAGGTATATATCTCCTTTTTCTGAAAACTTGGGATTTTTAAAATAGGATCAAACATATTTGAGTAATCAATAATTTTGTGTGCAAAAAGTATTTTTGAGTTCTACTTAGACAATGTAGTTACTCGGGTGTATTTTCACTGTCGCACCGTGTTATTAAGAAAAAAAGGAAATGTCTTTTTTCATTGAATTTTATTTTTTGTTTAATAATCCGTACGTCGCTTAATAACATTCTATTTCACGTACTTAATTACATACTTAATTGGCCATTACAACGCTTTACTCAAGATTACTACCCATCTTCTCACGCCATCAATGTTGTTTGCGGATTTTTGTCCATGAAGGGCTTGAGGATTTTGGCGAAACTTTATATGACAATTTAGATTTTTTGCTAGAAAACTGCTAAGACCAAGTCGCCGAAGAAATATTTAATTATATTTCATTTTCTTCGAAACACGGTCTCACATGTAATAAGTCAGCATACAAACTACTAGACTGGCATTTTGATCTTGAAAGTGGGAAAGCTTAACGTGGCATAATTCTATCTCTTTTGTTATCTTTTCGTTGTAGGACGAATTACAATAGGTCAGTACAACCTGCGAGTGTTGTACTTGTCTAAATGACAAAATACGTGACAAATATATAAGCAGATCATATAAGTAAACAAATTTTTATTTGCAGAAAATTAAAGCGTACACCACACAGCGATAATAGTCAGGCAGCGACTACTTCCACGACACAGAATATAACTCCCGTATAATGCGTGCTCCATTTTTAGCAATCACTCATCATCATAGTTAATCTTCGTAAAATTACAATACAAGCTTTCATATTAGCATGCTGACGAAGAGGTATCGCACAATGGACGTGATGAGAAGTCCGTTGGTGTTATTTATATTCTCCACACTGTGAATAATACACTGTAACGGTATCACAAAATGTGTGTTTTGACTTTTCTTTGCATTATTTTTAGCCGGGTTTTTATGCATTCGAATGTAATAAATTTCTTCTCATTTCTCTTTTTTTAGTTGGTTTTCTATAAATAATTGATGAATGTTAGAGAGAAACTATAATGTATTTTGAAGTATTATTGTTGTTGTTGCTGCTGTTTTTTGTTATGTTCGTTAGTGTATTGCAAGCAAATAAGAATGTCCAGTTATTTGCACCGTTTAGTCTATCATTTTAGGACTACAGATTATAGCTTAGACTAGAGGTGGCTGAGTAACAGAATATTAAATGCACTGCCTGGTAATCTATCTGAATGATAATCATAAATCATATTCTAAGTCTTGCATTGAAAATAACAGTTTTTTAGAAACAATGATCAAATTTTGCTAATCTTTTTTGCTTCTCTTTTAGTTGTTTAATCTTAAATTAGAGGGGTTTTGTACATTTACATACATACATAATTGGCCATTACAACCCTTCAGTCAGGATTACGGCCTAGCTTCTCACACCACTCATGTTGTGTGCATTAATTTTATACGTGAGTGGCGGGACCTACAGTTTAACGTCGACTCCGAACGACAGAATTTTGAGAAACTTTTTCATGGCAGGTTTATTTTACTCTCAGAGTTTTTGCCAGAAATCTGCTGAGAGGAAGTCGCCGAAGAAATATTTTTTTTTCATATTTCATTTTTGATGTCTGACCTGGGATACGAACCCGGGCTTTACGAATAGTAAGCCAACACACTACCTACTACACCACGGCGACTTCATTAGAAGCATTTCTTTCTTTTCTTTCACAGTTTAACTATTATAAGTGAGATTCGGTTTTTTCTTATCGATTATCCATTGGGTAAGCAATGCAAGGGTAAGCAATGGCAAGTTCAGACTTAAACTTAACTTTAAAAGTCACCAGTAGGATGATCATCCCTTTAGCATTACGCTCACTTCTACCTTATTGTCCACTTATAACATTAAAAAACAATTTATCTGCCCGTTAAAATCCTGTCTTAATTAACGGGAAGTCGTAATAATGGCCCTTAACCTCTCATTAGGCACCCTTTTATACCCTGTAGCACAATCAATTTTCACTCAATGACAAACAAAATATCTCCGACGTAAATAACTGCACCATCGTAATAAGTTTGTCTTATAGGAAAAATAGTTACATCATAAAATTATGTAAGAGTAATAGCGTGGGGAACTTAACAGTCTAATTTGAACGATTTTAAATTTATTACTTGCTTGTTATTGTGAATATTCTCTTAGCATGAGATCATCTTCTACGTACGACTGTAAATCCTGTGTGGTCAAGTAAACGCATGATCGCCTTAATTTATTAAAATAGCCGCTGTCCATCATAGTATGCAGAAGAATCCAAGGCAATCGATTTCCCAACACTCTCTTATTAACCTTTAACTTATGACGTGGTGGTAAATTTTACAATCTCTTTTTTATTTTTCTAATAACTTCTCTTTGTTGCACTCTCTTAAGCTGATATTACCAGTACCCTCATATTATACTATGCTTTTATTGACAGTATAGTTTTGTCTTTCAACTGTTACAGCATCGCGGAGATTTATGTATGTGGGTGTAAAATTTACTACACGTCGTCGTTTGTGGAAATTTTTAATAGAAAATATTTTACTACCACGTAGTTGTTTGTGTGATTTTTATATAGAAAATATTTTACTACCACGTCTAATCTAACGTTAGTAAGCGTAAGTATTTTTGTAATCTTTTTTTCACTTTGTTTTTGAGTTGCTGAAATGTTTTTAACTTTTTTTGTTTATTGTACAATTAAATAGTGGGAAACGGCACATTCAAAAAATATGAATGTGGAGCAAATCTCTAGAGTCTTAGAGGAAGATGAAGAGTTTTACGATGATGAAACTGATGATGAAGTTACTTTGATGATGATGACGATGTCGTTGGCCCAAATTTCATTACCGAATTTTATAGTGAAAGTGATTCGGAAATATCGGAAAGTGAAGCCGAAGAGGATGAAGCTGTCATTTTAGAAGACAATGAAACTCAGGAAGACGGAGGTGAAATGAATAACAACCATAATTCAATTTATTACTATGGAAGAAACCGTTTTAAATGGTCTGCCCAACCGCCACAGCGTTTTAGTAGAACTTCTTTACATAACATCATAAAATTACCAACTTCTGTGTGTTCATCATCATTCAGATAATATATGCCGATATTGGTCAATGTTTTTTGATGAATCTATTGAAAACTTAATTATTGAACACACAAATAGAAAGCTAGAAATACAATTTCAATCAACAAACAAAATAGAAGCCAAGCCTTTGGATAACATTGAATTCAGAGCATCTTTGGGCTTACTAATGTATTCATCTGTTTTTAAATCTAATCGAGAATCCTTAGACCTTCTGTTTGCCACTGATGGAACTGGCAGAGAAATTTTTAGAGCTACAATGTCTAAACTTCGATTTATTACTATACTTTCGTGTTTACGTTTTGATAATTACTTCGATTTATTACTATACTTTCGTGTTTACGTTTTGATAATTCTACTAACCGAAAAGAAAGATTATCAAGTGACACTTTAGCAGCAATTTCAGAAATTTTTAATAAAATAATTGAAAATTGTAAAAAAACTACTCAATTGGTACTCATGCCTGTATTGACGAAATGTTAGTACCATTTCGTGGCAGATGCAAGTTTAAAGTCTATATGCCTCAGAAACCGGCAAAGTATGGTATAAAAATAATGGCCCTAACAGACGCTCGTACCCATTACCTTTCCAATGCATATATATACTGTGGAAAATATTCAGATGGTGCCAAACTTAGCAGTGAAGAGAAAAAACTTGCTGTACCAACTCAAGCAGTATTGAGTTTATGTAAAAATATTGAAGCTAGTAATAGAAATATTACTGCAGATAATTGGTTTTCATCAATTCAGTTAGTTCAGAAATTAAAAGAACGTAAACTTACTTATTTGGGGACTTTGAGAAAAAATAGGTGAGAAATTCCATCCGAATTTTTACCGAACAAAAATAGATTAGTTGAAAGTTGTGTTTATGGATTTACAAAAGACATCACACTTTTATCTTACGTACCCAAAAAAATCTATCCGTTTTTTTACTTTCAACTATGCATCTGCATCATCATCAAGCAACTGATCCACTAACTAAATAGCCAGAAAAGATCGCAGATTACAACAACACAAAGGAAGGAGTTGACGAATTAGACAAAAAGTGTTCCATTTATTCATGTAGTCGCCGTACACGACGTTGGCCGTTAGCCATATTCTATAGGCTAATGGATATAAGTGGAGTTAATGCATATACATATATTAAACCAATCTGCTCGTAATTATAAAGAGATTTCAAGAATGAACTTTTTAAAAGAAACTGCTCGTAGTTTAGTAGTGCCACACTTGCAAAGAAGAGAACATAATCAAACATTACCTCGTTCTTTACGTGACATTATTCATGCAATATTACGGTCTGATTCTCTTCCCCAGCCTGTTATCCAAAAACATCCCAATAAATTAAAAAGGAAAACTACACATACATGCTTAGAATGTAATAAACCAATGTGTATGGGCTGCAGCAAACGGCTATGCATTAATTGTAGTAAGACTGAGTTTGACGAATGATAATTTTACCTCAAAAGACTGATTGTTATTTTTTTTATATATATAAGATATTGAAATGTACCTTTTTATTTTAATAAGTATATAACTTAGGCTGTTGAAAAATGCCATTTATTGTTTTTGTTTGACCTTAATTTTCTTAATGTACAAGAAAATGATATACCTATTTTTTTTTGTTTGTGTAAAAGAGGCTTGTGAAATAAAGTACAATTTTTTTAAATAAATTTGAATTTGTTTCCTTGTGTTTGTTATTAATTGGTTTAGAAGCAATGAAATTCGAATAATATAAGTATAACATTACTATAATATATACACTTTAAAAATTATATGAAAAATAAATCGGGTGTATATTTTACACCACCTCTTCATATACGCTAAACAATTTCACGTCATAAGTTAAAGGTTAAGGCAGACGGCTGAGCTGTTAGCAGTGAGACTCAATGCATTCAAATCCTAGCCGAATCTGGACTATGGACGTGCTGCTTTTCTGGAAAGATATAAGCATATAAGGGTCGATTATATGATTCCCTATAACTTTCTGAATAGAACATTCGATTTTAGAATTCCAACTAAGGACTTCGCGACAGAGGATCCGAAGGTTCCCTAAGTCTATACTGATGAGTCCAAAATAGGGTGTGGTATTTTTTATACTAAACTTACTTATAGGCTGAGTACTGCATAGTTTTCCAGGATTTTCCCTGAAAATCTATTGATTTACTCAGACCACCAGACTGTAATCAAGTCCCTAATGAACGTAGTTTCAACGTCCGTCCTTGTTCGTAATTGCCCAGGATTACGCAGAGAAATTACCGAGGTAACTCTTATATGGGTTGTGGGACCTAGGGATATCATTGGAAATTACATTGCTGACAAGGTGTCCAGTGCTGGCACAAAGATCGCTATCTCAGGCATATTGCAGGGTATTGGTTTTACGATTGCCTTGGTTAATTTGGAAATTCTCCACTGGTTTTGCGAGGTGGCTTAATCTCTTTGGAGACAAGAGGGTACGCGCAAATATTTCTAGACTCTGCTGCGTTCACCATTTTTTCCGTTACAATCCAAAAAAAAAATTAAATATAAAGAAACACATAAATGCTTTATTTGTACCACAAAATATACATATAAATAGTTCATGTTCATGAGTAGATCTTAAGAAGTGAGTGTCCACTCCTTACCATTTCTTCCAAAAAATTCTACATTCTACGCCTAATTAGTTGCAAAAAGTATCACATCCCGAGATGCTGCAAATGTTGTAATAAATGAATTTTAAATAGCACAATGAAATGAAAAAACTTCATTAATCCAACGAAAAAAGGAGAACAAATGTATTTGAAAATATTATTTTTCATATCAAAGTACAAACATACAAACATAAAAGGCATATTTTACATAAGTTTGTCTAACTACTACAACAACATTAGTTACTATTAAGCTTTAATGTTTGAAACACTTTCTTTTTTTTATTATTTTGCAAAGTTTGCTAATGAGAAATGAAATAAAAAATGTGGCATGTTTTACAACAAACTTTTCTGTCTCTGCTGTCCTGGTAAAACATGCAAAAGTGTACGAGTTTCCTTCTTATTCTTTTTCTATTTGATTTATTTCCAAGGCGTGTGTTTAAGAATTCTACGGATATTATAGCGTATATACTTTCAGAAATTTGATTAGTATGAACGCAATATTGGATTCTAATATGAATCGAATTAATTAAATTGCCTTGTGATAGTCACCTACATTTATTGAGTGTATCATACAAACAAATCTTAAAACTGGAAAACTATAATGCTGGCATATCATATATCATATTAAAAGTAATTCTTATCAGAGAAAAAACATGCATTCAAAGCGTAAAAATAACATGAGTATTTAAATCAAAGAAAAAAAAAATAAAAACAAATAAAATAATTAAACGAAGAAAATTGCAATTTTGATAATTTGCTCTGAAGTGAAACGCATTCCAGTTAGAGCGCTCTGCATTGAACGAAACAAATGGTAGTCTAAAGAGAAAGGCCTTTGTTATACCGCAAGACAGGTAGAACATCTCATCAAAATAGTCTTTGAACGCCACACTATGTCCATGAACGTTATCTTGATGGGAAAGTTACGACAACGGGCCTAATTGAATTTACAAGACGTGTTTTGGCCAGTGCTATTGAATTGATTGTTGTACCCTGGCGCAATGAACATTCTAATTGGTGGTATATTTTGATGGAATGCTTGCAAACAAGGTAAAGTTTCTGACTGTGGTAAACGTGGCGACCTCCAGGACGATCCTTGTCTTGCTGTATTCAAGTTGACACGTAGCCTCCACGTGGCTCCTCATGGATGGCATACTAGCACCCGCTAAATGTTAACTAATGCGAAGTCCCATCCCCTGGGCGTTAAATTTGGGTTGTGCGTAGGGCTTGGAACCCACCACTTAAAAATAAAAATTCAATGAAAACCAATACACAAGTCTCCAAAAAGATCCCCTCAAAAGTTGACGATCACGGCAGACGTTTAGAGGACAATGTTTAACGTATATGCACATGGAACGTCGACACCCTTCACAGGGAAGGCGCTTCCGCCCAGCCGGCGGATGCCCTCATGAAATGTAGGGCTGGCATCACTGTCATACAGGAAATCCGATGGATAGGACAAGGATGCAAAAGGCTTGCAGCTTGCGATGTATAATACAGCTGCCATTAGGATAAGAACGAATTCGGATTTCTGGTTAATAAGAGACTTCGCTAACTTGTCTCTGGGTTCACTCCGTAAGAATAGCCACAATCCGCATCGGGGAAAAATTTTATAAAATATATAAGTACCCGAGCCATGACGCCAAAATCGTCCTCGGAGATTTTAATGCGAAGGTCACATCCTGGAAAAGAACCACGAAAAATAAATCGATACACGCCATTTTTTTGTCGACTATAAGGCAGCCTTCGATAGCCCCATAAGGGATTGTGTTTTTGGGCTCCACAGAATGATATTGAGCAATTTCTGCAGCCCCGTCAAGGTAGGAATGCACCTCTCCGAACGTTTTGATACCGTGTGAGCTTTTAGACAAGCCGATCCCTTATCATGCGACCTCTTTAAATTCGTCATGGAGAGTATTTTACGGGAGTGCATCCCAATGGCACTATTTTTCAAAAAAGCGTCCAGTTGCTTGCGTACGCTGACGACATTGACATCATAGTGCGTACCAAGCGAAATGTTACTGATGCCTTTAATGCTATTGAACGGGAGTCTACTTGCAGTAAATGAGGGCAAAACGAAGTATATTTTATCTATAAGTAGACACGTGCAGCGTATTGGATCTCAGATAACGGCCGATAACTATATTTTCGATATAGTCAAGGAATTTATTTATCCTAGCTTCGCCATTACCAACAAAAATGATGTCAGTTTGGAAATCAAGTGCAGGATCACTCTTGCTAACAGGTGCTGCTATGGTCTCAATAGGCAATTGAGTAGCAGAGACCTCTCTCGTACGACAAAACTAATACTCTACAAGACGCTTATCCTCCCCGTGCTTCTTTATGGCGCAGACTCCATTAAGCACTGATGCAGCAACCTTGAGAGTATTTGGGAAAAAAGATCTTCGGTCCAGTGCGAGTAGGCTATGATTTGCGCATCCGATACAACAGTGAGCTGTATGAGCTCCTCAACGACATAGACGTTATGCAGCCTATTAACATCCAGCGGCTCGGACATATCGTTCGAATGAAGTAGGATGCTCCGGCAAGACGGTTATTTGATGCGGGGATCTACGGAAGTCGGAAGGACCAAATCGAGGAAACCCTGTCACCGATTGATGTCACCAACTGGCGTAGGTGCGCAAGAAGCAGAGGCGCCTGGAAGGATGTGTTGCGGCAGGCCGAAACCCGTTAATCGGGTTGTTAATGGCCAATTAATTAAGTAAGTAAGGTATATTTTGATTTCTTGCATCTGAAGTTGTCGTAATAAATTCAGTAATAATTCGATGTAAAAATTGTTTCGTTTTAAAGCAATTAAACAGCATTTCAGACATGCAAAATCATCTGTCAGTTTATGTGGCACCCAATTTCTCGCCAGCTTTCGAAATGGCTACTTAAGCAATTTTTAAAATTTATTTATTTATTAGAATAAAATTACCAGCAGTGTGCTCAATGTTTCTTATTTATTTTCTTCAATCTTTTTTGACTCTCCTCGACGCTCTCAAAATTGTTGCCAAAATCATCACTTTTGAAACGCATAAATTATTCGATACACTGTGTTTTTGATTGAGGACACTCAGTGGGTATACCATATAAAAAATTTTTTTTGCTTTCTTTGGAAAGTACTGAGAATAAATAAAATTACGATGAAAAATTTCTCAAAAACCTATCCTTCGGAGTCAACATTAAACTGTAGAATCCGACACTCATGAATAAAATGAACACACAGAACATGGGTTGTGTGAGAAATTAGGCTGCAATCCTGACTAAAAGATTGTAGTGGCCAACACAGTGGAGGCTTTATTCGTCGAGGGGAGGATAATCATAAAACATGTGCTCTCAATTGCTGTGCGACCTTCACAGATGTTAATCTGAGAGAGACAAATAATTTTTCAAGTGATACTTTAGTCTATAATGGTCCGTAAATTTACAAAATCTTCCACTCCTTTCGCTATTCCAGAAACTCAGCCCAATGTAACAATACAGAAGTTCCGTCATGTGTCAACTAAGTCTGAATAATCACCTACCATTGTCAAAGTGTGCATATTCGCATAAATATTCCAAAAATAGTATCTATAAATGATAGTATCTTTCTTTTAATAGCCAGTCATTTCTTTTTTTAATAATATTGCACCTCATATAACGCTTATGTTAATATGTTATGTTAAACATTATTATGCTATTTTTTCTGAATTTATTTCCTTTTGAAAACATTAAACGTTTAAATAAATTTTGTGTACATAAATATTTACATCAGCGTGCAGTACGCACGCATATACATAGATTATATGATTCATGTTATTTTAAAAAACAATAAATGACTCAGAGTATCAGTGAAAATATGCAGCGAAAAATGAAAGAAAAATTATTTTATTTGGTGCAGTTTAAATATGATATTCTCATAACCATTTGTAGGCAATTAAAGCCATAAACAAATTAATTTTTTTTTAATTCATAAAACTGTTTATTGAAATTTTATTTAATTGGAAATAATATTTATTATTATTGCTTTCCTATTGGCGTCCCGCAGTGACAGTATTGGTTATTAGTATTGGTTGGTTAATATAATCTGGAGTGAAGGCTGTTACAAACAACATAGCCTGCTGCATCTGCTTAAACAATATTTGGTTACTCACCCTTATTTGATAACAAAAAAGTGGCAAAAATTGACAATGCCTGTATGTAAAACAATAGATTCATACGTGTTTAAGTATTGCACCCGGGTATGATCCATCTTTGCCAAATTTTATATTCGAAATAGAGCTTATTTCAACCAAACTTACTTACTTACATAAGTGGTCTTTATAACCCCTTAGTCAGTATCAGAGATCAGCAATGAAATGTTTCTTCGCTACTCATAAGCACTCGTGAAATTTTGAATATAAGTGAGTCAACAATATTGAAATTTAACTACTCTGATTTATTCATACTCACTACAACGCTGATTTATAAGTATAGATTGCAATGAGTATGCGTACAACGTTGACATCAAACTCATACCATTTAAAATATATTTGATTCATAAGCCTACTCATTCAGATTCGAGTGACTCGAATCATTCATCAGAATTTACAGTTTCAGTTGTTGTTGCATTTACAAAAAAAGAAAAAAGACACGTAAGCAGAAAAGCAAGAGCAGCAAGCAGAGCAAGCACACAACCATTCAGTGAGTATTTTAGTGTTCGTACGCGAATCATACTTATTTAGTAATTCTGATGGAGAGTCGAAATCAATAACATCATACGTATTTTGAAGTGTGAACATAATGAGTACTTCTAACTTTGAATATGAGTAGAGGTTCCATGATATTAAAATAAGTATGAATGCGTATAAGTATCAGAAATTTTGAATATGATTCGATTCTACTCATCTTTTTGAAAACTCATTGACGATCACTGGTCAGTATTACAACTTAGCTTCCCGCACCACTCATGTTATGTGTGTTAATTTTATCTATTAGTGGCTGCACCTGCAGCTTAGTGTCGATTCCAAACGACAGATTTGAAAAACTCTTCATAGCAATTTTGTTTTGCTTTAAAAGTTTTTGTCACTAGACTGTTATTTTATATATTTTTTAATATTTCATTTTATTCGAGACGTGTGAACCAATAAGCGAATACACTACCAACTATATTGCGGCGACTTCAGACACATCGAACTTACATTCACTGCTTATGCTTTACTTGCAATGCGCTCTAAACCTGCAGTTTTCTACATAGTTTATGCCGAAAAACTGAGTTTACTACTACTTCGTCCCCAAGAATGTTATTTTAAATTTTTGCAGAAGAATCATAAGACACATCGATGATGGCCCAGATTAACGCAAAAAGCATTATAGCTGGCGACAAAGATCTATCCCAAGATCCGCTCTTGGCCCAACTGTATACCACGAAGTAAAACACTTAACAAAATCAAAAAGTCTACTTATTCTAACCAGGGGACAGTTAAGGAGAGAGCGCTGTGAGCCATTCGATACCTTTGGTTACGAAATCTCCTTATGAATTTTATATTAGATTTGTATTGAACTTAAACTCACCATAGGTTTCAGCGCCGCTGTCACTGCTCCTATTATACAAAAACATTATACCATGGGGTCCCCTATGGCCTGGCAGATAGTATGCTAAACTTTATTAAAACTTTTGACAGAAGTGGCGTTTGGAAAATGATTTGCAAAACATTTGTCATTAAAACGACATAAAAACATGAAAGATGACAAGAGAAAGATGGTCTACAAAATATTTTAAAGGATAGAAAATGCCAGAAGACATAACAACACAAGAAAAATGTTAACATACAAACCATATATACATACATATGGCTGTGTACCCATATACACATCTAAAACTATAATAATAAAATATGTCAATCACAATAAAAGGAAATACTAGTATTTGAGAAATAAATTTAAAAAAAAATTCAATTCATGTCTTTAATATTAAAATGAACACTTCAATGTAAAACTGTAAATACTTTATGGTTGTCGTACAATATTTGCAATAATGCTGTCTTCTAATGTACATAAAATACAAAGTATGTACCTCCCTACGAGATGCATATGGACATGCATTTTTTATTTGCAATATTACTTTGTAAATACATTTTTAAATACGTATTTTACAGTTGTTAACTAAACTAATTTCAATTTAAATATCGAATGAAAAAAACTGTAAAGTTTAGAATGATTGCAGGATGCATTTTACAAAATAACACTCTATGCACACCAGCTATTAAAACGTAGAAGTTTTAAGTGAAAATAATAACTTAGTAAATGAAGATGAATTTTTGTTTAGTACAACTTAATTCTGAGAACTTTTTGCCGTCGTATTAGGATATATTTATTTAGTCTGCCATATAAAAGACAAGGCAAAGCAGACAAGTGGGTCAGTAAAAGTTTAGTAAGTCTTGTGTGAAGACGCGGTATGTTTAAGAGAAAAATCGTTGTGTGAAGACCTCCATTATAAAGATCTGTCGAACAATTGCCTAGTAATTGTTATTGTTTATACAATGGGTGTAAACAGAGGAATAACAACCAAAGCAATTGTTGATGTTTACCTCAAGTTGTGAACAGTGGCACACAGAATTGTGCGTATAATAAAGAAGCTTAGTTAAAACTAAACAAAAATTTATTTTTATTTACAATCTACGAGCTTATATTTAAACGTTTTTAAAAGGTAAAATCGTAACAGTATTATTACAATAGATAAGCATTTTGTACTAGAAGGCAATAGTCTAGGTATTTTTTGTGCATTTTTAGTTATCTAGTGTTGATTAGCAACCTTCTCAAAGGCTATTTTCATACAAAAATGTTGTGTGGAATATTGTAAAGAGACCACATCTGCTTTCCGTTTAAATTCTAGGAAGGGCGAAATAAAGTTGAGACTGAAATATATGCGCAAATACCAAGCTAGACATTTGCCAGCCTAATACTTCTTCCTCTAAAAGCAAAGCAAGGAAACCATGATGTTACGCTAACTCGCACTAGTACATGTAACGCTCTCAGATATTAACTGTCCAAAAACGTACTAGTACATGTTCCACACACAATGTATTAACCACTCAAGTCACATTGTGTGACACAAATTGTTCTATTTTGAAAATTTTTTCTGTTTTCTTAATAACCAAAAAAAAAAAATTCTTCACGACAACTTCGTCAACTATTCGTAATTTTTATGTTATGTTCCCTGGAAATCATGAAATAATTTTAGCATCCTGCTTATTAGTGGCGGTTAATTAAATCTTAAGTTTTTTTCGTACTTTATGGTGGCAATTATCTTCTGATCCCAAACATACGTTAAAATAATTTTCATTCTCAGTATTTAAAAACGTATTAAGTTTATGGACTTCTACAAAATAAATTCACATAAAAAGTTTTAGCAATTTTCATGCATAAAAATGTCCAATTTTATGAGTTCTTATGTTCATAAAAATAATGTTTCCATTATAATTTTTTCTATTTTGTTGAAAACTTCAATAAAAAAATATTTTACGGAGAAAAACAGAAGCATTGAATACAACACATAGCGAAATTGTTCAGATCTCCTTGATATGGGTGACAACAATGCAAGGTAGTTTTCCAAACTAAAAAAAACCTATAAAAAATGTCTGAAATTTTTTTCGTATTTCTGTAAGCGTATAACACCACATTATTAAGTAAAATTCGAGTACTAAATGAATACTCTACAAATGAGTGCTCGTAAAACTAAGTTTAGTGTCATTTACTTTGTTTTTACTTTCAGAGATCAGCAATAAGTATTCAAAATATGAGTAGAATCGAATTATACTCATAATTTCTGATACTTATACCTATTCATTGCCGCATTTGCAAGAAATAAAATATGTGAGTATTTTAATATTCGTACGCGAATCAACAACATCATACGTATTGTTAAATATGAATATGATGAGTACTTCAAACTTTGAATATGAAAAGATGTTCCACGATATTAAAATAAATGTAAGTGCGTATAAGCATCAGAAATTATGAGTATGATTCGATTCTACTCATCTTTTTGAATACTGATTGTTGTTCTCTGGTACGCATACTCATTGCAACCTGTGCTTATAAATCAACTTTGTTGTGAGTATGAATGAATCAGAGTAGTTAAATTTCAATATTGTTGACTCACTTATATTTAAAGTTTTATGAGTGCTTATGAGTATCGAAAAACGATTAATTTGTGATCGCTGATCCAAATACAGTACTTGAGATATTACCTAAAGGAATGCAACAAGTGTTCAACAAATTTTGATATTTCTTACAAGATCTATAAAGAAAAGTGTTCTTATTCATCATGTGCTTTATAGTTGACAGCTGAAACTAAAAAAATAGATGACATTCTGTTATTCTAGGATAGGTAAGCTGGCTGACCCTGACGCCAGTATTAAGCCAAATGTGATACCACCACATTCCCTAAAGGAAACAATTCCGCGCCCAAAATAATACTTGCTATTGCAGCAATCTTTATATTATAGAGCTCGGTCAAAGATTTCAGAAAATGAGATGTTAAAAACATCCGTCTCTTTAAGCCAAGAGTAGGGCACTGACACATGGGGTGAAAGACACTCTCTTCCTTCTCCTCAGACCCACAGGTGTAAAAGTCATTCGTCGGAATGCCAAGTCTTTCGGCATGCTTTTCAAAATTACAGTAAGCCGTAAGAAATGCCATTGTGTAATGGATAGCCATGCGATCTATGCACAGAATTGATTCGACCCTTTTCCTGTCCATACGTGTCCAGAGGGATGTTATTTTTTACATTACTTAAAATTAATATTTCTTTTCTAGCAAATAGAACAGAAGAGCAAAGAACACGTCAATAGGCAATAGGTGACCTACATTATTCCGATCTATATATCTTTGACGACATCCTCTCAGCAGATTCTAGACAAAAATTCTGAGAATTAATAAAATCGCCATGAAAACTCTCTCAAGAAATATGACGTCCGTAGTCGACTTTAAACTTTAAGTCTCGCCAATCATGTATAAAATTAACACACACAACATAAATGTTATGAGCAGCTAGATCGTAATCCAAAATTTTGGATTTACGGCTGATATTTATTGAAGCTAAATAAGATGAGGAAAACAGATAAATTGTCACTTTTGATCCCAAGTTATCGGAACATGGTGAAAGTATGCATAACTTAAGGTGCAGATATGTGTTAAATACATGCACTGTAGCAATATGTGCCTTGGAATCAGTTTCACTCTGCCTGCATGAGTTTGTTTGTACATACTATTTACGATTATTTCGCAGAATCTTTTTAACACATTCACCCACCCTAACACATTCGTATTTCCAAGTTATATTCATGTATACATGTGTAAAACGTTTATCTATTGATGAACATCATATACAAATGAGATATTTTTTTATGTGTTATTGGACAACTTGTAACATATTTTTGTTGCTCGTATAATACCCATACAATATTGTAAAAATCCTTTTTAATTTTATTAAAACAACAAAAAAAAACTGCATACATATGGTATCTGTCTCAATCTTTGTAAATATAATGCAAAAGTGCAAAAAAATTATTGAAATTGTTTATGAATAACATAAAATTTTATGAACGAGTATGCAATTCTACTTACAGTTTATATTCAACATGTGAACATTGCCAAAGCAATTTTTGTTGCTGTTATACTTACAATTGTATTACAATTAATTCACTACGCGACAAAAAACATGAAATTAAATACACCCGAGTAACTACAAACCCTGTATTTAGTTGAGTAGAACTTAAAAAAAAACAAAAATGGCTGGCGGCGTGAACCGTCTGAGTTCTATAAGTAGGTGATTTCCAACATCTTTTTTCCTGAACTGAACGATATGGACAGCAACGACACGTGATTAAAATATTCACAATTTTTTGCAGGAATGATTTGAAGGCATGGATGTCTGATGTGGATCTTTTTTTCGCTACCCATAAGCACTCATGAAATTTTGGATATAAGTGAGTCAACAATATTGAAATTTAACTATGTACTCTGATTCATTCGTACTCACTACAACGGTGATTTATAAGTACAGGTTGCAATGAGTATGCGTACAACGTTGACATCAAACACATACCATTCAAAATATGTTTGATTCATAAGACTAGATTCATAACTTTAGAAACATACTTATAATGATCCGAGTCACTCGAATCACTCATCAAAATTTACGGTCTTAGTTATTGTTGCATTTATAAAAAAGGAATAAAACACATAAGCAGAAAAGGAGAGAGCAGCAAGCAGAGGAAACACACAACCTTTTAGTGAGTATTTTAGTGTTCGTACGCGAATCATACTTATCATTGTGATTTTTGTTGAGTTATGGGGAGGGGATATCAACAACATCATACGTGTTGTTAAGCATGAATATGATGAGTATTTCAAACTTTGAAACTTATCGAATCTGGCATGGTACCAATCCACATGAAATCGAATAGTGTCCATAGCATATTAAAAAGGTCGATCTTTGGTGTGGATTTTGAACTGGAAGTATCATATTTAATTGAAAAGAACATTGGCCAGGTCATCTCTGTCAACTGCAAACACCCAGAAATGGATGATCTGGTCACTAACGTCATGTGATTTCAAAAGGACAGCTCTGCGTGCCACGCAGCTAATTCCACATGGGAGATTATGTGCGAGCGATATCAGGGCACAATGATCTCAGGTAGAGGTAATGTGAACGGCCTATTTCATTCCGTTAGACTTTTTCTTGTGGGGATTTCTTTAGTAGGAGTTGTATGCAAATAAGCTGGATATCACAGTGATCCTTAAAGTCAACATAATTCTTATATGCTTATATTGAGGTTTTACTGCTGCACTTCAAACAAACTGAACTTTTTTTTAACAAATTTTGGTAAATATTCGGTTGACGATATTTGGAGTCATGCCAGCATAGAGGTTTCGATAGTGCAAGTAGGCTAGAGAAGTAAGTAGGAAAAGAATGTAAAAATGTTACAAAATTTAAGAAAACAATAGTATATGAAATGGGCAACTTGAAACAGATTGTTACGAAAATGAAAAAATCTATATACTGGTGTTCTGCTTTTACATCATTTAACATTAAAGTTATAAAAAAAGCTACAAAAACAAAATAATTGTTTACAAATCATTTGCACTGCGTAAACCAAAATATACCAACAAATACCAGAACAAAAAATTGTAAACATGTAAACAAAACTACAACAACAAACACCAGCATAAAAATGGTAAACAAGTAAAACAATAAACAATACAAGAATAAATGTAAACAAAATGCACAAACAACAATGATGAAACAACGATGTTTATATATATAGAGATTGCGAGAAGGCAAAGTTATGAAAGTTCGCCTTCAAGAACATTCATTGCCAAAGGCAGGCGAGTGAGTTAGTAAAAGTTTAATCAGTCTTGTGTGAAGACGTGGTGTGTTTGAAGAGAGTAATCGTGGTTTGAAGATCTCCGTTATAAAGATCATTCGAACAATAATCTAGTAATTGTTACTGTTTATGAAAAGTGTGCAACTAGAGGAATAACAAACAAAGCAATTGTTGTTGTTTACATAAAGTTGTGAACAGTGACACACAGAATTGTGCGAATAATAAAGAATTTTAATTAAAACTATACACAAAGTTATTTTTATTTTATTTACAATCTACGAGCTCATAATTTAAACGTTTTTAGAAGGTAAAAACGTAAAAACGTGTTTTTAAATTGACACCAGTAGAGTCTATGGGGAAATATTGGGTTCTAAGATGTACAAATAACAGTACGACCTTAAGCTTTAAATCCAAATGGTCTCGTTTATGCTCATATATAAATACAAAACATACATAATTGGTCATTACAATCCTTAAGTCAGGGTTACAACCTACCTTCTCAAATCACTTATGTCGTGTGCGTTAAGTTTATTCATAAGTAGCGGGGCCTACAGTTTAAAGTCGACTCCCAACGACAGATTTTCTGCGAAACTTTTCATGGCAATTTTATTTTACTCCCAGAGTTTTTACCAGAAATTTGGTAAGTGGAAGTCGTCGAAGAAATATTTTTTTTATTTCGTTTTGTTGGAGATGTCTGACCTTGGGCTTAAACCGTGGCCTTATATCTAAAAACCCAGCATACAATATATATATCTTGTAGACTAGGCTTGTATATATCCATATAAATTACGTTTTCACATTTAAGAAATAATTCTTTAATTCGTTAAAAATATGTACTGGCTTTATATATGTATATAGGTATACCAAGTGAATAGAAGAAGATAAGTGGTTATGATATGGTCATTGGCAATGATTTAAAAAAAAAATTCTGTTGCATCCTCAGCTATCAATTTGGTTTCTTAAAAAAGTGATGGAATATTAAAATTCTTTATCTATTGCACTTACAAGAAAACTTTTCAAACTTTTTTATGCTAGAATTTCTTTTTCAAATTTTCTTTACATATTGGTAGCGGCTATTAATTTTTATTTTACTCACGTATTCTTATTCAATTTAACTTTAAAAAGTTGAAAAATCTTAAAAAAAAAGAAAAAAGTGAACAACTAGAAAACATTGATACAAACTGCAATAAAATTTTTCAATTCCTTCTTCTTATGCAATATATTGTGTTGAAACCAGTAACCATGTATTGTCCTCAAACTAATATTTATGATAACACATACTAAATCGCAGAAAACAGCAAACAGACATAGAAACACTTGAAAACAAACAAACAAGCTATACAAAATCTTGCCATTAATGGGGATAGCTTATGGTTTTAGAAGTTTAAGTTTTTGCCACATTTCTATGTGTTTTGTTTTTGTTGCTTATGTTAGTGCAATATCGGTTAATCTATGTCTGTTCAATTCTATTTCAATCTGAGTTAACTTTCAATGATTCATGCCATATAAAGTAAATGTTTTCGTTGAATAGGAGGATAAGTAGGAAATAAAACTAAGATGAACAAAAGAAGTGTTACACACACTATTTTAGAATGTTTAAAAATTTACGAATATTTTTGAAAAAACATATCATCTATGTATGTATGTTGCCATTTTTTGTAAAATAATAAATTAAAATTCAGTACACGTTAGGCAAAAAGACGGAATAAAATCTTTAAATAAGTATAAAAACTTATGTGGTGAAATTTGTTTTTTCCAAATGGCATACAAAAACTCTAAAATTCCCGCATACATACATAGATACACAATTGGTCATTAAAACCCTTCTGTCGGGGTAACTACCTACCTTCTCACAGCATTTATGTTGTGTCCGTTAATTTTATAATGAGTTGAGGGACCTACAGTTTAAAGTCGCCTCCGAATGACAAATTTTTGGAATCTCAAGGCAATTTTATTTACTCTCACAGTTTTTACAAGAAATCACTTCTATTAATTAAAATGCAATTAGAAATTATGTATAATTATTGCGGGCTGAGTAACTTAGATCTTATATTAGACCAGAGTTTCTAGTGGGAATCGATCCCACTACTCTCACACTAAATACATTCCTCTATGTACATAGGTAACGTTACATGAAAATTTTTGAAAATGGCCAACCTTTTCAAGATGTAAGCAGAAAATTTAGTACAAAATTAGGTATAGCAATAATCCCACAACAGTTCAAGAGCTTAAAACCAACATTATCGAGCAGATATCAACCATTGGCAACAGTTTATTGAAAAATGCGACGATAATTTTTTAAAAATACACTCAACTAATGACATAGTGTAGGTTGTAAGTTTTGTTGAGTAGAAATCACAAATATTTTTTTTTATATTTCTCGAACACTCCAAAATTGTTTTATTTTACAAAAACGGCATTTTTGATCTTTTCACACAAAATTATTGATTACCCAAACATTTTTTATCCCATTTTCAAAATCCAAACATTGACACTTCATTTGATCAAATCGGAAAAAATTACCGTAGTTATTATTTAAATAATATAACAGTCGTGTTATTTTTTTTATATATGTCATCTTTTCTAATGAACTTTCAGTTCAAAAATCTTCAAAATTTTTAAAGGATCTGCATTGCTTACCGCAAATGTGTCGTCAATTTCACATTTGCACGGCTACCAAAATTCAACTAATATTTGTGTTTTTGAAAATATTATTATTGCGCTTTGCGCAAACATTGGCCAACTTCGCTCAAATGTGAAATTGACACATTTTACGTTTAACAATCAAGATCCATCAACAATTCTGAAAATTTTTGAACTAAGACTTCTTTTGAAATATATTGTATATGAAAAATATAAGTCTTCAAAGAATAACTACATTAATTTTTATCCGATTTAATAATCAATCATCAAATCAATCAATCTCTTCATAATGCACTTTCAGAATGTTCCCTCTTATTTTAAATTTTTTAGTTAAAGTTTGCTACTATGAACGGACAAACTTGAAAAAATATGAAATATATTCGCATTTATCAAGTTTACCTCATCAAACCTCATATTAAGTCAAATAATATATACAGTGGGGTGCACAAATGAGTAAATGTTTGTACTCTGAGAAATTTTAATTGCATAAAAATAAAACAAATAAAGCAACTCCAAAAATGTTTATCTCTTTTTTATTTAGTATTTAGTACTTAACAAAATAATATAAAATTCAAAACTAAAATTATCAAATTCTAAGAAAAAAAAACAATCAAGAGGAAAATAACTCGTATGCACTCAATTTTGCACCATTCCAAAATTTTAGGGAATACGAATATTTTCAACATTTAGTCCAAAGACCCTTGTTATGTAAAACCTTATTTATGCGAATTGACATGGGACTTTGTGCTGGTCACTGCACTAATTGAAAATTTTGCTCACTAAGCCATTCTTTAGCGATTTTGGAGGTGTGCTTGTGGTCAACATCCTGATGGAAAAGTACTTCTTCTGTCTTTGAATTCTTTCCCCATGGCGGCATCAGCAATATTGCTTATCATTGGACTGAAAACGGTTGACTCGTCTGACCAGATCATAAGTTTCCAGTCATCCACTGTCCAATTTCTGTGTTCTCTGCCAAACTTTAACCGCGCCTTTACATTTTAGACGAAAATGCAGGTTTTTCTTTTTGACTGCTGAGGTATATACAATATCTTTAAGACCTCTACTTGCCGTCCATCGACTAACGGTTTTGCCGATTGCCAAAGAAGCTCTTTTTGGTGTTAAAAATTTGCCCCTTTTCATTTTTTTTACCACTAGCATCTGCATTAGTTAGTAGTTTTTTACGACCTCTGACTTGAGGCTTGGAAACAACAGAACGACGTTTTCGGACACTGATGACTACTGACTGACTAACTCCAAGTTTTTTTTAGAAATTTCCCTGGTAGAATAGCCACTTCCAGTCAAAGCTACAATACTATCTTCAGTTGATTTCGAGAGTTTCTTCATTTTTTAATAGAAATTGATTTTTGTTCGACAAGTTGCAAAAAATATTCGCTCAACGAATAAACTAATATAAACTAAAAATAAACTAATATTTTCTTAAAAAAGTCAAAGTAGTGCAAAAACATTAAAAACACGCTAGTTCTTTATTTCGTTTTTGCAAACATATCACAAAAAGCAGACGTGAAAAATTGAGTACATGCGAATTGTTTTTGCTTCGTTTGTTTTATTGTTAGAGCTTGATGTATCCTGTGTTAAATTTTATTTTATATTGTTAATCACTAAATGCTAAATAAATGACAAAAAACTTTTGAATTTTCTTTATTACTTTTAGTTTTATTCAATAAAAAGCGTCCAAAGTACAAACACGTATTCATTTGTGCACTCCACTGTATGTGTATGTCTTTTAAAGGCCCTTCTCTCTCATTTCTAATAAGGTTTACATTTTGGACATCGGTTCAGTTTTTGTCAGATAAAACAAGTTTCGAGGGTTCAAGAAATATAAAAAACATATTTTTGAGTTCTACTCAACAAAACTCACAACTTACACTGTCATTATTTTTTATTTTGTCGCACGGTGTTATCTGCTAAACCAGTAGTGGGGAGTCACTTGACCGGCATAAAATTTCATTTTTAACCAGAATCTCTTTGTATAAATTGAAAAAAGTTTTTAATATTTGAAAACAAAAAATCTTTTTTTTATTAAAATTTAAATTAAACCCCATTTTTGCCCTTCCCCTTTCCTACATTTCTTAATTTATTGGTTTCTATTTTCCTTTTCCCATATAAATTGTCTGGCTAGCGAAAGTGTTTAAATCAATGACAGCTACTGCTGCTTTAGATTAAGTGAACAATACTGATACTGCTGCAGCTTTAAGAGTAGTGGTGGTCATTTGGCGTCATCAGTAACTACTTGTGTTGAATTATTTTGATTTTTATTTTTATTTCGCAAACTTTTAATAATTTTCGCATTTGCATTCATACTTACTACCCAGTATCATAATTGATGGTGTGGAAATGATAGAATGACTTTAAGATTCTTATAAATGTTCTTACATAGTAAATGAACAGAATAAATATACTGACAGAATTGTGTTTTAAGCGATGCTGACTTTAGGCAAACCCGACAGCCAGACTCCGCGAAAATTTGTCTTAAATGTTTTAGGAGAAAAACTTTTGCTTTGAAAACGTTTAACATTTTTGTGTATACGAGTATATCTTGAATTTTGGTTTGTTATGTTAGCATTTGATTTATGAACAGAATGTTAGGGGGAAAATAGTTTTAAAAGATTATCAAAAATATGGTTTAAATATTAAGTGTTGGGAATTGTTGCACTTAGCAATATGCTAAATCACACACGCTTGTAATATTTACGGCGTCTATACAAAAGTTCCTTTTTTTATTTTTTAATAAACTCGTCAATGCTAATGATAACTCCTGTTTCTTTAAAAAAAATTGTTGTGCGTAGAACAAAATTACTGAGTACATCCGGTAGGTACAACCTTCATGGCAGTGAGGGACTTAAAAGACAACATCGGTGTGCTTTTCGTTGCAATGTACCTCACAGAATTATTGTTACCTTTTAACCTTTTAAAAACGTTTAAAATACGAGCTCATTGATTGCAAATAAAAATAAAAATAAATTTGTGTTTAGTTTTAATTGAAATTGCTTATTATTTGCACACTTCTGTGCGCCACTGTTCACAACTTGATGTAACAACAACAATTACTTTGTTTGTTTTTATTTGTTTACACCCTTTGCCTAAACAATAACAATTGCTCGACAGATCTTTGTAACGGAGATTTTTAAACCACGATTCGTCTCTTCAAACAGACCGAGTATTCACAGAAGACTGACTGAACTTTTACTGACTGGTTGCCTGCTTTGTCTTGCCTTTTTGATGGCAAGGTAACCGTCTGATGAATGTTCTTGAAGACGAATGTTCGTGGCTTCGCCTTCTCGAGATCTCTATAAACGTAAACATCGTTGTTTCATTATTGTTGTTTATGCATTTTGTTTTCGTCTATTCTTGTAGTGTTGGTTGTTGTTTTTTGTTTACTTATTATCACTTTTTATTATAATGGTTTTTTTTGGAAGTCGCCGTGGTGTAGTAGGTAGTGTGTTGGCTTACTATTCGTAAAAGCCCGGGTTCGTATCCCAGGTCAGACATCAAAAATGAAATATGAAAAAAAAAAAAAAAAAAAAATATTTCTTCGGCGACTTCCTCTCAGCAGATTTCTGGCAAAAACTCTGAGAGTAAATAAAATTGCCATGAAAAGTTTCTCAAAAATCTGTCGTTCGGAGTCAACGTTAAACTGTAGGTCCCGCCACTCACGTATAAAATTAACGCACACAACATGAGTGGTGTGAGAAGCTAGGCCGTAATCCTGACTGAAGGGTTGTAATGGCCAATTATGTATGTATGTTATGTATGGTTTTTTTTGGTATATTTTTGTTTACTTGCCTATCATTTAAACAAGTTCATTGTTTTTGTTTTTGTAGCTTTTGTTTATAATTTTAATGATAAATATTGTGAAAGCAAGACACCAATATCCAGATTTTTCCTCTTCGTAGCAAGAATTATCGATATACCTCAAGGAATCATTGACATTATTTCGAATTTCTACAAAATACATCCTTATTTTCTGTATATCGATTGATTTTTGTAACAAAACAGTATTAAATAGAATGTACCCATAATTGCTTCGAGGTAGTGCAGTTCCGTGGCCAGAGGATTTATTGTACTGCCTTTATACTACATGCCCCCGCCTCCTCTTCAGTACGCTATATTGCCAGTAAATATAAGATTTTATGTTCCTAACTTAACTATGTTCGTACTTCTTATCAGGGAGTTTGTACATTGGGATTTAGTAGATTTTATTCTACACAAAGTCCTCTCTGAGTCCACTATGACCGGCAAAAAAATTGGTTATACTCCGTAGGCTACATCTCGGTAGTCTAACACGTACATACATTCATACATAATTGGTGATTACAACCAGTCAGTTCTGCTTCTAACACCACATATGTTGTGTGTATTATTTTTATACATGAGCGGCGGTACCTACAGATTAAAGTGGATTCATCTGATGAATGTTCTTGAAGACGAATGTTCGTGGCTTCGCCTTCTCGAGATCTCTATAAACGTAAACATCGTTGTTTCATTATTGTTGTTTATGCATTTTGTTTTCGTCTATTCTTGTAGTGTTGGTTGTTGTTTTTTGTTTACTTATTATCACTTTTTATTATAATGGTTTTTTTTGGAAGTCGCCGTGGTGTAGTAGGTAGTGTGTTGGCTTACTATTCGTAAAAGCCCGGGTTCGTATCCCAGGTCAGACATCAAAAATGAAATATGAAAAAAAAAAAAAAAAAAAATATTTCTTCGGCGACTTCCTCTCAGCAGATTTCTGGCAAAAACTCTGAGAGTAAATAAAATTGCCATGAAAAGTTTCTCAAAAATCTGTCGTTCGGAGTCAACGTTAAACTGTAGGTCCCGCCACTCACGTATAAAATTAACGCACACAACATGAGTGGTGTGAGAAGCTAGGCCGTAATCCTGACTGAAGGGTTGTAATGGCCAATTATGTATGTATGTTATGTATGGTTTTTTTTGGTATATTTTTGTTTACTTGCCTATCATTTAAACAAGTTCATTGTTTTTGTTTTTGTAGCTTTTGTTTATAATTTTAATGATAAATATTGTGAAAGCAAGACACCAATATCCAGATTTTTCCTCTTCGTAGCAAGAATTATCGATATACCTCAAGGAATCATTGACATTATTTCGAATTTCTACAAAATACATCCTTATTTTCTGTATATCGATTGATTTTTGTAACAAAACAGTATTAAATAGAATGTACCCATAATTGCTTCGAGGTAGTGCAGTTCCGTGGCCAGAGGATTTATTGTACTGCCTTTATACTACATGCCCCCGCCTCCTGTTCAGTACGCTATATTGCCAGTAAATATAAGATTTTATGTTCCTAACTTAACTATGTTCGTACTTCTTATCAGGGAGTTTGTACATTGGGATTTAGTAGATTTTATTCTACACAAAGTCCTCTCTGAGTCCACTATGACCGGCAAAAAAATTGGTTATACTCCGTAGGCTACATCTCGGTAGTCTAACACGTACATACATTCATACATAATTGGTGATTACAACCAGTCAGTTCTGCTTCTAACACCACATATGTTGTGTGTATTATTTTTATACATGAGCGGCGGTACCTACAGATTAAAGTGGACTCTGAACGACAGATTTTTAAGAAACTTTTTCATAACTATTTTATTTACTGTCAGAGTTTTTGTCAGAGATCTGCGGAGAAGATGTCGTCGTAGCAATATTTTTTCATATTTCCTTTTGTTGGAGATGTCTCACTGGGGGTTTGAACTGTGGTCTCTTGTTAACTAGGTCAATACACTTCCTAGACTAGATTACGACGACTTCGGCAGTCAATGCATAAAGCAAATCTCATAGTAATTAACCAACAGAAGATAAAAATTTTCTAAAATCCGTTTGAATCGAAATGAGTGTCCACCTTTCTTCCTATTCCACAGAAAGAAACAGGCCATCATCAGATCCCTTCCCCGCAATCTGATCTGCCTGCTCATTGCTGCGAATTCTTATGTGCCAGATTCATTCGACACTAGCTGATTCAGTTTTCCATTACAATCTTGAATTTACCTCATAGTAAGCGAGAGAGCATGTTGCGGTCTGACTGTCAAATGGTATTGCTATGTCTCATCCAACTTTCTGCATAAGTTGAATAAAGGACGTATTCCGATGGCGTAAATTCAGTTTGGAAGCAACTCTAAAGTTTCCACATGTGTTCTGTATATTTGCTTTTTCGTCTCTCTCCTAATAGAGTATTTATTTCTTTTACTCCTAATACTCATTCACGGATTCGTTACGAGTCATTTCATAAAATCAGAGTGTTTACTGGTACTGTCTAGAAGACAGTTAAGTCAATCATTATATTTGGTATTCACAACAACTCCCGATTAATATTGGCGTTATACTTGTCTTGACTGTCTATGCAATAAGTTTATATCAAACAGAGTCAGCACTGTCGTTAAAGGGCAGCCTCTCAGTGTCACGGTTATACCAACACAAGCCCGTTTCTTCGAGGTCTGTTCAAAAAATACGTTGAATTTTTAAATTTTACGGGCTACGTACATTTGACTTAACTATTTTATTATGTTTTTCGTCTAACTGTGTAGCATGTTTAGAAGATTTTCTGTAAAAGAAAAAAATTATTCTAAGAAATTGCATAAAATTTTATGTAAAAAATTGAATTAAGTGGTCAAAAACACTTCTACAATTAACAACATTCAACACTTCCTATTAATTTTCATTCGACGGTCAAAAATTAGCACCTTTAGATCGAATTTTGCTGCCACACGCCTCATACCAAAAATTTCCGAAAAAATTGCATGACATGCGCCAAGCGATATGCCTACATACTTAGCAACTTATCTAATTGTGAATTCTTACATTTTCGAAGCATGAAACAATATTTCTTCGGCGACTCCTTCTCAGCAGATTTCGGGCAAAAACTCTGAGAGCAAATAAAGTTGTCTGTCTGTCGTTCATAGTCGACTTCAATTGCAGGTCCCACCACTCATGTATAAAATTACCAAGCACAACAGAAGTAGTGTAAGAAACTAAGTTCGTTATCCTGACTGAAGGGTTGTAATAACCAATTATTTATGTATTGATGTCGTGAGGCGTAAAGGGCGAGCGCCGTCATTCACACCTTCTCGACCTTCTGCCAAAAGCTTGTACCACTTATAAAACTATTTTTGAATCAGAATTTTCTCACCGTATGTCGCTGTGAACAATTCAAACACAATTCATTTAACACAACAGCTTAGTCAGACATTGCGAAAATCCGTTAAAATTTCCATTTTCTCATACCAAAAACTTTACGGATTTCATTATCACCCAATGAATAACAAATTTCCCAAGAACTTTTGATCTTCGGATAATAAATTAAAAAACTTTCTTTCTATGCATTCGAGTTTACATTAAAGGCTGAAATGAATATTTCATTACCAAGCATTAGGAGTACATAATATTGCCTCCTTTATGACGACTTCGTTCGCACAACGTTTCAAAGTTTGAAAAATTATTGATGACTTGTATGCTTGACTTCACCGTTTAACACTTGCCACCAGGAAAAACAAATGAAGTGACTTCAGAATTGTTGAAGCGAAAAAAGCAACAACAGAAATAATAATAAATGAAAATGAATTTAAAGAGCTATGAGCAGCAAAAACCGACTGCGTGATAAGCTACACCTTTGAAATTGGTCATAAGAGATCTCTAGAGTTGTAGAGTAGAGTTGAACTGTGAAACCAAGAAGAGTTATAAACAAATTTCCTGAAGTAATGTGAAAAGTGATTTGATATCATTCGGTCTCTTTATAGTTGAACTTTGACCTCAGTTTTAAATTGTTAAGTAGGGTATCAGAAACAATAAGCTGTAAAAAAACACAATAAAATACTTTTTCTTCCAAAAAAAAAAAAAAACAGAAAAAGTCATTCATTTAGATGATCCTACCATTCCATCGACATTAATTAGCAATATTACAACAAACATTTTCTAATTTCCTATTTAATAGTGAACAATTCAAAATAATGGAAATGGAAAATTAATAGATTTTCATTTCACTCTCATATCTAAAGGCTTATAAGTTGCCTTTTTGCCATTGAAGACATGTCATGGAGAAAGTATGTATCTGGGGACTTTTTGTTTTTCACAATTTGTTGTGCCTCCAGTATACACCCACAACTGCTGTAAAAATGTATAAAAGCAATTGCACGAAAAAAATAAAACTTATTATTGACTGTGCTATAAACTGTTGCTTTAACTTCATTTATCATTATGTTATTGCCAAGTAATTGGTCGAATATAAAGTGTGACCAACTGTTTAAATTGGTGAATTTTGATAAAAATAATACCATTATTTGTATTTTTTGTAAACAGAAACTCACTTAGGGTCATTATTACAACTTTCCGTTAATATTGGGTTTAGTTAAAGGTAACTTTAGCTAAAGTGAACTTTAAAGTCACCATTAACTTCTTTTCATTATTACAACCACCAGATAAAATAAAGTTAAATTTCTCAAAAATAAGGCAGTGCTGGAGCAATGTCGATAAAACAGCTCAATTAAAGAAGTGCTTTAAAAACGCAGTGGTAACGACATACATTCTTCTTTTTTTGTTGTAATTGCTTATATTTGAAGTTACCATATTGAAAAAAATATATAATATTCAAGTTCAAACTTAAATTAATGCTCACTTCTATCGTCCACTTATAATATTGAAAAATAATTTAGCTGGCCGTTAAAATCCTTCCTTTCTTCGGTTCTAAGCTGAACGGAGCTGTTGGCAGTGGAATTTTTTTCGAAATCGTTTGGAATAGCTCAGTCTATAAGACCACTGCAGTGTCTTTCTGGCAGAGGTGGTAGCCATACAGGCTGCGGCGAGTACTATTGGGGACGGAAGGGTCTCCAAGCGGAATGTCACCATACTTTCTGATAGCCAGGAGGCTATCAAGGCTCTGAGTTCTAATGTGAAGAACTCCAAGACGGTGTACGGATGTCGCAGATATCTCGAGGAGATGGCGGAACGATATGATATCCATACCGTATGGCTACCGGGGCACAGTGGTATTCCGGGTAACTGCAGAGCTGATGAACTTGCCAAGCGGGGCACTACCATCGAACTCTCCGATGAGTTCTCGAATCTGGGCATACCTACGAGGACCTTCAAGCTCATAATTGATAATGCGATCATCGATTCCGTCAACGACAGGTGGGCGGCCTCGGACACGGGTAGAACGGCTCGTAAAATCTGGCCAAGGCTGGATGCGGGGCGCACAATGAGTCTACTTAAACTCCAAAGAGGCGCGCTCAGTGTAATTGTCGGTGTCATTACGGGGCATTGCATTAGGGTACGCACGCGAGGCGTGTCTTGGACACCTTGCTAACGTCTTCTGCAGAAGCTGCAGAGATGAGGAAGAAGAGGAGACTGTCCCTCACCTGCTGGGTACATGCCCGGCTCTTTGCCAAAGGTGAAGGAAGTACTTGGGTACTTGGGTACTTGGAGGAACTGTCAAGGATTGACATTGGCAGCCTGAATCGCTCCATTAGGATCTCCGATTGGTTTCGAGACCAGGGGATAACGAATGACTGTGGTAGCACAATGGGCCCAATGCGGCCTAAGTGAGTCCATCCAAAAAAATTTTCTTGGATGGGTAGCCACCTCTACCAACCTACCTACCTACTTAAAATCCTTCCTTTAGGATTGTAATAATGGCCCTTAATTGGTCATTACAACACTTTACTTACAATCTAGCTTTCACACACCTCCATTATGAGTGTAGTAATGTTTTGCAAAATTTGTGGGACTTACAGCTTAATGTCAACATCAAACGACAGATTTGATAAACTTTTCAGGGCAGATTTATTTCCTTTATTTAGAGTCTTTGCCAGATCACTTTTGAGAAAAAGTTCTTTTGGCCACTTTCTCATATTTTGCTTTCTTCGAGTTGTTTGAGCTGGAGTCTGATCCACGGAGTCGTGTCTAATAAGTGAACTACTAGACTACAGCGGCACCAGGAATAATAACATACACACACACATAATTGGTCATTACAACAAACAGGATTAGGATCTAGCTTCTCAAACCACTTATGTTTTGTGTATTAATTTTATCCATAAGTAGCGGAACAGTCGACTGTAAACGACATATTTTTTATGAGTAACTTTTTCATGTCAATTTTTGTTTACTCTCGGAGTTTTTGCCAGAAATCTGCTAAAAGAAAGTCGCCAAAAAATATTTCGTTTTGTCTGAGTTGTGGTTTGATCCACGGAGCCGTGTCTTATAAGCTCACACACAACCTAATAGACTACAACGACTTCATAAATAATATGACACGTGCTGTAATACAAATACATTTTACATTGAAAAGATTCTTTAATTTTATTTGATTATATTTTCATTTCTCTTCTCTTCGTTCTTATTCATTTGTTTTCTTTGCACTTCAAATATAAAAAAAGAGTTGGTCACATTTGCTAGATTTTAAGGATTTTGTGTGGCGTCCATATTAATCGCTTGCCAAGCATTTTCGTTTACCGCTTTGCAGCATGAATATATATGTGAAGATGGTAAATAATAACGTTGCGTACGGTGACATCGGTTCGGGTAATTCTATGGTAAGTCTAAAAAAATGTTTGTTTAGCTTATTACTTCCTTAGTGTTGTAATTTATATCATTATAGTCATTCATTTCATTTTATTTTCCATTCACTTTCCTCGACTTACACACAAATAATGCAAAACTGTTAATAATTTGATAAATGATGTCCCAACACTCTGTCCAAAGCTGACACCTCAAATCGACCTATGGTACATGTGTGAGATCAGCAATGAGTAGTCAAAAAGATGAGTAGAATCGAATTATACTCATAATTTCTGATACTTATCGGTAATCGCATTCATACTTATTTCAATATCATGGAACCTCTACTCATATTCAAAGTTTGAAGTACTCATCGTACTCATACATAACAATACGTATGATGTTGTTGATTTCGACTCTCCATCACTCAATATTTACAACAATCACAAAATAAGTATAATTCGTATTCGAAAACTGAAATACTCACTAAAAGGTTGTGTATTTGCTCTGCTTACTGGTCTGTGTTTTTTGCTTATTTGTCTTTTTTCTTATTATGTAAATGCAACAACAACTGAGACTGTAAATTTTGACTCGAGTCACACGAATCATTTATAAGTATTATAAGTATGAAACTAAATGAGTAGACTTATGTATCAAACATATTTCGAATGGTATGAATTTGATGTCAATGTTGTACGCATACTCATTGCAACCTCTACTTATAAATCAACATTGTAGTGATTACGAATGAATCAGAGTATGTAGTTAAATTTCAATATTGTTGACTCACTTGTATTCAAAATTTCATGAGTGCGTGTAAGTAGCGAAAAAATGATTCATAGCTGATCTCTGGTATATGTCTTTTCTTTATGTGAGATCTTGGATCAGATTTACTGGAGTTGCCACTAAAAAACACAATCTGGTTACTGTCTCAAGCTACTAGTTTTGTCCTGAATATGAGCTTCTTCAGGATAATGAAATTAGGTTCAAAACCATCTCAAAATCGCTTGTGTTGCGGTTTGTGTTAATTTAATTCATAAGCTTATAGCCGACACAGGATGACGGCTTGTAGAGCAAAGGCATCATTGGCCCCATATTTCTTTGAAAATGAGGACGGCGCAACCAATACGGCCAATGGAGACACCTATCGCACCACGATAACCAATTTTTTGTACCCGCTCTTCATTGATGTGAGCTATGTTTGGTTTCAGCAGGATGGTGTAACTTGCCACACATCTCATACCACAATCGTTTTATTGTGTTAAACGTTTGATGGCCTTTTAATTAGCAGAAAAGGTGATGTCAGTTGACCGCCAAGAAGCTGCATTTGCCTGTTTGCATGTTATGTAGACAAACCAGAGACAATTGAGCATTTCTAGGCCAACATTCATGATGCTATTCCCAATATACGACCCCATACACTCGAATGAGGTACTGCGAGGCCAGCCACATCAGCCATATGACTGAATTAATATTAAATTTCTAACAATTCGGAACAATTGTACTTCGCAACAATAAATAAATTTGCAGAATATCAAACCGTTTTCGTTTTATTGCATTTTTAAATTTAAACTTTTAAATCACCCACCCTATATGTAGTGTCACCGAGTGATGAATGAATGACTGAGTGAGTGCGTGAGTTAATATTTAATTCCGAGTGAATCTACATGACAAATGTACGTGATGTCCACACGTGATAGAGATGTCTTTAAGGCACTGGCTGTAACAACATTTTTGTCATAATTTTAAATTTTAATTTCAACGACGTATGACTATTTCACTGTTTTCTTTTAAAAATTTTAAAATTCCAATGATATAAACGAAACGAGCGATAAGTTTTGGTGCCCCTTGGGATTTCAGACTCTCACCTCTATTACTCCGATACCATATCCTAAAAATCGCACTACATATTCCCTTTGCTTGTTAGTATTTACTTTTCTGTTTTCTTATTAAAACATTTCTATGTCCATTACAATTCTATTTTACAATTTTCTTCTTTTTCTTCTTGTGATTTTGATTTTCGTTAAATATTTTCATTTAGCAGTAACCTTCACAGCTTTTTCCCCTAAGTGTTTATAATTTTACTCAGTGAAATTCTTGTTGAAAGTACTTCTCTATGTTGTATTCTTTTCATTCGTTTCAGTTTTCTTTGGAAATTTGCTTCTGTTGATTTGAAGCGTTTGTCCCCAGTGGAGACTCATCAGTATAATTTTAAGTATGATTTTATTTGTGGAAGGACATGAAACATAGTATATTCGCCATAAATTGTAAAATTTTATACAAAGAAGGACAATGAAATCAATTGCAGGCTTTAATTATAATTGGATGCTGATCCAATTGGTTAAAATCGTAAATAAAAAGAGCCTCATAAGTAGAGATGAGATCCTCGTAGGCTAGTAGGTATTGTGGGTGGCATGAGAAGATGGGTTGTTACCCTGATTAAAGGTTATAATTTTAAGGAGGGCAAGTTAGTTACTTAAGAACGCTACCAAGTTTTAAAGTATCCGAAAAACTGAGGAATTTACTACCAGAGATCAGCAATGAATCGTTCTTTCGCTACTCATGAAATTTTGAATATAAGTGAGTGAACAATATTGAAATTTAATTACTCATTCGTACTCACTACAACGTTGATTTATAAGTACAGGTTGCAATGAGTATGAGTACAACGTTGGCATCAAACTCATACCATTCGAAATTTGTTTGATTCATAAGCCTACTCATTTAGATTCATAACTTTAGAAAATACGTATAATACTTGTTATTGCATTTACAAGAAAAAAGAAAAAAGACACATAAGCAAAAAAGACAGAGCAGCAAGCAGAGCAAACACACAACCTTGTAGTGAGTATTGTTACGAAAATGGAAACGGTGTAAAATCGTTTAACATTCATAAAAAAGCTCCACTAACAAATACAACGAACTTGTTACGAGTAAACTAGCAACATCAGTGTGAGATAAAATTGGATAGACAAATAAGCGAAAACGCAACAACAAAGAATGCAAATAAAATACACGAACAACAATGAAACCACGATAGAGTACTCGAAAAGGCGAAGCCACGAACGTTCGACTTCAAGAACCTTCATCAGACTGTTTACGTGGGCATATAAAAACGCAAGACAAAGCAGGCAACGAGTAGTAAGAATTTAGTCAGCCTTGCGTAAAGACGCGTTGTGTGTTAAGAGAACAATCGTGATTAGAAGATCTCCATTGTAAAGATCTGCGTTGTAAGCATAGAAGAATAGCGAACAAGCAATTATAGTTATATACGTCAAGTTGTAAACAGTAGCACACAAAAATAGTGCGATCAATTCAGTTCAATTTCAGTAATTTTTTAACCAATGCAAAATATCGTCTTAACATCAAGGAAACTATAAAGATATTCAACGAAAACGGATTTCACTGCGTTTCCAATTTATCGTTTTCAAGTACCAGTAAACCAATACCTCTACCCTCGAACACAATTTGACCACATTTAGTGTTGTTTACAATTTTATTAACGTGGTCAATAGAAGGTGATTTTTTATTTCAACTTGTTTACCGCAGTTGTTGTTTGGCAAACTCCAATATGGTTTACAGAATGTTGAGTACGTGTTTTATGTACCCTGTTCTGGAAGGGGTTGCCGACAAAATGTAATAATACTTGAAGATTTCAAGTACTTTAATAAATACTATATATTGAGAGAAGATAGTATGTGTGCTTCAGTTTGAATCAAGTACTGGTGCATGGCATCAGCAGATTTATTTATATTGTAATCCATTGTATTTTTATGTATGGTATTTTTTATAAAACGTTTTGTTCATAAATTTTGTTCTTTTGTAAATTTTATTGCATTTTTATAAGATTTGTTTTAGGAATTGATTGCAAGAGATAAATATGTAATGAGTAATGATTCGGTACGTGTTGTTGCTGCAAATGTTTACTATAAATCGTAAAATTTTGAGAATAAAAACATTATGATTATCTTTCAAGAAACCGTTGTAACGAACAAGGAATTTAAGCATGCTTAACAGGCTAGGCTATTATCAAAAATCGAATCGCTTTCCATTTCGAAGAAAACTCTTATTTGGTAAAGAGCAATTGAAGCCGAAATGCTTTTGTTCGATTAAAATTAATTTCGAATTATCTTTTGTCATAAGTTTGATGGATTTACTTAATTACTTAATTGGTTCAGACCTGGCAAGTCCACCATCGACCAGAACTTCACACTACGTCAAATCCTGGAAAAGACCCAAGAAAAACAAGTCGGCACACACCATCCTTTTGTCGACTATAAGGCAGCCTGCGATAGCCCCATAAGTGATCATGTTTATGTCCAATGTCTGAGCTCGGTATACCTGCGAAGCTGATAAGGCTATGCAGAATGACGTTGAGAAATTCCTGCAGCTCCTTCAAGGTAGCAATGGACCTCTCTGAATCTTTTGCTACCGTGCGAGGTTTCAGACAAGGCTGTTACTTATCATGCGAACTCTTCATCTTCGTCATGGAGAGCGTTCTGTGGAAGGCGAGAGTGCATCGTAATGGTACTATTTTTCAAAAAAGCCTTCAGTTGCTTGCGTACGCTGACCACATCATAGGGCGTACTAAGCGAGATGTTACTGCTGCCTTTAGTGCTATTGAACGGGAGTTTACTGGCAGCAAATGAGGGCAAAACGAAGTATATGTTATCGACAAGTAGAGCCGTGCGGCGTATTTGATCTCAGATAACGGCCGAAAACTATACTTTTGAAACAGTCAAGGAATTTATTTATCTTGGCTCCGCTGTTACCTCCAAAAATGATGTCAGTCTGGAGATCAAGCGCAGGCTCACTCTTGCCAACAGGTGCTACTATGGTCTCAATAGGCAATTGAGTAGCAAAGACATCTCTCGTATGACAAAGCTAATACTTCACAAGAAGCTCATCCTCCCCGTGCTTCTTTATGGCGCAGAGGCATGGACTCTATTAAGTACTGATGCAGCAGCCTTGAGAGTATTCGAGAGAAAAGTCCTAGACGGGTATTTGATGCAGCGATCTGCGGAGTCGGTGAAGAGGACGACCTTGTTTGTGGAAGGACCAACTCGAGGAAGCCCTGTCATCAATTCGTGTGACCAACTGGCGTAGGCACGCAAGAAGCAGTGGCGCCTGGAAGGATGACAGGCCGAAATCCATTAATAGGGTTGTTAATGGCCAATTAAGTAAGTAAGTCACATTGGTCATTAGTCAGGATTACAACCCAGCATCTCACACCAACCATGTTGCGTGCGTTAATTTTATGCATACTTAAGTAGCGAGACCTACAGTTTAATGTTTTTTCCGAACGATAGATTTTTTGAGAAATTTTTCCATCCCATATCGTTTTGTTCTACATATCTGAACTTCGAGCTCTCTTACCTACATACTGCAATACGTAGACTTAACGAGGTTTTCAAAACTAAAATTCTTTACTTAAAACGTATCTTAGTTACTTATGGCATTAAAGTAATGTAATGCCGTAATTGTTGCTTTTCCATGTACTTGTTGATCAGATCTGGTTCCTATGTGGTTCACTTTATAATATTTGCTACTCTAAATCTAGTTTTATACCAGAGTTCGGAAGAATTAAAAATTCGTGATGTTTATTACTTCCAACAAGTCAATGAGCGCAATCATACGGCTATTAATTGTGAATATGTGATTTGCCCAGAAAAGTTCCCACATGCTTAATACTTTTACACCGATAACTCCAAGAGAGTATTTAGGAGATCATTTCTAAGAACGGTTATGTAGTCACTAGACTTGAAACAAAAGTCAGCTGAAGAACTTGCGCATGAGTGGCTCGCGCATGAGACGCTGCAGATATCAGCAGAAAACTCTAAACAAATTTCTTACATTCAATACCAAATGAGAATAACATCTTTAGACCGTATATTTGAAAATTTGCTATTTACAAGTTCGTTATTGCTGTTTCATATAATAAAATCGAATACACTTTTTCTTTTAATGTTTTCCATGCATAGCAAATATAAACAATTTATTTTATATAATTGGTACTGTTGTGAAAATGAAAAATCTAGCTACTGGTGTTTTGCTTTTACATCGCTTAACATTAAAATTATAAACAAAAGCTATAAAAAACAATGCAGTAAACAAGCCTGTTTACAAATTATCGCACTGCTTAATAGAACAACAAACACCAGCATAAAAAATGGTAAACAAGTAAACAAAAATATACAAACAACACTACAAGAATAAATGTAAAGAAGATACACAAACAACGATGTTTATATTTATAGAGATTTAGAAAAGGCGAAGCGTTGAACATTCGCCTTCAAGAACATTCTTAAAACTGTTTACTCTGCCAAGGCAAGGCAAAGCAGGCGACTGAGTTAACGAAGTTCAATCAGTCTTGTGTGAAGAAGCGGCGTGGTTGAAGAGAGTAATCGTAGTTTGAAGATCTCTGCTGTCGAATAAATGTCTATTAATTGTTATTGCTGTTGTTTACATAAAGTTGTGAACAGTAGCACACAGATTTGTGCGAATAATAAAGAATTTTAATTAAAACTAATACACAAATTTATTTTATTTTTATTTGCAATCCACGAACTCATATTTTAAACGTTTTTAAAAGTTAAAAACTTAACAATATTTTTATTTGGTAAATCTGAAGTCAAATCCTTGTCTAAAAACAGATTTGATAGGTATATTTAGTGTTAATACGATTTAAAATTGCACTCTTTTTAATATTAAAAAAAACTATACTCTAAGGGTTATATGGAAATGTGCTTTAGACGTTTACATTTTCTTTCTAATTCAAAGGATAATTAAATTCATATGTATTCCCAACAAATGCTTTTAGTAGAGGCTTAAATCTTTATGATGCAATAAATGTGTACTTGTGAGCATTAATACTTAAACACTTAATTATTACCATCAGCCGTATAAAGGTGCTTATATTTATTTGCTTGTCAACCACAATAATTAAACTACGAAATAAGTGTTGAATAAGTAAGAGATGTGAACAAACTGCCATAAAATATTGAATTTGTGAATTTAATTATAAATAGTATGTCAAGTATTCGGCTCAATATTTCAGTGTAGTCTACAAGTGGATTAGCTTGAATTTTTATTACTTCTTTTCAAGCCTTTAAAATACTGAGAGACAGTCGCAAATTCAATTAATAAACACAATAATCGGTAACAAGAGAGGATAGTATCCCTCTTTTATTATCAAATAGACAAGTTTTATGTCTTAATGCTTTCGATTGCCAATAAAAGTGTTACAAAATTGAAAGATGAATTATTGTTTGCTATTACATACATACATACATATTTATATAATTGGTCATTACAACCCTTCTGTCAGGATTACGACCTAGCTTCTCACACCACTTATGTTGTGTGCCTTAATTTCATACATTAGTGGCGGGACCTACAGCTTAATGTCGATACCGAACGATATATGTATATTTCATGGCAATTTTATTTACTCTCAGAGTTTTTGCCAGAAATCTGCTGAGGGGAAGTCGCCGAAGAAATACTATTTCAATATTTCCTATTGATGTCTGACCTGGGGTTTGAACCGTGTCTTGACGTCTAATAAGCCAACACACTACTAGACTACGGCAAGCATAATTGTAAACAAATGCATATAAATGTTGCTAACGCTGTAGGTATTAATTAAGAATTGTCTTGTCTATTACTAAAGGGTGTTTTTTATAGAGGTATAGAACTTTAAGTTGCAATAAAACAACGATGGATTATTCGATTGACATCAATTTTATTTATCCGAAAGATAATCTTGTGGCATTACATTTTAAATATGATTTCTGGCATATGACCGCCACGGCTGGTGCGGATGTAGTCCAATCTGGACGTCCTATTTTCGATGACTTTTATCAAAATTTGTGGCCGTATATCGGCAATAATACGGCGAATGTTGTCTTCCAAATGGTCAAGCGTTTGTGGCTTTACCGCATAGACCAATGACTTTACATAGCCCCACAGAAAGTAGTCTAGCGATGTTAAATCACAAGATCTTGGAGACCAATTCACAGGTCCAAAACGTGAAATTAGGCGGTCACCAAACGTGTCTTTCAATAAATCTATTGTGGCACGAGCTGTGTGACATGTTGCGCCATCTTGTTGAAACCACATCTCCTGGACATCATGGTTATTCAATTCAGGAATGAAAAAGTTAGTAATCATGGCTCTATACCGATCACCATTGACTGTAACGTTCTAGCCACCATCGTTTTTGAAAAAGTACGGACCAATGATTCCACCAGCCCATAAAGCGCACCAAACAGTCAGTTTTTCTGGCTGTAACGGTGTTTCCACATACAATTGAGGATTACCTTCACTCCAAATGCGGCAGTTTTGTTTGTTGACGTAGCCATTCAACCAGAAGTGCGCTTCATCGCAAAACAAAATTCCCTTATGAAAATCGGGAACAACGGTAATCTCGTTTTGGGCCCATTCGACGAATCTACGCCTTACTTGATGATCGTTTGGCTTCAAATCTTGCACGAGTTGGATTTTGTAAGCACGCAAACCACGATCCTTCCGCAAAATCTTCCATAAAGTGGATGGACACAGCTCTAATTCCTGTGCTCGATGGCGGATGGACTCATTCGGGTCTTCCTCAATGCTACGCTCTACAGCAGCAATAGTTTCTTCTGTACGCACCGTACAGCGTCTCTGGGGATGCGAGTTATCAATAAGAGTAAACGTGGTGCGAAAACGTTCCATGGTTAATCAAATTAACTGCTCTGATGGACGATTTTGTCGACGATAAAATGGATGTAGTGCGCGATACGTTTTCCGCACAGAACCATTATTTTCGAAATAAAATTGCACTATTTGCAAGCGTTGTTCAGGCGTGAGTCTATTCATGATGAATTGCCAAACCAAACTGAGAATAAATCCCTTGACAGCTGTTAAATGGGTCACTATCTTGAAAAGTAATGCCAACTTAAAGTTATATACCTCTATAAAAAACACCCTTTAGATTTAATGGCCTGCAGGTCGATGGACATTACTTACAGGGAAATTAAGTTTGTTAAGTTTCACATAGGAAAATTGAGGCTATGAATGACAGTGTGTGTTTGCGATGTATTGTTGCAAATTAAAAATGTGTGAACGTAATTTAAATAGATTTCTTTGAGTTGAAAATGATGTACAAAGCAAATGTCCTACAAACCTCTCATCAAACGACATGTTATACAAACGCATTGATCACAAATGTTTACGAACTTTTCCCTTCTTTTAGACAATTTACGAATTCCGTCCTGAAAAAAAGAATGTCTTTGGATGCTAAGAAAAATACTCTAAAGTGAAGCGTATTCCCGAGAAGCGCTCTGCATGGATCGGAACAGAGATCTTCAACGAATCGTTTTTTCGCTACTCACAAGCTTTCATGAAATTTTGAATATAAGTGAGTCAACAACATTGAAATTTAACTACTCTGATTTATTCATACTCACTACAACGTTGATTTATAAGTACAGGTTGCAATGAGCATGATACAACTTTGACATCAAACTCTTACCATTCGAAATATATTTGATTCATAAGCCTACTCATTTAGATTCATAACTTTGGAAAATACGTATAATACTTATAAATGATTCGTGTGACTCGAATCATTCATCAAAATTTACAGTCCTAGTTGGTGTTGCATTTACAAAGAAAGAAACATAAGCAAAAGAGATAGAGCAGCATGCAGAGAAACCTTCTAGTAAGTATTTTATAGTATTTTATTGTTCGTACGCGTTTCGTCCTTATTTTGTGATTCTTGTAAATGTTGAGTCATGGAGAGTCGTAATAAACAACATCATACGTGTTGTTAAGTACGAATATGATGAGTTCTTCAAACTTTAAATATGAGTAGAGGTTCCATGATATTAAAAGAAGTACGAACGTATATAAGTATCAGAAATTATAAGTATGATTCGATTCTACTTATGTTTTTAAATACTCATTGCTGATCTCTGGTTCGGCACTAATGGTATTCAGAAGGAGTAAGGTCTGAGGTAAAACTTCCTATTCTCTCTTTCTTTTTTATTGTTCGGTAAAAATTTGAGTCAGACAGTGTACTCATATTTTTGCACATGTTTTTGAATACCTAATACGCCCATGTTCTTTAAGGAAAAACTGTCGCGAAGAATGGAATTAAAAAAATTCCTTAAAATTATTTTCAAAATTGTAAAAAACAGTCTGAAACCACTTCAAATAATTTAAAAATTTATTACAATATTTCAAACTTTATGAACTGCCTAAATTGTCTATTGACCAAATGCTTATATTAATATCTTATGAGACATTAATAATGCCCATTTAGTTCTGTTTGGGGATGTCGTTGCTGATACGAATATGAGTTCATAAATAATATCTGTTTATGTTGTTGTTGTTGTCTAATGGTTTTCAATTGATTATTTGTATTGAAACCATAATTAATTTCTAGTATATGCTACTGTAAGATTATGGTAGAATAATTGAATGGCTTGATATATTAAAATGGAATTTAGAGAAAATTCAGCATTCTGGAAAGTAATTACTAATTATGTTTTTACCTTCCAAAAACGTTGAAAATATGAACTCGTAGATTGCAAATAAAATTAAAGTAAATTTGCGTTTGGTTTTATTTAAATTCTTTATTTTTCGCACAATTCCGTGTGCAACTGTTCACAACTTAATGTAAACAGCAACAATTGCTTTGTTTACACTCTTTTGCGTAAATAATAACAATCGGTCGACAGATCTTTGTAACGGAGATCTTTAAACCACGATTATTCTCTTCAAACACACCGCATCTTCATACAAGACTGACTGAATTTTTACTAACTCCGTTGCCTGCTTTGCCTCGTCTTTTATATGGCAAAGTAAACAGTCTGATGAATATTCTTGAAGCTGAGTGTTCTCGGCTTCGCCTTCTCGAGTTCTCTATATTGTTGTTTCACAATTGTTGTTTGTGTATTTTTATTTACATTTATTCTTGCGGTATTTGCTGATGCATTTTTGTTTATTTGTTTATCATGTAAATAAGTTTTTGTTTTTGTAGCTTTTGTTATAATTTTAAAGTTAAACGATGTAAAAGCAAAACACCATTTCCGTAACGATATGGTCTTTTATTAAGTGATTTCTATATTTAACATAAAACAATACAAGATATATTGGCAACATTATTTTTAAAATATAACACCGTTCAAATGTGCGTTACGACTTCTCCAGATTGATCGCGTCGGAAGTATGCACTCTTCCATGACTCCGGCGCGTGAATCAGTCGAAATTTGACCAATGGCATGGTTGAGGCTTTGAGGACCGCTAAATTTTGTGACATATTCGGAAACACCTTCGACTTAAAAACAATCCACAAGATCGATATCAATTATGTGTCATCTAGAAAACAGAATATAAGGTTAGAGTAGAAGAGTTAGATCAAAATATTTTAACGAAAATGGAAGTGGTGTTATTAAAATGATAAACAAAAGCTAAAAAAAAAAACGATGAACTTGTTTACATGATCAACGAATAAACAGAAATATAGCAACAACATCAGTATAAAAAAAGTGAATAAGCAAGGTAAACAAACAGACAAAAACAACACTGCAATGGTAAACGTAAACAAAATACACAAACAACAATAACGAAAACAACATGTTTACATTTATAGAGATTTCGCGAAGGCAGTCAGTCTCCTTCGCACAGCGATACAGTAACGAATCGCAATTTGACAGCGCATAGGCCAAACGTGAAATATTACCGAAAAGTATTTCTGTCCCCCTCTGATTGTAACTCTGTTCGGTTTATTTGTGTTTTTTTAGTTTTCGGGGTGGGTTTTTTTATATTGGTGAGAGTTAATAATAAATGCAATTTTTGTCTAAAACTATTAATAAATAATAAAAACAACTAATAGTAATAACAATTTTAACTTTTCTTTCAAGAAATTAAAAAATATTGGCAACTTTCACAAAGAAAAATTTTTTATGAGCAGTACGTCTTATTCTGATCTTGTAATATTTAGCTTCTTAATTACATCTTGCACAAGAAACTACATTCATTGTGACCGAAAATCACACACATTTCGATTAATATTTAAATATTTAAGAATCTTTAAACTTTTCATTGAAGAAATTCAAAAATATTCCAAACTTTCCCTTTTTAACACAAAATAAATGTTTATTTACATTCAGTTTTTCTACTTTAACCGCCAGTTTTCACTCCGTATATCTGTTGCTTCTAACACATTTGATTCGCAAAACATTATAATATTTTTTTCTCCCTCTAAATTGGCCAATGCTTTTATGTTATGAAGGTTTTTGATCTGTCAAACCTTTCGATACTGTATGGCTGTGCTCCTTCGAGAGCTTTCATCAGATTGTTTACAGAGCTATATAAAAGGCAAGACAAAGCAGTCGACAGGATCAGAAAGAATTCAGTCAGTCTTATGTAAAGACGCGTTGCGTGTGAAGAGAATAATTGCGGTTTAAAGAACTCCGTTGTGAAGATCTAACGAACAATTGTTAGTGTGTACGCGGAAAAGTGTAAAGAAGAATAACAAATTAAGCAAATTGTTGTTATTTAAATTAAGTTGCCAAAGGTTGATTAAGTTGATTTAAAACTAAACACAAATTAATTTTTATTTTATTTGCAATCTACGAACTCATATTTTAAACGTTTTTAACCCATTCGCTGCCAGGGACGAGTATACTCGTCTTGGCAGTGCGGGATACCCTGTCAAAGACGAGTATATTCGTCCTACTTTAAATATATTATACATGCAGGCTTCTGAATTAGCAAATTTTTTTTTGACACAAACATAATATAAATATGTAAAAAACTTGAAAAATACTACAAATAATTATTTTTACAAAAATAATACTTTATTTCTCATATTTTATAACAAATTTTATAGCAACTCGTCTTTGGTTTTCTGGTTGTAAATGATTATGTATGAAAATATATGTGCTCTTACCAAGAAATAACAGTGTTTTGGGAAACAATAACACTTAAAATATAAATGGCAAGGAGAATGACTTCATATAATTTTGGCTTGGCAGCGAATGGGTTAAAAAAACGTTACAATATCTATCTTGGGTATATTTTTGTATATTTATTAATTTATTTATTGATTAACTCCGGTACAATAAGCATTTAATCTTATTAAATAGTACTGTTTATTCAATTTTATAACGATTAAGTTAATAATTATATGTATGTAAGTTTCATAAAAAAGCAAAAATTATATTAATTATATTTAAGTTAGCCTTAAATTGGATTAAATTAAATGGAGAATTCTAAAGGAAATAAATATGTGGTGAAATTACTGACAGTAATTTACAATATTAACCGTAGATAGAGCCTTAAAAAAACTTCATAATTCTAGCTTATGTATCACTTTTGATACATACTTGTAGTACATGTCACGATTGTTGATAGATTTTGGTACAAAATTTTAAAATTTTTATTTATTTTAATAAAACTATTTACTATTATTACATTTTATTATATCTTTTATGAAACTTGCGCCTAATATTTTGACATGATGTACATTGGCATAGTTTTTTACATAAAACTCAAGCATTTATGTCAGCTTTATTGCACCCTGCTTTGTGGCGATTTATAAGTTTCCAATTGCTTAGATAGGACAGCTTATTGTCACTCGCATCAGTAACACTCTCAGTTGAGGGCTATCTGATGGCACATTCCATTGTTATATTTCGCTAGATTTGTTGTCGACGACATGTAAGGTAAAAAAGTTTCCTGTTGCAATAGAACATCGATTATGTCAATAACAATTTTCTCTCTTTGACTCCTCTCTGGTTTCCCGGATACGGGTTTCCCAAATACTGCTGTAAGTAGTTGCTACGCACGTTAATCTAAAACTAAAATCACTGAATGTGAATCTAAAACTGCCAATTCGACTTCGGTGGACCACGAAATTTGTAACGACCATTAAATTTAATGAGTTACTAATCTACAGCGACAAAATTGAATATGAGTTGAAAAGGTTTATTACCTTTATAACAAAACAAAAGGAAAAAACATGAATCAATACTCCATAAATCTCTTTATGAAACTTGTTTTATATAAATAACCTTAAATTAATTTCCCTAACAATCACTGTAAGTATTCCATCATTAAGTATCAAATTTCAATTAAATCGCTGGAGGTAATTTTCATTTTCCACAAAAAAACTAAAAAGTTTCTGAATTCTGTTGCTAAAAACTTTAATTTGAGATGCAAATATACCAAAAAGGAACATAAAAACATAAGCATCAATAATTGAATATATTTACTTTAATTTTCTTACCTTTTAGGCGAACAAAAATTTAATTTTTAAAAATCTTAAAAAAGGATATATGGGCTGCTCTGAAAGTATGATAGCTAATCCCAAACTATTTATGCAGTATTATTTCATACAAAAAACAAACAACAACAACAAAAACAAAGTTGCGTGATAAAAGCTTTATGAAAATGGTTAAAATTTTCTAACAAAAAATTAAGATATATATATATTTTTTTTAGAAAAAAATTATTTTCATTCGAATTTCAAAAAAAAGTTTAAGCATGATTATTAAAGGCTGCAAGACTTTGAGCACATTTTTCGAAAAGGCGTAATAGGTTTAAATATATCATTATCAAAGCGAATGGTTCTGTTATCTCATACGTACGTAGTTGACCGAAATATTATCATCTGTAATAAAACATGGGACGAAACACATTTTTCTAATGTTTGTCTGTCACGTGAAATAAATATGAGAAGAATAGTAAGAAAGACTTTACAACATTTCAGGAAACAGCTGCCAGCAAACTGCGTGAAAATTGGTGATATTTTTTCATCCCAAACTACTAAAGGCAGTTTGTTCTGTTCCAAGTAGTACCATCTTTGGCGATAAAAATTTTGTTGTCATGTTTGTTGCTGCCAATACTTTCTTCAGTTCAAAAGACGAGCTTCTATTTTCTTCTTCTTCAAAGTCTTTAGCAGCAAGAATATTACATATATAATTAATATAATTACAATCTTTCGTTATAATTTGGAAATGTCTGACCTGAGATTTGAACCTTGGTTTGACGTCTAATAATGTAACACGCTACATACCAGACTACGACTACTTCAATTAATATCAATAATATTACTTGACATATCAAGAATAGAAAATTCAATCTTTTCACTTTCGTCCCACACTTAACATTCAATTCTTTCTCAAAAACCATAAATATTGTATTATTTACGATAAAACTTCACAAAATCTTTGAAATCTTAAAAAAATTACATAAACGACACCAAAAAATCTCTAGGAAAGACGTATGTATCAAAAATGATATATAAGCCAGAATTATGAAGTTTTTGAATTTTCTTTTCTTATTTGATTTAAAATAATGGCGATAACAATACTAACGAATTATAAAAATATCAGACATCTAACTTTTTCTGAATTAAAGTTATTTAGTCTCAAAAATTGAAATGTATCATCATCATATCAAAGCTAGATCTACGGTTAAATTGCATTACATTCCTTTCAATTGAATTTCTGGAGGAGGTTGGTTCCACTAACGAATAGCATAAATAAAAACTGCCTTTCAGACTCCTCTTCTCAGGTACATTATGGCGTTTACCCTGTAGCTTCTGTTAGTTCTAGAAAATTTTAGGCTGGTAAATAGATAATTTGTTTCCTGTTTTCTTGTGTAAGAAAATCAGCATACGATATTTCAAAAGGTTTTTCAGTGACCTATTGTAAATTTTGTAGGAAAAATGCGAGATACTTTTTGCTAACAAAGTCTAAATCCACAAAGAGCTCACATCCATACAAGAGGGTTGGAATTAGATATGTCTTCGCCAAGAGCATATGTATATTAAAAGGCGTAAAGGACTGAGACCTACAGAGATTCCTCAGCATAGCAACGTCTTCGCACAAATCGTATCAACATGGTTAGTCCTGGAGAGTTGACTATTAAAAGTAATACCTAAGTTCTTGGCACATTGTAATAATTCTATGGGTGAGTCCCCAACGACTAATGGTGGCAGTAAGTGTGGCAAAAGGCCAATTTTTCCAATTATGATAGACTTTGTTTTTTTTTGCGTTTAAGCAAAGAATTAAATTATAAAAAACTTCTTTAACTAAACTGGAAAAACATTAAAATCCATTAGTCTTTGTGAAAGTGGCCTACACGTTTTAATTCATTTTTACCCCATTTTTCCACACGACTATATTAAACCAAAAGTCACTGAAGGTCAGTAAATTGTCTTAAAAATTTGTTTTAAAATTTCTTTTATAGGCAAATATAATTAGAAACAGATTTAAAGCACACAATCATACTATTTAATAAACAATGGCATTCTAAAAAACTAATAAACTAACCACAGAATTTAATTTCATGCTTAAATGAGTTTTAAATACCTTTTTTAGTTGTCTTAGATTATTAACAAATTTACACACCGACCAACACACAACAAAACTCATTACTCAACAGACGCATTAATGAAATGATTTTAAAAGATAATTTGAAAACAATTTAATGAATAAGTGTGTATAAAATATACATAAACACATAATTATTAAAATCATTTTAAACATTAAATACATCGAAAACAAAGCCTACAAAGGCCGACATTTTGTTACTAAAAACTCTAAACTAGTAAAAATAAAATTATACTCATGAGCAGAATATAATTAAGGATTAATTTCACACAAACATTTGAAAATCGTTCATTTCATTCAATATGAGCCATAACATTTGACTCTGAGATCTTTTATTTCCTTATTTCATTTTGAATTTAACTGCTTAATAAAATCCTAACTTTATTTTAATACCCTAAATCGAAATCTTGTTGATAACCACGATAGGGTACAGTGTAGCCGGTACACCCATTACATTATTCTGATTTTGTTAGGCTTGTGAGTTGAAGGCGTATTGAATTTGTGGTAAAATAATGGAATTTGTTATTATGTATACTTTTTGGACGTATTTAATGTAATTTTGTTCAATACTTATCGATTTTGAAGTGGTTTAAAAATTAAATACTGTAATACTTCGCCGTAGTCTAGTGTGTAGTGTTTTGGCTTATTAGACGTGAGGCCACGGTTGTTGTAGTACCAGCTCTGCTGCTGTCTCTGGAAGTGTCTCCCTGTTGGTTATTAAGAAAAATTTAAGTTTTATATGTTGATTGTATGTGATTCTGGTAGAGATGATATGAATTAAGCGATGATATTATGAGGTGTGTATGTTGGTGGTCGTAATTAAGTAATTGGTAGTCCTAGGAAGTGTGCTACTTTTGTTATATTCAGGCACAAGTCTACTAGTCGAAGGGTTGTTGGTTTGGCAGGGCAACCAAAGAGGTACGCCGTATCGTGTACTCCTTGGTTGCAAGATGGGCAGCGATATTGGGTCTCCGAAATAATCCTCGCCCTGTAGCTGTTAGCTCAGTCTGATCTCAGCTGGCGCAGTCTAGTTACCCTGTGTAGCTGCCTTTCACTATCCGATATTGGTGTTGATTTAGAACCCTGTTGTGGCTGAGTTCGTCCATTGTTGTTACAACTGTCGATTGGTGTATGGAGTGTTGCGCCTCACTTACAGACTAATAATAATAAATAAATAATATCTACTATTGTTGATATTAGGTGCAAGGTGTCAGTGTTGAAGCGTCTAAAGTCTTGTCTTACGTTGGAGTTGTTGTACGTTCTTACGAGGAGTTGAATCGTCCATAACTATGTTGTGGTGAGAATGGGATGGTAAATAGCAGTCCACGAGACATTGTTTCGTCAAGTCACTCTTCGTGAAGATGATCTACACTTGACATCTTCACACGTCCCTTAGCGATACGTAATGCGTTGTTCTGCGTCGTTTGTAACGCACACCATTGTGTATCAGGAATGAAGTCCAGATTGGAGCAGCAGAATTGAGCAGGGAACAGCCAATTGCCTTGTAGGTAGTAAGGATTTTTTCCGTGTCCATGCCCCATGTAGTTCCTGATAATGCTTTCAGGACCCTGTTTCTTGTCCTCACTTTGCTGTTGATGTTGGTCGCATTGGAGGAGAAGTGAAGGAGACTGTCGAAGGTAACCCCAAGGATGTTGAGGTTACGTACCGTGGGTGTGATGTTATCTTCGACAGCGATGTTGAGTGATCCCCCACTTTTTTCGTTCACGTTGTGAAAAGAGAAACGGAGGATTTAAGAGAGGATAGCCATAAGATCCTATTCCGAAAGTAGCGCTTATGTCATCTATTTATGTTTATACTCGATGCAAAGACAGATACAATCATCTGCATATGACACCATTGAGACCAAAAGTAGCGCTTATGTCATCTATTTATGTTTATACCTGCTGCAAAGACAGATACAATCATCTGCATGTGACACCATTGAGACACTTGGGGGTGGGTCCGAAAGTGAAGTAAGATATATATCGAATAAGATAAGCGACAGAACCCCACCCTGTGGAACACCCACCTTTATCTTTCTGTGAGAAAATTTTTGTCCCCTAAACGAATGCATGCCGACCTCGCAGATAATTGGAGATCCAGCGCTTTATGTCAAACAAAAGTATGGTCGATCACTCCATACTTTTGAGGCCACGGTACAAACCCCTGGTCAGACATCTCCAAAAAAACGAAATATGAAAAATATTTCTTTGGAGAAATGTGGTAAAAAAGCTGTTAGTAAAATGAAACTCGCTTGAAAAAGTTTCCCAAAAATCTGTCGTTCGAATTCGATTATAAACGGTGCGTCCCGCCGCTAATGTATAAAATTAGCACACTCAACATAAGTGGTATGAGAAGCAAGGTCGTAATCCTGACTGAAGGGTCATAATAACGAATTATGTACGTATGTACGTTGTGTTTCCCAAGGTAGCATGACAGTTAGAAGAATTACAACAGAATCCGTTACTTTATAATTGCTTTGCATTCGATATAGTGACGTTACACCATAGTAAGATAATTATCTCCAAACGGCGAAATATATAGTTTTTCAACAGGAATTTTCAACATTTGATAGTAGTTGATAATGCCCTTGATAAAGCCACATCAGTTATGTTAGTTGTTATTTATTCAGTCTGTTTTGCCAAATTACTACGGATGACAGTTGGTAACTGTCCCTAATTTCCAACGAAAAATTATTTTCAGCAATGAGATCAATTTCTGGATTAGCTGGTGCGTGAACAAAGAAAGTTGCCGAATTTGCAGTCTTAGTATCATTGAGTCGCAATGTCGCACTATCCGTACGTGGTACAGTCTTCCTGCAGATTTATTTCTAATATTCGCAAACACTATTCCCTCTTTCCCCCCTCCATAATCATTTTCCGAATTCCAATAATGTGCTCTCCATGAATATGGGCCATGTCCATGTCGTTTTAAAAAAAAAATTTTTTTGTGCCTTACATAAACATAAACGATATGGACACCCTCTGCACGATTACTGCAAGCTCTATGATAATAACAATAAAACAGAATAATAATCGGTTAAACAGAATCGTCTAATGGCCGCAATCGCACTCAAATGTTTTTAAATTAGAAAATGTTATGCAGAAAGCGGTATTCAATTTGCCTTCTTTCCAATTATTTTGGAATTAAAGTTACAATAAATCTCGACGTTGCTCAAGCTTATGTGTATTCAATAAGTTCAATTAAGATAGTATACCGAATTTTATGATAGCATAGAATGACATAAGTATTGTCAGATTCTAAATAACCAATGGTTCAAATTTGAACCGATAAATGTCCCACCCGATCGATATAAGCAAACATGAGTAATTACATTGTGACTGTTTTTTGAGTTTCCGTTACTAAAAGAATTTTATGACCTTTTTTGGGCTCAATATTTTTATGGCCTCTTTTGCCAGTAAGTATTGCTACTATACGGCATACTACATAAAGTTGTGAACAGTGCACACAGAATTGTGCGAATAATAAAGAATTTTAATTAAACATACATACATAATTGGTCATTACAACACTTCAGTCAGGATTACGACCTAGTTTCTCACACAACTTATGTAGTGTGTGTTAATTTTATACATGAGTGGTGGGACCTACAGTTTAAAGTCCACGCCGAACGACAGATTTTTAAAAAACTTTTCATGGGAATTTTATTTACTCTCAGAGTTTTTGCCAGAAATCTGAGAGGAAGTCGCTGAAAAAATATTTTTTCATATTTCGTTTTGATGTCTGACCGGGGATTTGAACCCTGGCTTTTCGTCTAATAAGCCAACACACTACCTACTAGACCACGGCGAAAACATACATTTATTTTTATTTTATTTGCAATCTACGAGCTCATGTTTTAAACGGTTTTAAATAGTAAAAACGTAACAGTAACAACCACCAATGTAGTGGCGGGATTTTTATTTTAAAGTCGATTTCGAACGCCATACACATATACGAGCACCATTATTTTCTATTGCTTTTAATAAAATTTAAAAATAAAGTAACAAATAAATGTTGTATTTATAAAACAAAATATCTAAAAATAATTCAAAAATATGTGAAACCAATTGGTTCACGGTCAGGGATTAAGAAGTTAATATTAATTGACGTACTTTTTCTCAAGAATTTATGACGTTCCTTGCTTGAATTAATTTTTTGTACGAAAACAAATGAAATGAAATGTTTGGTAAAAATACACTAACTTTTTACACATGACCTTTGAATTGTTTTATATTTTTTTTCAATTAATTGTGGCAATCAAATGAATCTCTTCTGAGCATTTCATATTGTGTCTGAGTGAACTTTTCAGTTTGCCTCGTTTAAATAGCTGTGATGCTTAATTTATTTATTTTTTCTGTTCTTAATTTTTTTTTGTTTTCAATTATTTTCCATTTCAATTCATTCAATGGCCATTGTCTTAATTATAGTTTTTCAGTTTGAAGTTGGTGTATGATGACCTTTGAAGTGTAAATAAAAAATAAAAATTAAAAAAATTTCACACAGCTAACCGAAATTATTATCAAATCAATTACTACAGGGATGGGAAGTGTCCAAAAAAATATATTGAAAAACTGTCTAAATTTTTAAATATCAGTATTCAAAATAAAAATAAAAATTAAAACTTAACAACGGAAAATAATATTTTAAGTCTCAAATTTCGATTCTCAGCTCGCATTATATCCAAGCCTTTTTTTACCATTCTTAGCTGGTTACCAAAGTAGTATGTTTATGTATGTTCTAGGTCACTTATTCTATACAAATTTAGGAGCATGCCTACGCTACATTCGGTAGTATCGGTTAGTCGATAGGTTTGTAACATGTAATGTGAAAATTTATGTACGTATACATGAATGATTGGACGGACAGAATGAGTGTGTGCACGTTTCTTCATCTACATCCCAGAGTATAAATATACTGTAATGTGAAAATGTATGTACGTATGTAAGAATGTTTGGACGGACATAATGAGTGTGTGCGTAACATGTAATGTGTATGATCGTTTTTTAATAGTAAATTCTTGGCACGTATTATCATACTCAATGTTGAAAAAATAGAAAAGGGATCTACAACTGTATAGTTGTTGTATGTTTTTTTATTTTTTGTATATTTAATTAGAAGGATCTTTAATTTTAAACGTCCGAATGATCGGACGGACAGAATGAATGTGTGCACGTTCTTTTGAGATAATAATTGTGAAGAAATAGAAATATAGTTGTACGTGGTGTTGTTGTTGTTGTTGTGCTATAAGGATTTTTAAATTAATAAGAAAGGAATGTATAGTTGTGCCTGCGTTTTTTTTCACGCATAAGTAGAATATCTGTTTTTTATATAATTGAATTTACTGATTGATTTATAACATCGCAGAGTATAAATAGACTTGTTTTCAGGATTTAATTTTTTTTTTTTAGTTTTGCTGTTTTAAATAAATAAAATTATATAATAATGAGATTACTTAAAAGAAATTAGGTTTTATTTTTTTAGATTTTTTTTTTATTCTTAGGTATGTATATTTTATTTTTAGATTTTGTTATTTTGTACAATACAATACATATATCTATTGAATATAATAATAGTTAAACATTCGTTTATACATATTAAATAGCTTAAGTGTTAACAAATATTGTGTATAGAATGTTTGACATCTGCAAATGTCAAAAGATTCTGAGTAAATTTTTACACAGTTTATTACTTATTTACTAATGTTGCATAATCTTAGTTCATATATAAGTTTCATAAATAAATCTATATGCTCTTTATCAATCTGAATAATATGTTTTATTAATAGTTCTTCCAATTCAGCTGATGTTAAAATTTTTCCCCTTCTTTAAAAAGTCAATAGTAGGTTGCGTAAGTGCGGGACGATGAACTCTGAACAAAGAGTAATAATTAACTAAACAAAGATTTCAGATGTGGTTAAGTTTTTTTCATTTATTATATCATTTCTTCGTTTGAATTTATTGAAAATTACAATTTATTAAAAACACAATTTTTACATTTAGTGAGATTATAAAAATTAATTATATTTTGAGCTTCATTTTCAGCTTGATATAGTCTATGTTTATAAAGTATACAGGAGCAGTTGTCAGGACCGCATGTACTGTTTTCATTCGACCATTCGCAATCCTCGAAATGTTCACCATGTCTATTTCTTATTCTTTTCAGGTTGTCTACATACTCCAGTTGTGTTTGTATGTTGATGAGTTTAGTTTTATCTACATCAGAAATTATATGTGAGAATGATTTTAAAAAGTTGTATATTTCCTTTAAAATCATTGTATGTTAATCTACTACTATTGTATGCTCATGTGCAGAATATGTGAATAATCGTTAATATTTATATGATTTCAGATCTGTTAATGGACGCTTAGGTTGGTTATCTAATAGTTTTTTGGAGCTGAACTATAGTAGAGACCATATCCAGTTTTATATGGTTTGAGATATAACCCTTTACCCATTGCAATTGATTCCATATATCTATTATGACGGTTAGCTTCAGCCAATTGTTCTTAGTTAGTACGGGAATAAGTGGAAGAATTCCTCCAATTTTCGGTACAGGTATAACTCTCGGTATTATAATATCTGCTCGCTTTTTCCCTTTAAAATTTGAATGAATAGCCTTTTGAGCTATTTTAACAGCATCATTTATATCAAGGGGTTTCTGTTCTTTCAATTGTTTTAAAGTTTCTCTCACAGTAGCTGTGAATAATTTCTTATTACACTTATTCATTTTTCCTTTTCTCATTCTTTTTGAATTTTTTCTTTTATTATCCTAAAATTTCACTTTAGCTTTCATAGCGTTTGTCACAAACCACGCGTTAGCACGTTCTTTAATATCACTATCTTTAGATTTAACTCGTTGCTAGGCTTTTTCAGTTAATATTTGATCTGCTTGATGTCTTGTGTCTATATCTTTTGATTGTGAATATGCAATATCATGCTCTCTACAAGCTGCGTCTAATAAATGTATACCCTTATCTCTTCTTGCTAAATGTTTTTCAAGTTTTGTACCAGGTCTACAAAACTGATAACCAGGTAGATGTAATTCAACAGGTGCTTTATTTATTAATTTATATTGATTCATATGATTTTTATATGATTTCAGTATGTTAATTTTTTTTGATATTGATTTTGATCTGCTTTGTATCTGATCACGATCTACTTTACATCTGATTACGATCTGCCTTGTATCTGGTCACGATCTACTTTATATCTGTTAACGATCTCCTTTTTTGGTTTTTGGTTTTGTCTATTTTATTTTATTTTAATTTTTTTTTTATTATTAATTTTTTTTTTTTTTACATTGCCATGTTTTAGGTAAACATGTTCTACCTCAATGTTTATTTGATCAGCTAGATCATCATGTATTTGTGTTACATATTTTTCGATTACGATATTTTTGTGTTTATGATTATATTTATTGAAACCTTCTCCAAATTTATTAATATAAGATATTTCTTTCACTCTTCTAATAAATTATGTTAGCTTCTTTAAGTTCTTCGATAATAGAGATTATTTCGTTTTGATGATTGTTGTGACCAGTACCTTCCGATGAAAGAAGTAAACGTAGTCTGTCAACTAGTTCATTAGGATCATCCCAATGTATGTAATTTGATTTCAGATTATTTAGTGATTTTAGCATTAAACCACTGCCTTTTGTTAAAATGTTTGTTGTTGTTTCGAATAAATGTTTAATTATTCGTATGTATTTGAAGGCTCGTGTTCCTTTCACTTGTTCATTAGGTTCATAGCGACGTTTATGTGCATTGGTATGAATTAAAATCTCTTTATATTTTTTCAAATCATTGTAATAGTTTTCAGTCTGAAATGCTGTCTATTAAAATAGTAGTCATGCGAATTCGGTATCAGAGTATATCGTATGTTGATATACGCAAATTTACCGACAGTAAAGCGACCAAATAGAGCCCTAGAGTATGTGTATACCACATCTAAGATTGTCCAAGCATGCCGGGTGACTCTGAAGGAGATAACGAGACATTCAACGTTTACAATCACTTGTACTCGTGGAGAAGACCAAGGCCGATGCATACATACATACATAATTAGTCATTACAACCCTACAGTCAGGATTACGACGTAGTTTCTCACACCACTCATGCTGTGCATGTTAATTTCATACATGGGTAGCAGGGACCTGCAGTTTAAAGTCGACCCTTGACGACAGATTTTTGAGACACTTTTATATATATTTTCTCACATTTTCTTGCAGATCTCTGACCTGGAGTTTGAGCGGTGGCCATTTCTGATAAGTCAACACACTACCTACTGGACTACGGTGATTTCGCTACAAGCCCGATGCACTTGTTAAAGCTGTCATCTTAGAAAACTCAAATGAATTCCTACATGAGGTTGGAGTTCCTCTACAAAGTGGCAAACACTAAATTAATTGGCCATTACCAATCTGATTAACGGATTTCGGTCAGCCGTAACACATCCTTCCAGGCGCCTCTGCTTCTTGCACGCCTACGCCAGTTGGTCACACCAATCGATGACAGGGCTTCCTCGATTTGGTACTTCCAACGCAAACAATATCGTTCTCTTCGCCGACTTCCGCAGATCCGCGCATCAAATATCCGTCTCACTGGCGCATCCTCCTCCATTGAACGACTTGGCCGAACCAGCGCAGCCGCTGATTGTTAATACGCTGCATAACGCTCATGTCGCTGAGGAGCTCATACAGCTCACTGTTGGATCGGATGCGGAAATTATCGCCAACTCGCACTGGACCGAAGATCTTACGTAGGACTTCTTTCTCGAATACTCTCAAGGCTGCTGCATCGGTGCTTAATACGGTCCTTGCCTCTGCGCCACAAAGAAACACAGGGAGAATGAGTATTAGTTTTTTTGTACGAGAGAGGCAAACAAATCGTATCGAAAAATCCTTTCATTGGCAACTATAAGATGGAGTTATGAGACACCACTTGTAGAGATACCAGACAGATTAAGGCTAAATACTTGCTAAAGCTGGCATCACAAAGTTCAAATGAATTCCTATATGAGATTGAAGTTCCTCTGCAGAGAGCCAAATAAATGGGCTCACAAAAATTCCATTTATTGGCAAACTCAAGATGCGATACTGGACCTACATATCGAGACCCTAGATAGTTCTGGCACATTATGGATATATGAAGAACGGAATTTGCAACGAACCTATAAAGCTTTCACTAAAGGAATGTTATAGCACTGATAAGTGGAAGTCGTCGTAATCTAGTAGGTAGTGTGTTGGCTTATTAGACGTGAAACCACGGTTCAAACCGCAGGTCAGACATCAAAACGAAAATTAAAAAATATTTCTTCGGCGACTTCCTCGCAGCATATTTCTGGCAAAAACTCTGAGAGTCCAAAAAATTGCATTGAAAAGTTTCTAAAAAATTTGTCGTTCGGAGTCGACTTTAAACTGTAGGTCCCGCCGCTCATCTATAAAACTAACACACTCAACATAAGTGGTGTGAGAAAATAGGTCGTAATCCTGACTGAAGGGTTGTAATGACCAATTATGTATGTATGTATAGCACTGATAACGTGATATTGGCTTCTGGGTTTTCACCTCAGGAGATGGGGAATACCTCCTAACAACTACAGCAGAAGCTGTAACGACTAGGAAGAAGTAAATAGCACAGAAGATCTTTTCTGTCTTCGTTTGGCGCTTGGGAATCTGAGAAGAAGAATTCTGGAGTATCCAAAATGTAGTGACAAACCATGTCTAGCCGAGGGCGATTTGCGAACAATTCACAGCTTTTATAAGACCCTCAGGAGTTTAGGAGATACAAACCAGGAGATATTCTTTGTTTCATCGAAAAATCATTTTCTACTAAGTGGTTCATTTCTAGATGAATGGGTTCTTAAAGAAAAAAAATAAATAAATTGTTTAATTCGGGACGATGCCAATCCCTAAGGGTTACAATTTGGTGTGAATTTAGGGCTGGCGGCATTATCGGTGCGTATTCCTTTGAGATTTTACAAGATCATCGCAGCCAACTGCGAGTAGACGATTTCCAACTTCTTTGGCCTGAACCTGATGAACTGGGCGAACCAACGATATGCGGTTAACAAACCGGTGCTACTTTTCATACAAATCATGCCACATTGCAAGTTCTGTAGGAGCCATTTGAGGGCATAGTCATCTCACGAGGAAGTGATGTGAACTGGACATCGAGATCGTGCATTTTACCCAATTTGCCCTTTTTCTTGTGGAGTCGTGTTTTTGTTGTGGTTAAGTCGCAGGTTTATGTGTATAAGCCGCAAAACATAGAGGTTTTCAAAACCAACATTTTCAACCAACATGCTATCGGCTAATTTTATGCGCCAAAATCGTGGATAATTTTCATTTCGGATAAAAATTTTCGATGATATCTCACACACATACTTTATTTCATTGAAATTTTAAGAGAAGAAGTGCTCAATCTATTTTTACTCGGACTGGGGTTGTCTAAGCGATTTCTTTCTTCTATGCACGTAGGAACATTTTTATTCAGGGTTTTTTATTTTATTTTTTACAATTAAATTAAAATGAATTCATTAGAATTGTTATTTTCTTTGAGACTCATTAAAAATTTTGGATAAAATATGCCATTCTTCCGTTTTTGCTTTCAAAATATTTCAGGATATTTTCCATTTCTTTCCACAATTTTTTTTTTTTTTGATGCCGCAACCAATTCAATTCAAAGCTGGTTTAATGCCATTAAAAAATTGCCAAACAGCCAAATATGACCATCTGCTACTCTTTATTTATTAAATCAAATCATCCTTCTACGAACCCCTAACACAACCTACAGCCTATAAGCCAGCCTACATGGAATTCGGCTAACAATTTTCAAATATTCACTCACAAATGTTAACAAATGTTGTGAAAATCTCTTAGTCCTGGCACAAGTCCCTTGCCACTAATACACTAAATTGTCCATATGTATGTCCATCAATGGATCAACGGCCAACGTACAGTTTTTATCTACCTTTTCAGCATTTGCCATCGAATCATGGAACGTGATCCCGTATATTTAAAGTCACAAAATATTTATTGCTGGTGATGACGGAAGAAACAAAAAAAAAACAGGTTTTTTTTGGGTTGCAAAAATAAAAAAAAAAAGAAAAAGTAATCCTAATAGCATGCCGGTTTGATGACAGCATAAAATAAAAATCTGGTTAACAGCAAACGAGTACGTGTTGCCGTCTCCCTACCTGATGCCAGACATACAATATTTTTATAACCGGGATTTACACAAAAATAAGGCATACTGCTGCATTGTATCAAATATGTGGCAAATAGACAGACGTACATATATACTTCAAGCTGGAGTTTGCTGAAATTTTATAAAATTTAGTGGTATTTTTGATACAAAATTTAATGACGAATGATAGAATTTTTTTTGCATGAGTGGTGGTCTTGTGAATTTAATACCCTCATGACCACTAGACCCTCCTTTTTTATATCGATGGGCTAATTATCAGCTTGTTGCAGGCATAGTAACTTCATACTAAGATACGTATGATTTACTGACAACCTCAAAGCACTTGAGTTGTTAATCACAACTATGTTGACTATGGAAGCTCAAGATGAAGCCTGCCTCTCCTTTAAGCCAGACAGCTTTAATACGTTTTAATTTAAATTAATTTCGATAAAATAAAAAATAAGCACTGTAAACCTTCATTTACAACAATCATCTGGGTCCACTTATCTGTACCTCTTACGTTTTCTGTGTGTGTTAATTTTATAAATGAGTGGCAGCGACTTGCAGTTTAAAGTCGACTCCGGATGACAGATTTTTGAGACACCTTTCATGGCAATTTTGTTAACTCTCAGAGTTTTTGTCAGATCTCTGCTGAGAGAAAGTTGTCGAAGATATATTTCCTTACATTTCGTTTTGTTGCAGATGTCTGAACGGTGCCCACACGTCTGATATTCCAACACACTACATACTGGACTACGGCTACTTCACTACAAAACTGATGCACTTGCTAAAGCTGTCATCTCAGAAAATTCAAATGAATTCCTGCATGATGTTGAAGTTCCTCTACAGAGTGGCATTGGCAACGATAAGATGGAGTTATGAGACCCCACTTGTAGAAATACCAGACAGATCGAGACTTGCTGCTAAAGCTGGCATCACAAAGTTTAAATGAATTCCTACATGAGATTAATCTGCAGAGAGCCGAGTAAAAAATTCCATTTATTGTCAAAGTCAAGATGACTAATGGACATACGAATAGAGACCCTAGACATGGATACATGGAGAACAGAATTTGCATCGAACCTATCAAGCTTTCATTAGAGCAATCTTATAGCACTGATAACATGATATTGGCTTCTGGGTTTTTACGCCAGGAGTCTCTGGATACCTCAAAACAACTAGAGCAGAAGCTGCAACGACTAGGAAAAAGTGAATACCACAGAAGATCTTTGCTGTCTACGTCTGGTGCTTAGAAATCTGAGAATAAGAATTCTTAAGTACCCAGAATTTATTGACAAACCATGTCTAGCCGAGGGCGCTTTGCGAACAATTCACAGCTTTTATAAGATCTTCAGGATAATTAGGAGATACAAGCCAGGAGATATTATATCATCTGTAAAACAATTTTTATTGGCCTATTAATGCCATCATGACTTGAATAAAACATCGTCTAAATATCCGCTACGACTGCTTAGAGTACATCGCATCCAAAATGTTCAATGTATGACTAGAATTTTTGGTTGGATGACTTGGATTTTTGTACGATAATAGGAATTTTTTGATTGATGATCTGAATTTTTTGGTCTATGACTTGCAGTTTTTTGTTCTATGACTAGCATTTTTTGGTCGATGACTTGGACTTTTTTAGTCGATAACTAGCATTTTTTTGACTAATAAGTTGCATTTTTCGACTTCAATATTTTTGGTTAATGACTTGCCTTTTTTTGACGATGACTTGTATTTGTTTTGGTCGATGATTTGCATTTTTCAGTTAGATGACTTGTATTTTTTGGTCGATGAAGCATTTTTTGTCGATGAAAAAAATATTAGCTTTGGCCCCTATAATAACTTTGTCTCCGGTTTTACGTAATAACTGACCATAACAAAAACTATTTTGGAATCCTTGATACCAGGACTATCCATCCATTTCCCCCAAAAGTCCATTTTTATTCAATTTTGACCGATTTATATGGAGAACATTTTTTTGCGCATTTGAAGAATACAATTAGTTTCGCCGGCTAGATATCCCGTTCCAAGTAACGTCAGACCGTAAGAAAACTTGTTTTGGAATCCTTGATACCATGGCTTTCCAGCCCACTATGTCCATTTCTCCCACCATTTTTTATTTATCCCGATTTATGAAGGGTGTATTTGTTGATTTTTAATCCAGTTCTTCTATACTTTTACGAATATTTCAATTATGTTAACTTAACAGTCTCTATAAAGTAAAATTGTAAAATTGTTTGGCGTTTAAAACTTTTTTAATTTTTATCCTTCGACTTGATTGTTGATATTGTCATTGAAATATAACAGAAACCACAAGAGTTGAGAAAAAAAATTGCCAGACAGCAACAAAAGAGAATATTGAAATGGAAAATAATTAAAGTTTAAGTGGATAAATGTAGCTGTATGAGGAGTACTTATTTGTATGGAATGCTGTGTGGGCTTACTTGTAAAGGTTTATGTACTTATGTACGTATGTATATAACAATTACTTCCTAACGGCAATACAGACGGACATTCTTATATTTAACCATAAAAAGGTGTTTCACACTTGAACTGCCTTCACTAGCTGGCATTTACTCTCGTTCCCATTCTCACCCTTACATTTCTCAATGCCAAACGCTCTGCAAAGAACGTAAAGTAAGAAAAATTGTGTCAGAAAAAGAAGAACAAACGAATGTACCCCCTCGCACTCTTAGAAAAGGATTTTTTGTATTTCCTTTAAGCTCATTAAAACTTAAGTAAAGGAATGAAAATGAAAACGAAAATAAGCAGACACACAAAATTACTTAGAAATACACCGGGAACAGAAGACGGAAAGAATGCAACTGAAATCAAAAATTCTACTCGTAAAGCTGGAGATGGAAATGAATGAATGAAACTGGTTAATAGACTCACATTTCGCTTTTTTATTTTGGGTCGGCGGAAATGTAAAAATTAAAAAAAGAAAATGTTTAACACAGAAGTAAGAAAATATTTCACATACGAGGGTTGAAGGGAAATTTTCTTAGTCAATTTGGCGTAAGGAGATGCTCCTCAAACTATATAAGGTGTCTTATCCACGCCTATTGCAATGACAATCTTCAGGATGCAGTCTAAGTCAACAAGGATAATTCTCGTATGCATTATTGACCAACTGGAACAAGTAATGTGTTCTGATGATTTATTAGGTTCAAGACGATCCCAATTTAGAACAAGTGTCCCTTGTGTCTACAGAGCCATGTAAAATGTCCGGCTGCTTCACACATACATACATAACAGCTCATTCCAAAACTTCAGTCAGGATTACGACCACTTACGCTGTATTTGCTAATTCTGTACGTGAGCGGAGGGACCTACAGTTTAAAGTCGACTCCAATTAACAGATTTTTGAGAAACTTTTCATGGCAATTTTTTTGACACCCAGAGTATTTGCCAGAAATCTGACCTGCAGTTTGAACCGTGGCCTCACGTCTAATAAGCCAATTCACTACCTACTATACTACGGTGAATTCATTCGGTTACTAACCAGATATTCCTGCACTTTCTTTTTACTTCCTTAATTTGTCATTACAACCATTTAATCAAGCTTACAACCTAGCTTTTCACACCACACATGATTTGGGAGTTTATTTCCAAGTACTATTAGCGGCACCTATATTTTAAAGTCGCCTTCGAAACGCCTGACAAATTTATTTACGACCAGCAAGACCCCGAAAGAAATATTTTTCATTTTGTTAGAGATATCTGAGCTAGAATTTGAACTACAGGCTGTTGTTTAACTATCTACTAGACTGAGGCGACTACTGGATAGTCTTGTTCTTGACTCAAATCTTTGCTTACAAAAGTTTTGATTGCCTCAAATCCATTTGGTTTGAGAAGAATCTTTGCCTCTCCTTACGTTCCATTTCGTTGAGTATAACTTTACAAACATTTGTGTCAACTCCATAGAAAGTTTCTGGCTTCTTCAGCAGCGTGGAAGCTTTCTCTTCGCGTTCTCAATTGTCTGTTCATTACTACGAATTACTACATGTCTTGCGATTGATTATCGTGTTTAACATACTTATACCTTTTTCTTGCTACATATTCGAATTCCTCAAACGATACTCGTACTGCAAGTAACTGCTAGCCAAACTGTTATAACGCCGGAACGAAAAGAAGATCAAAAAATTCAACTTCTTGTGAGTCAAAATTTTAAGAAAAAAATAAAGAAAGAAATTTGTCGCATCATTTAATAAATTCTACTTTTTAAGACTGCAGATGTTGTGTTGTAGAGTGCTGTGGCCGCTTAAGCATTACTTTCCTAATTATTTGGCAAAGCAAAGAAGCAGAAAATTAAAGAAAAAAAAATGAAATGAAAAAAACAAAACGCAAACCCTGTATCGACAACTAAATGAGGTAAATAAAGTGATATGGACTTTACTACCGAATGCGGCAACTAGTTCAATACAAAAGCAGTTTCATTAAGTGGGTCAAGAAGATGTCTTCATTATTGATTTGTCCGAACTTCAATTCCTACGTACACAAGGAGTTTGTATTTGATTTACTCATATTAATAATTGCTAGTAAAATAGTGAAAGGTTAAAGGCACCGGTGGTTCCCAATGGAACCCTTGAAGTTTGCACTGATGGTTCAAAGATGAGTGACAGGCTAAGCTGTGATATATTTATTAAGGTTCCTGATATGAAACTTTCCTATAGGCGCCTGATCACTGGAGTGTTTTCCAAGCAGAAGTCATGAAAATTTCGAAAGCGGCGCAATGTTTGTTGAGTGACAGGATTTTTCCTAAAAATCTCTTGATTTACTCGGCCGTGATAAGTCTCCAACGAACGTAATTTCAATGTCCGGCCATATCCATGAATGCTTAGGATTTCCTAGAGAAATTTCATATCATTTAAAGATAACTCTTATATGGCTTTCGAGACACAGTGATATCGTTGAATATTGCACTGCTGAGGAGCTGGCTATGGCCGGAACGAAGCTAGCAATCTCCGACATATAACTCATAAGATTGTCTCAATTAATTTCGATATTTTCCAATCGTTTTACAAGGAGGGTTAATCTGGGATATTACTAAACTCTGCTGGACACATATGGACATAAAGAGAACTGACTCACTTCTCTCTTTAAATCCATTCCTATTACAATAGCGCTCCTTACGGGTCATTGTCCTTTTGGTAGGCATGTCAAAAGACTCGGCATTCCAACTAATGACTTCTGCAGGAGCTATGGGTCTGAGGAGGAGAAAGAGAATGTCTTTCATCTCATGCGTCAAAGCCCTGCTCTTGCCATAGGGAGGCGGAGTTTTCTGAGATCTCATTTTCTGACATCATTGACCAAGCTATCTTATATACAGATTGCTGCAATAACAAGATTTTTTTTGAACTCGTGATGGTTTTCTCTAAGGAATGGTTGACCAACGGGTAGATTTAATTGGGCCTACATGCTGGACTAAGTGGGCCCTCATCCTTCGAGGGGATCCGCTACCTAACCTCACCTAACCTAAATATCTACAACCTATTCGAAAGGGAACTGTTTGCCTACTTGCTGTATGAGATTGAAGCAAAACATTAGGGAGAGTTAAACAAGAGAATAGCTGCAGATACTTTAGACCTGAATGTGGTGGTATACGAATGTAATATGATTGCGCTCTTGACTATCAAAGACGCTATAAGTGGCAGTAAACAGAGCTTCCTTATTAAGGATCAGTACCACAACGTGATTTACGATCATTTATAGAGACAAAGAGTTGTCATGGGACCCAGGCTAAGTCCGATTTTTTAGGCATTACTTTACTTGCATAAGCTGTGCAAAGTAAATTAAAGAGTGTATCCGCTGGTCGACCGTGACCCTGTTCTTATTTTCAATTGTTTATTTTATGCGAAAAATTGTATTGTTGTTTTTAATAAGAAATAAATAAAAAAACTGTGTGAAGTGCGTTGCCAAATAGTAGGACAAGTAGTTCAACTCTTTTCTTCTTAAAAAAAATTCAAAAATTTTACGTTTTTTCTTAAATTTCATGCTGGTACTTGTAAAAGCCAATAAGCACATAAGAAAAGGTTCACGATGAATAGGGGGAATTGTGCCAAAAGCATCGTTTTTTGTATATTTTTTTTTGGTTAAAAAAATAAAAGCAAAAACAAAGATTATATTTTTTGTATACGACGAGCATAATAATAACGCAGCCAATAAAAGAAATTAGGGACGACACAAATGTCGAAAAAAAAGAAAATAAACAAGATTTTATGAAACTGTTGCTATTGTAAGAAAGAAAGTAGAAAGAAACGAAGTAAATAAAGGGGAAAAAAGTAATAAATAATCAGCATGGACATCAAGTGGCAGTAAATTTTTTTTGTCATAAGTATGGTTTAAAAAACCCAAAAAATCCAAACAATATATGAATTTAGAGTCGGTTATAGAGGCTTTCAGATATTCTACTTTAACTTCTTTAAGTAGTTGAATATAATTAGTTCTCCATACAACATTTTGATTCCTCTAAGGAAAGGCACGTACAGCCTGCAATCACGTCTTGTGAATAATTTCCTTGTATATATCTCCCACCTCAACACATTCCTATAACAACACCGAGCAATGAAGCTATCTTAGGTGTATTAACTTAGAAGCCATCGGATCCTAAATCTTGTTATGAAAATGAAAAATTTAGATAATGGTGTTTTGCTTTTACATCGCTTAACATTAAAATTATAAACAAAAGCTACAAAAACAAAACAATGCCGCAAACAAACCTGTTTACAAATTATCGTACTGCTTAATATAACAACAAACACCAGCATAAAAAATGGTAAACGAACAAACAAAAATACACAAACAACACTACAGAATATATGTAAACAAAATACGCAAACAATACAACGCTGTTTACATTTATAGAGATTTCGAGAAGGCGAAGTCATGAACATTCGCCTTCAAGAACATTCAAAGCAAAGCATGTGACTGAGTTAGTGAAGTTAAGTCAGTCTTGTGTGAAGACGCGGTGTGTTTGAAGAGGTTAATCGTGGTTTGAAGATCTCCGTTACAATAATCTGTCGAATTATTGCTGTTGTTTATAAAAAGGGTATAAACATTTCAATGACAAAGAAAAGCAATTGTTGTTGTTTACATTAATTTGTGAACAGTCCCGCACATAATTCTGAGAATAATAAAGAATTTTAATTAAAACTAAACACAAATTTATTTCTATTTCATTTGTAATGTACGAGCTCATATTTTAAACGATTTTAAAAGGTAAAAACGTAACAATATTGTTCGTCAAAATCCAATCCGTATATCGAATAAATCAACCAAAGAATCATTCAAAACATTGTCATGGAAAAAATGTAGCAATTACTTGGACAACAGAAAGATTCATCCTAAATAAACCACAACTTGTGATGATCCTGCCGTCAGTATCCATTCGCCAGTATCCAGGAAAGACTCCCAGACTCCAAGATTGAATTTTTTTTTTAACGTACCTAGGCTGCTATTATCCATTCGTCAGTATCCGGACTCCAAGACAGATATTTCTTTCAAGCGTACTTAGGCTATGACTGGTAAATCTTGCAAAATTTAGAAAGTCTGAAAGAAAGGGTCGATGTAGTCTCCACGCCTTTTTTGGAATGCGGTAGACACCTTTGGATCTCATATGGATTGGTGTCGTCTCAAATTCTATAATCTTGTTTGTAAACATACCCATTTATATCGAAATGACCTCATGACTGAAATTGCTTTTTCAATACTAAATACTTCAGAGTCCTTTCCGAGAACACACTTCGTGGTCTATATATCGTGCAGGTCAATCCCACGACATAAAAATTCAGCAAATTTTTGTGTACAATAGGTCGAATTTATGTGAGCGATGCAATATTGACTGCATCATATTTTTCTGCACAGTTACGGTTAAAGGCAATGCTTTCGGCTGATCTTGTGCTTCGACATACAAGTATTGGGCGATCGCTTGCTAAACAAATGTACACGTTTATTCACACCATTCGAGACAGTTTTCTCTACAGAATGGTTATAGTGTGCTTTATTGGGATAAGGTGTTGGTTGACCGTTCGCTGGGCCTGAAGACTTGAACTTATCTACTACACTAGGGATAGTCCTCTCTGTATGGATATAGCGATCGTGAAATAATAGCAGCGCGCGATAGGTTGCCCGAATAGAGCACGCATTGTTATAAAAACAATTCCATTATTTGCGCGTGTAGTTGAGTATTATACCCATCCATGGTATTTTGACAAAACAGACTGGATAAATGACAACTTATATGACAGTCGCGGTAATCTAGTAGGTGGTGTGTTAGCTTGTTAGACGTCAGGTCTCTGGTCAGACATCGTCAACAAAACGAAGGAAACAAAATATTTCTTCGTCGACTTCCATTCAGCAGATTTTTGGCAAAAATTCTGAGTGTAAAATAAAATTGCCGTGCAAAGTTTCTCAAAAATCTGTCGTTCGGAGTCGACTTTAAATTGTATGTCCCGCCACTCATGTAAAAAATTAACACATACAACGAAAGTGGCGTGACAGACTAGGTCGTAATCCTGACTGAATAAGACAGATGTAGTGGCTGTTATTAGTTGTTAGGAGCCCCTGTTGGAACATCCAATGCAAAGTTTTCTTGGATATCTCTGTAGGAGAACTTGGATTCTTAAGATAATTTCTGTGAACTAAAAGGAAACAATTCCTTCAAAATATATTATTATTAATATTTTATAAATGCTTCTTTTGAAATCGACAAAAACTATGAACTTGTTTACATGATCAAAAAGCAAACAGAAATATATCAACAAAAAACCGGTATAAACAAGTAAACAAAAAGGCAAAAACAACACTGCAAGGACAAATGTTAACAAAATACACAAACAACAATAACTTAAACAACATGTTTACATTTATAGAGCTTTCGAGAAGGCGAAGAAGGCAATATGAAAGGCAAGACAAAGCAGACAACGAAGTCAGTAAAAATTCAGTTAGTCTTGTTAGATTACGCGGTGTATGAAGAAAGTAATCGTGGTTTGAAGATCTCCGTTATAAAGATCTATCGAACAAATTTGCTAGTAATTGTTATTGTTTTCGCAAAAGAGTGCAAAGAGGAATAACTAAACAAAGCAATTGTTGTTGTTTACATCAAGTTGTGAAAAGTGACATACAGAATTGTGCGAATAATAAAGAGTTTTAATTAAAACTGAACCCAAATTTATTTTAATTTTTATTTGCAATCTACGAGCTCATTTTTCAAACGTTTTTAAAAGGTAAAACGCAACATAATTTTTCTTTCAATTTTATTTCCCAATAGAATATAGTGTATAAACAACTAGTTTTTTGAAAATATATTACGAAGCCAAAAACTAAATGAAATCGAAATATTATTGTTGTCTCCTACATATTTCGTGCCAAAAAATATAATAAAAAAAGAACAACCAACTTAAAAAGGGAAATAATTTATTATACAACAACGACAAAAAAGAAATTCATTACCATACTTTAGTTGTCACAAAAGCAGGAATAGCCAGCAGCAAGGACATCTTGCATAAATTTACTGACAGGAAAATGGTATTACAAGCAACGAAAATTGGGCGAGTGTTTTAGGTGTGAGTATTTCCGCATTTTCGTTAAAAGAAATTTTACTTTCTACGTTGAAAAAAAAATCGTTTGATTTTACTGTTTCCATAAATCAAGAAGAAATCAATTCTGGCCTTAAAAGAAAAACTTGTGCCAAGTTAGCTATTTTCACTGTCAAAATTATTCAAAAACAATTTAATGTTTATCAGGGTGATTGGTTGTAAACAAGTTTATCTGGAGTTTAAGTACAAAGTTAATGTCGGCGCATTTTCCATTGATTACATTGACAGACCATGGCAAGGCGGCATCTTATACTGCTTCAGCAGAAAACAAAGTCCCCGATGGATATGCACACTCTTAGGGCATATAGATTGAGGTCAGATCTAGCTTGATGTGCCTGACACAAATAACTTACAGTTGCAATTGCTTAAACGTGCTTTCCTGAATAAGAACAGTCCTAACGTTTAAGCACCATAAGGGGATGGCTGTACAATGATACAGATACATTTTTACAACTCTCAGCCTCTTCTAGGAATTTAATATTTTGAAAGTTACCTTATATGATCATTAAATTTGCCATACTACATGAAATCCTACATGCCATTTCCATGATCTAGTGTTCAACCCATCGTTTGGAATCCCAATAATCTCCAGAATGTCGTCTACATGTAGTAAACGCGTAAGAACAGGAGGGATTGAGAAATCAGCAGTAGACGAGCCAAAGTTCATCAAGTTCATCATTGATTGGGTCATACTCCAGTCAGTCTTGACCATATGATAGAGGAGATGCAGTCAATACTGTGGGCACAACTTTTTTCATAATAACTTCAGTGAGTCTTATTTCAATCAGCTCCGATCTGTTCAAATCAGACCATTAACGACCATATTAACGAAAACGATGAGATCTTTCAGACATTAGGATCCCGAGAGAGGCAACTCTTTCATGAGACTCTCCATACGGGAAGCGTTGGCTGAGTACTAAGAAGGTGATACAGCTCATTCGATAGAGATAGACCCAGTTAGCTCCTTGTTCATTTTACCAACAACAACCTTACCCTTACTTAAGAGGTGGAGTGTTGAGAAACTACCATTTCGTCATTTATTAACCCCGCAGCGAATTTAACAGGCTATTGGCCTCACATATCTATCCTTAGACAAGAGAAGAACTGTAGAGGATAGGTCTTCAGCTGCGTATTTGGTCTCATATGCTGAACTAGCCTTTTTCGTTCATTACAGAGAAGTAAATTAATATTGCAGCCAGCAAATCTACAATAAATCGATAATCAGTATAAGTTCTTATATTTGGCGAGGCATTTATGCACACGTTTTCTCCTCCTGCCAGAGGGAACATCATTTTAACGCCATTTACAGCAAATTTCTGAGGAAGATGTTTGACTCATTATTTCCAATAGTTATGTAGGTACGACTGAAGGGGAGTCTTTTGATGGTACATACATATGTACATCATCCGTCGACAGGGGAACAATCGAAACAGTTATCACACCAAAGGACTCCACTATAGTCATTAAAATGTTCCTCAATTTTCTATCCATTCCTTCCAAATGAATATGTTCATATCAGAGATCAGCAATGAGTATTCAAAAAGATGAGTAGAATCGAATCATACTCATAATTTATGATACTTAAACTTATCTTAATATTATACTCATACTACTCATATTCAAAGTTTGAAGTACTCATCATATTCATACTAAACAATAAAATAATGATGTTGATATCGACTCTACATGACTCAACATTTACAACAATCACAAAATAAGTATGATTCGCGTACGAAAACTAAAATACTCACCAAATGGTTGTGTATTTGCTCTGCCTGCTGCTATGTCTTTTTTGCTTATGTGTCTTTTTTTTTTTTGTAACTGCAACAACAACTAAGACTGGAAATTTTGATGAATGATTCGAGTCACCGGAATCATTTATAAGTATTATAAGAGTATTTTTCTGAAGTTATCAATGTAGGCTTATGAATCAAACATATTTCGAATGGTATGAGTTTGATGTCAACGTTGTACTCATACTCATTGCAACCTGCATTTATAAATCAGCGTTGTAGTGAGTACGAATGAATCAGAGTAGTTGAGTTTCAATATTGCTGATCCACTCATATTAAAAATTTCAGGAGAAAACGATTGCTGATCTCTGGTTCAGATGACTTATAGATATTACACAGTGCATGATAAGTAAGTAACTCAATTGGTCAATACAACCGTTCAGTCAGGATTACGACCTAGTTTCTTACACTACCCATGTTGCGTGTTAATTTTATACATGAGTGGAGAGAACTTCAAATTTTTTTGACAAACTTTTCATGACAACTTTATTTGGCTCTCAAATTTTTTGCCATACGGTTGTTCTGTGGAAGTCATCGAAAAGATATTTTTTTAAAATTTCGTTTTGTTTGAGGCTGAAGTCTGAGCTAAGGTTTGAACCACGTGTTTGGAACCAAAATAAGTCTCTAAAGGTTGTACGTTTTTATAGTTCGTCATAGTAAATGTTGTGTTTAGAGAACATATAAATATTTTGAGAAAGAAAAAAATCATTTCAATGAAGTTAGGCTCAGGATATCCCAGATCCGTGCTTAGATGAGTTTCAAAAATGTTTAAACACAAAAGTGAAGTAAAATGCCCAGCCGCCGTAAAATTAAAATATTTTGTTTTTTTGGTTACCCTAACTATTTAATTCAAATATTTATTCCTTTAATAGTGTTGTTGCTGGTGCTTGTCTTTTGTTGATGTTTTTGTTTAATTCGGTTTGTGACTTCGTCCTTAACTTTCATACGAAAACAAATTTGCTTAACTTGATATTTTTACAGGCCCTGTTGATTTTATTGCCATCTTTTTGAGTATTTATTAGAACACATACATACATAAGTGACTACATTCAGACTTACAATCAAACACACAGACATACGAATATGTAAAGAAAGCTTATTTGCCCTGAAGGTACTTAAGAAAATATGAATTTTAAGATGCATAATATCAAGTGTGTGGATAAAATTGAATGAAATAATGCGAACCGTACGAGTACGATTATAATGACGATGATGATGACGATGGCATTATTGTGTTTCACTTTTAGTATTTATTTCATATAAATACACAAACACCGTGACATGTTTAATTCTTTCGGGAATGTATAAGTGTATAAGAACATTTTTTGATTTCCTTTATAAATTACACTCACACGTAAGTTATTCAGGAGCAGAGTTTGAGGAACAAACACATGTGAAATAGCTTTAGAAAGCTGTGTCAATATTTGTCCTGACTATAGTAGTGGGCTATCATTTATGCGCACATTAAAGTCAAACCAAAAACCAAGCCGGAAAATAAGACATCGACCAATAGTAGTTTACGAATGCTTAGAAAAAATCGAAAATAACCGCTGAAAAAGCTTTATCGTACAATGTGGAAGAATTTCAGAACTTTTAGGAAACTTGGATTACATACATAAGTCAGGATTACGATCTAGCTTCTCACACCACTTATTTTGTATTTGTTAATTTTATACATGAGTGGCGAAACATACAATTTAAAATCGACTCCGAACGACCGATTTTTTGAGAAAGTTTCCATGGCAATTTTTTATATATTCTCAGAGTTTTTACCAGAAATCTGCTTAGATGCAATAGCCGAAGAAATAATTTTCTTCCTCAGTTTTATTCGAGTTGTGTGGACTGATCAGATCCAACAAAGAGCTGTACGAGTTGCTCAACTACATGGACGTTGTGCAGCGTATTAACATACAGCGGCTGCGTTTGCTCGGCAATTTCGTTCGAATGGAGGAAGATGCTCCGGAGACGGGTATTAAATGCAGGGACCTGCGGAAGTCGGCGAAGAGGATGACCTTGTTTGCGTTGGAGGCACCAAATGGAAGCCCTGTCATCGATTGGTGTGATCAAATGGCGAAGGCGCGTAAGAAGCAGAAATAATTGGAAGGAAGTGTTAAGGCAGGCCGAAATTCGTTAATCGGGTTGTTAATACCCAATTAAGTACTTACTTAAGTAAGTAAGCCTTAGAAGTCGCCGTAGTCTAGTAGGTAGTGTGTTGGCTTATTAGACGTAAAGTCAGGGTTCGAGCCTCAGACCAGACATCAAAACAAAATACAAAAATTATTTCTTCGGCGATTTCCTCTCAGCAGATTTCTGGCAAAAACTCTGAGAGTAAATAAAATTGCCATAAAAAGTTTCACAAAAATCTGTCGTTCGGAGTTGACTTTAAAGTGTAGGTCCCACCACTCATGTATAAAAATTAACACACAGAACATAAGTGGTGTGATCAACTAGGACGTTGTACAATGGGTCAATTCGACCTCCGGGTGCTGTACTTGTCTTAATTGACAAGTACACGTCCTCTAACATAACCTAACCTAAGTAAGTCTAAAAGTCACGACACACAATCTGTGAAATTAAGATCTGTGGAAGGCCGAGTTCTTGTAAGAAACTCGAAATCGACTGCGGTGATGTTTTAAACAGATTTTTCGATTCCCACGGGTGTTGGTCGATTGTTTACACAATAAATGGACCACCACACCGTGAATAATATTTTCTGTAAGACAATTATGGCGATCATAAACTGGTTGATACATGTTTTATTTAAAAAAAAATTATTTGTACGCGTTGTTGTATACAATTTCAGTTCACAGTGATTTGGCAAAAGAGTAACAAGTATAACAAGTAATATAATGACTGCTATCATCAGTCACAGTTCGGCAGTCACTACCATAACAACCGCACTTCACTAGAAATACGTTTTCAAAAAGAAAGTGACGCCAAATCTTCGCAACCTTTAAATTACGTTAACTTTTCTTTGATTTTTGGCTTCTGCTTGATTCCCATCAGAAGAAAACTATGTGGTTTTGTATTACCTTTCAGGAAAACCTTACATGCAACTGATTGAATGTCCACCAGTGTGTTCACGCTTAACTTCGCCTGTACATTATAAGGCGAATATTAAATACGTAGTGTTTCACTTTATTTAAACTCCTTTTCATCTTCTTAATACAATATGTGGTTACTGTTGTTGCTATTGTTTTGTTTTTATTTGTTTTTGTAGGTATTAAGAGTTATTTAAGCGTAAATTTCATGAGAATTTTAAATAATTTTCGTTTGCCTTTGATAGGGCAAGAATCATTCTGTGGAGTGGATGATGAAGTTAGCAAAGGTATACTCAATGTATGGGAAGATATGTTTGGTAATTACAATAAGCGGAGAGCTGAGTCATGCACCAGGATAAGCAAGATAAACCTAAGATTGGTAAAAGGTTTTTAACAGGACACTGTAAACTCAGAGTACACTTATTTAGAATGGGGGAGGGGTATCTCCCTCACAACATATGAAATCTGGGAAAATGGGAATGTAAATTATGGGAACATATTCTTGGAAACTGTCCGGTATTAAAGCATACCAGAAAGAAACACTTGTTTAGATACCACGTGCTGGGCATTATTGACCTCAAGCAGCATTCTGAAGTTTGTCAGGGCAATAGGCTTGGAAAAGATATTGTATGTAAGGCTGCTTTTCTTTACTCTAATAATATCTACACAAACATACATACATACATAATTGGTCATTACACAGTCTTCAGTCAGGATTATGACTTCTTACACCACTTATGTTGTGTGTGTTAGTTTTATTTATAATTGGCGGGATCTACAGTTTAAAGTCGTCTTCGGACGAGAGATTTTTGAGAAATTTTTTCATGGCAATTTCATTTGATTCTCAGAGTTTTTTACCAGAAGACTGGTGAGAGGAAGTCGGCGTAAGAAAAGTTGTTCATATTTCGTAGAAGCCACGGTTTGAAGCGTGAACTCACATCTAATAAGCCACAACACATAACCTTCCAGATTACGGCCACTATCTGCCCTGATGATGGGTGTCTAAAAATTAAAGAACACAACTGCTATGAACTTGTTACTTACCTGATTGGTCATTACAAACCCATTGTAAGGATTACAACCTAGTCTCTCACATCATCTACAGTGGATAGCAAAAGTCTTAGTACGGCAATATATTTTAGCAATTTCATGAATTTTAGCCAAAAGTTTGTATAAAAATTAAGGTTTTTATATTTACTTTATTAGTTTATTTCTGTTTTATTATAAAACCAACAATTTTTTAACGTTTTTCATAAAACAAGAGAAAAATAAGGAAAAGTTTCAGATGATTCCATAGGTACCCCCAAGGAAAACTCTGAGTAAATTTAAAATTCAAGGGCCTAATATATGAAAATGTTATTCCTTGTATTTAGTAGAATATCCCTTAAGGTCAAGCACTCCATTTAACCCATTTTGAATTGAATATACAAGTTTTATTAAGCGTTTTCTGGTGGCACCATGAGCAAGCTTTACGGTTGACTTTTGTTTGAGGTTTAGCGATTACGTAACCGTTCTTTCAAATTATCTTCTAAATACTCTATTGAAGTCATATCGGGACTTTGTGCAAGAGTATTAAGGCTTTGGGGACTTTTTTGTCAAAATATATTGCCGTACTTTTGCTGTACACTGTATGTGGTGTGTGTTAATTTTATTCATAAGTGGCGGTGCCTATAGTTTAATGTCGACTCAGAACGACAGACTTTATTGCCAGAAAACTGATGAGAGGAAGTTGCCGTAAGAAATTTCATCTTGTTTGAGATGAACCACCTGCTCTCGCCTAAGTAGTCAATACGACTACTACGACTTCCTTGATTCTTTTTAATATCAATTCATGCTTTTTAGTTGCCCGCTGACGTTTGTAACATAGTAATGAATTGATAATTCAAACGTCCCAAAGTAATGAAAAGTCATTTGTTTTTCTAAAATCTTGCATTGCACACGTGCCTACGATTTGCCATGGCAGCTTAATAATTTCAACCAAAAGGTTCAACACTTGCAATTAGAAATGGTCTCTGCTGTGGCAACTCCTTCCCTGGCTATTGCACAGCATTCACTCACTCAGTCAGTCATTCGCATGAAAAATGAGACGTAATTGTGCGTAAAATACAAGGGTCACGTTCTCTTAAGCTGGCGGGTTGTGTCGCTGGCCATTTAGTTTAAAGAATCCACACTATTTTGTTACTCTGGTTGCGGATAGAAAAACTCTTTAACGTAAAACGTTTGACATTTAAAAATTCGAAGAGGAAGAAAAAAGAAACGATTTTAATGATCGTTTTGAAGGGATTACAGTTGTTTGCTTTTAACGGCCAATAAATATTTATTGCTTAACGGGTACTTCATCATGCTCAAGAGAGAAAAAAAGTCACATGCAATCCGCTTAGAAGGCAAGCAAACAATTTTTGTTTTTTTTTACAGGAAATGATGCGCAATTAAACTTGTGAAAATGAGTTTTCTAATCATTCTAGTAAAGAGCCTAATAAGCAAGCGCTTAAGCACTTATGGTCTTAATTGGGAGACTGTGTGATAAGCTTAAGAACTTCAAATCAAAAAAAAGAGAAAAAATAATAAACACTTGAAACTGTGATCAAAGAAAAATCTCTGTGACGCCCAAAACACTTGCCTATCATCATAATGATTTAGAAAGACAAAGATTAATTAAATCTATGGGAATCCAAAACAAAACAAAAATGATAACACAGTGGCACCCACTTAGAAATAATTAGAGTTTCGATCAATAAAGTTTTCAAAGAGAAAAAAAATTTTATTTTTACGGGACTGTACAAAATAATGAAAAAGTCGTCTTTCTTTATTTCCTTTGATTGTAAAGTGAAAATGTTTATAAAAAAAACGTATCAATTTGTTGCAACAACCACCACTATGCCAACTAATATAGTAGATTCCTCTTCTAAATCCATTAAATTTACGAAAACAGGACATTGGAAGGCAATGCATGCGAATATTGCATGGGAAATTTACAACCACTAAAACAAATAGAATTCCGATAAATTGGGATCAACTGCTGTTAGTACAGGTAGCTCAACACCAGTGGTGGTGCCAGTGTTACGCCTGCCGTTACTATATCTCAGACAAGTACGAAAACTTGTTGTTTAAAAGGTGATTCTTCTCCATCAGCTGCATCGGCTATGAACATGAAAGCTTCGTCAGTCTTATTATTAACTTCTGCAGTCTCACTACATTTTAAAACAGGCCTGGTGAATTACAACCAGGAGCCTACGCTGTCGACAAGTTTCACTGCCTAGATTAATTCATTTTTGTCCTCATATATATATTTGATTGTAACTGATTTCCCGATAAATATTATTATTATTGAAGTCACCGTAGTCTATGAGGTAGTGTGTTAGCTTTTTAGACGCAAGGTCACGATTCAAAACACAGGTCAGACATCAAAACGAAAATATGAAAAAATATTTCTTCAGCGACTTCCTCTCAGTAGAATTCTGGCAACAATTCTGAGAGTAAATAAAAACTGTAGGTCCCGCCACTCGTGCATAAAATTAACACACACAACATGAGTGATGTGAGAAGGTAGGCCGACATCCTGACTGAAAGGGTATAATGGCTAATTATGTATGTATGTAATCTAGAAGGTAGTGCAGTAGGCTTGTTCAAACCCTAGGTCAAACATCTTCAACTACACAGAATATCAAAAAAAATATTTCTTCGGTGGTTTCCTCTCTGCTCAGCGGAATCGTCGTAGTCTAGCAAGTAGTTTGTGCTTCGAATCCCAGCTCAGAGATCTCCAACAAAACGAAATAAAAAAGAATATTTCTTCGGCGAATTCCTCTTAGCAGATTTCAAGCAAAAACTCTGAGAAGTTAAATAAATTTGCCATGAATAAGTTTCTCAAAAAAATCTGTCATTCGGAGTTGATTTTAAACTGTAGTCCCCTCCACTCATGTATGAAATGAATGCTTACCACATGGGTGATGTGAGAAACTAGATTGTAATACTGACTAAAGGTTTGTAATGACCAATCAGGTAAGTAATTAACAGGTTCGTAGAAGTTGTGTTCTTTAATTTTTAGACACCAGTCATCAGCGCAAATAGTGGCCATAGTCTAGTAGGTAGTGTGTCGGCTTATTAGACGTGAGGTCATCCCAGTTCAGACATCTCGAACAATAACGGATTATGAAAGAATATTTCTCCGGCGACTTCAACACAGCAATCTTCTGGCAAAAGCTCTGAGAGTAAAATAAAATTACTATGAAAAGTTTCGCAACAAAATCTGTCGTTAGGAGTCGACATTAAACTGTAGGCCCCGCCACTTACGAATAAAATTAACACACACAACAGGGATGGTGTGAAAATCTAGGTTGTAATCCTGACTAGAGGTTTGTAATACCCAAACAGGTAAGTAAGAAACAGTGTTGGCTTAATAGACGTAAGGCTATGGTTCAAAAACAAAGTCATGCATCTCCAACAAAATGAAATTTGAAGGAAAAATACTTCTTCGGCGACTTCCAAACAGCAAACAACCAAAATCTCCAAAATCTGTCATTCGGAGTCGACTTCAAACTGTAAGTCCCGCCACTTACGAATTAATGCACACAACAGGGGTTGTGTGAAAAGTTAGGTTGTAATCCTGACTGAAAGTTTGTAATGATCAATCAGGGAAGTAATCAACAGGTTCGCATCAGTTGTATTGCTTTTTGAATTTTTAGACACCAGTTTTCATTTCTTCATAAATTTTGTGTTACTGATGATATACCACTTATTTTGTAGATATGGATGTATTTTGTTTGACGATACATGCATAATACCTATCTCAATGGGGGTTTTTGTGCAACATATTTGCATAGCAATAAATGCATATGCCCCCCATAAATTTTTAACTGCAAATGCAGTTGTTTTGCGTGGCTGGCATTCTGTAGGTGGCGACAGATTCTAAACGAATTTAGTTTCAGGTCAATGTATATACACACCATCAAATGTCAACACTTTCTCTCTACTTTTTGCAAATTTCGTTAAAAGGTTTTCAATTTGTTTGTTGCTATATTCTAGCTTTGTGTACTTCAGTGTATTTAGCAGCTGTTGGGGCGTACAAATACGGTGTCTTAACAGAGTTTCAAAGGAAGTTGAAGTTGACATACGCATGTGATTAACCAAGTGAATGAAATTGATTTCTAAATACTTAGAAGTTGCTTAACGTAAAGAATTTTAGAAAAATCATGTATAAGTTTAAAAGGGAATTCGAAATGAGAGATTTAAAAATTATTGTTTAAACGCTTAAAGGGCTATAAATCAATGAATAAGTTTCTGAATGTACATATATATGAACGTACAAGTAATGATGACACATTGGCGCCACATTAACAATTGACATGACAATGTCATAAATTTTGAAAAACCCATGCAATTAAAGCTCTCTAAGGCATTTAACAGTGAAATATAAATAAATATTAGGGTGGTAATAATTTCCATGTTTGCAGTTTGGTAGTTAATACTATTTAAGTGCTTATCGCTTAACTTGTTTCTTTAGTTTTGACTTAACCTAGCCATTTATCCTAGCAAATCTATTCTATAAATTCTATTCAAGAATTTCATGCCACCTTATTAATCGATCAGCGTTATTACACGACACTATTTATTACATATGAGTATAATTTTTAAAACAGAAGTTTAACTGACTATCTATGGTGTATGCGACGCATGCATTATGCGCTGTATTAAATAAATTTAATATTCAACATAAATTATCAAACAATGGCAATAAATTAAACAAAAATTTACTACAAAAACACAGTAGAATACCACACACAAATAGTCATAGGCAGCCAGCTAGGCTGCTCATTACAAAACTACTTGAACAGTGTAAATCATTAGAGGCCAAACGAAAAATCAAAGACTCCCCCTTGTATTGCTGTATTCTAAACGAATTGATGTTTAAAAATTTTATCTTTTATGGAGGGTCACAGTACCAATTATTTTAGACAAATTTTTATGTTTTAAATGCATATTGTTTTGTCTCTTAATACTCTACACCAACATCCCACCCCATCCCCCTAAAATTCATTTAAAGTATTAATTTCATTATCTCTTGGCTAAGCACAGAAATACCACTGTGGTAAATGTACCAGTGGTACTGGTCTGAAATGAACTATTTTAAACGAAAACTAGAAAAAACATTACCATCACAGTATTTGCCATTACAGTAGTCTAATAGGTAGTGTGTTGGGTTATTGGACGTGAGACCACGGTTCAAATCCCAAACGAAATCTGAACAAACATTTCTTTGGCGACTTCCTCACTCAGCAGATTTCTGGCAAAAACTCTGAAAGTAAAATAAATTTGCTTCTTAAATATCTGTCGTTCGGAGTCGACTTTCAATTGTAGGTCCCGCCACTCATGTATAAAATTAACATAAACAACATAAGTGGTGTGAGAAGCTAGGTCGAAATCCTGACTGAAGGGTTGTAATGACCAATTAAGAAAAAAAGTTGACCATTTGCTGGCACATATTTGTTCAATCTTTCATGCAATTTGTGAATTCCAAGGCAATAAAACTGCTCGTCTTTTAAAGCGAACCAATTAGTCACACCATTTTCCACTTCTTCTTAGGAATCGTAGTACTGCTCAGCTAATTTGCTTTACATCGATGAAAAGAAGTAAAAGTCGGAAGTAGTCAAGCCTAGTAGCTCCCAGCCTAATGCTTTGATTATCTCTTGGACCGGTTTTGCTTTGTGTGAAGTTGCGCTGTCGTATTGCAAAATTACTTTGACTTGTGATCCATTCTGCTCGTTTCTCGTTCAATGTATGCTTCAAATTGGTCTTTTGATGTTGTTAGCGATCTACTACCCAAATAATGCTACACTATTTTCGTTTTACCCTCAAAGGGAGCGAAGTTCTTGGAGGCCATCCTGACTGTCGGATAGTATTGTTATGTACCGTTCTTTGTTTCTTCTATCCCAGTTGAATTGAACACATCTTTCGATATCCGCTTGGAATATATCAGCAAGTTTTCCCATAGCTTCAGAATATTTTATTCAGGGATCAAAAACTACCGCTTCTAACACAGGTCTGCCTGTATACCACAAAATGTGTCCCTTTAAAAAAATGTAACGAATTTCTGTACTCCATTCATTTTTATTACTATGTCTCGTTGTCTAAACGAGAACGGAACTAAAGATGATTTCTGATAACGAGAATTGGATGACGTTTTGAAAAAAAAAAATTAAAAAGAATTGCTGATTTTTTTTCTAATTTTTGACGCATTTTTATATGTATTTTTAAAAACAAGGGTTTGAACCGAACCCGAACCGGAAAAAAAATCGGAACGAACCGGCTTGTTTTTCCGAACCGTGAAACCGAGTCCTGAACGCGTTCCGGTAAAAAAAAATTAGCACAAAACCACTGCCCCTAATGACTATCATGTTAAATTTGTCTCTCATTATTCGACCAACAAGCTCCAAAACTTTGGCCTTCACTACCATGTGCAGCAGAATTAAATCAAACAGAGCTTCCTGGAGCGCTGTAGCACAGGTTTTCATTGCCGCTGTTATACTAGCCAGATTATTTTTGTATCTTGTACGATTTCATTGGAGCTGTTTTCATATGCCACCACCCTAAGAGCAGCCTGTGATTGTGTAGATCCTTGTTATCACGCTACTTGCGTATGTTTTCGAACATTGGCGGCATAAGATCTCTACCATTCAGGGCGTGGTATTTAACACCCTATTTATGATTTCGTATGGTGCCTTAGTCTAGTAATAGTCTCATAAGACGCTGTAGTCAAGTGGGTTGTATGTTGGCTTATTAGACGTGAGGCCACGTCGAACCCCAGGTGAAATATCTCCAACAAGAAAAAATAAAAAAAAATATTTCTTTGGCAACTTTCTCTCAGCAAATTTCTGGCAAAAACTCTGAGAGGAAAATAAAAAATGGGACCAAGATTCAAGCCCCAAACGAAATATAAGAAAATAATTCTTCGGCTGCTTCCTCCCACTAGTCCACTGGCAAAAACTCTGAGAGTCAAATAGAAAATTGACCTGAAAAGTTTATCGAAAAAAATCTGTCGTTCGGATTCGACTTTATGTCCCGCCACTCAAGTATGAAAATTACTTACACAACATACGTGGTGATAGAAGCTAGGTTGCAATACTGACTGTCAATTATGTATGTATGTATGTATGTATATAAGGATCCTTCTATGCCGAAAAATGCACAAATTTTCACCGTCTTCACATATAAGGACACCTAAAAGGTTTCCACTAAATTTATAAGAGCTTTCGCATTAGATCTGAGTGCCATAAAAACATTTTCCTACGATACTGTGATACCTTTTCCAATACCCCTCATCTTATATAGTTTAGCTCACAACTTCATCAAATTTAATTAAATTTTAACTGTTTTAAGTACCAGTATAACCAGTCAAGCGACCACCATAAGGGCTATCATAATGAATACATGAAAAAAATTATCATCATTTTGCAAAACAACCATACAACGTATAATTTTCGTTGCTTCCTAAAGCTTACAGTGTCTGTGGCTCATTATTCATTCGTTTTATTAATTCATAATACAGTCGTGTCGTTAAATGTTACCACTAATTCACCAACATTACAAGCATTTAGCTCACCTTGGCAATGACACTGACAAACAAGTTGTTGGCCATTTATTTTACATGCCACAGGTAAACACAAATAACAATTGAGACGATGTCAGACAGTAGTCATACAACATGCCATGTATGACCATGTAGGAGAAAAGTATGAGACGCATTAGCGAAATGCAAATGTTGGATTAACAATTCTCAAACGGTTGTAATCCGTTCTAGTACGCCATGCCGGAAAATGTTAAATGATGACGATTGTTTGTGTTGTGACCAGAAATAAAAAAATTTGTCTTTTACTGGTTTAAGGCTAAAAATATAGACACACATTCTTTTGTATTCTCATGCAAGTATTCATGGGTATGACTATTATCCCCATCATCATTATCATTATATTGTTAGACTCGTTCTTATCATTATCAGATTTCCATGGGACATTCCATGTTTACTGCTGGAGGGGAAGGCATCCGTAGCATTTATTTGTTTGGTAGCAAGTCAGACGATTTTTTTTAACTATAAGTACTTTATATCGGGTCTTACAAAATGGACTTATGAACGTTAGTAGCGGATATTGCCGTGTTATTGAAATATTCTGTTTTGGCAAATCACTATGAACGTATACAGCATTCAACAACATGGATGAAGCTGTCGGAGAGCAAACAAAATTATCAAATTTGGAACGTTACCAATCTACATGAGGACCAAGAGCGTCCAATGCATACATAATTGGTCATTACAATCCTAGCTTCTCACATCACTTATGTTGTGTGTGTTAATTTTATATATGGATGGCGGAACCTACGGTTTAAAGATGACTCAGAACGACAGATTTTTGAGAAAATTTTTCATGGCAATTTTTCTTATTTACTCGCATAGATTTTGGCTGAAATCTGCTGAGAAGCAATCGCTGAAAAAATATTTTTTCATACTTCGTTTTGTTGGAGATGTCTGACCTGGAGTTTCGATCCTGGCTTTAACTCTAATAAATCAACACACAATCTACTGGACTTCATTGCCTTCAAGAGGGTCTAATGCATCCCTAAAATATCACTGTTTAATGTGAATCTTGGGCTGACATACGATGTTGTCGAAGCCATCACTTTAAATGACGTCCACTATAGGTCGTTGATTTCTAACTTTGGTGTCATGCTCCTGCACTTTCACAATCTTGAACTGGACCGGAAACTGGAGGTAAACAACCATGGATAACGGCGTGTGTTCGCTGGATAGGCACTGTAGCAATTTTTCATTTTCAACGAAAAATCCTACTCAGCGATGAGATCCATTTTTGAATGAATGTATACGTGAACACACAAAATTTTCGAATTTGAAATTTTACATAAAAGGTCATTACAACCATTCAGTCAGGATTACAACCTATTTTCTCACACCACTTATGTTGTGTTTCATACATGAGTGAGGGGGCCTACAGTTTAAAGTAGACTCTGAACGACAGATATTTTGAGAAACTTTTTCATGAAAAATTTTTTTTTATTTACTCTCAGAGTTTTTGCCAGAAAACTGTTGCAAAAACTGTTAAGAAATATTTTTTTCGTATTTCGTTTTATTGAAGATGTCTGCCCTGGTCTCTGTGCATCGCAAAACAGTCACTGTTTGGTGAGAATTTTAGGTCCATATTTCGACTACTATAGGTTAATGATTTCCAACCTCATTTGGTGTCCTGCAGCTGTACCTTAGCAATATTAAACTGGCCCAGAAACTGAACGTAAACGACCATTAACAACGGCATGTGTTCGCTGCATGAGCACTGAAGCAATTTTTCATTTCCAACTAAAAATTATCTTCAACGATGAGATTAATTTCGGAATGATATGGGGCAGCATATCCAGGAGCGTTCAATATCCAGAAAAAGTCACAGTTTGGTGTGGATTTTGAACACGTATCCATGTCAACAGCGGACGCTACTGATACCGATTATTACTAAATTCTTTTGACCTGAATTGAAGGATGTGGACACCAACGACAATTGGTTTTAATAGGTTGGCACTACATACCCCTTTGCTTATTCCACATTGGAGATTCTGTCAAATTGGATATTCGTGGTCATCTTAGGCAGAAGTGTTGTGGACTATTAATCGATATCGAGCCATTTGACCCCGACTGATATTTTCTTGTGCAGTTTCCTTAAGCAGCACAAGTATGTGAAAAAATTACAAACTATAGTTGTCCTCAGAGCCCATGCCTACAATTAAATTCAGTCTAATTTAATTAATTGGCATTCACACACAACCACGGCTTCTTTACATTTAAACGATATCAAATACAATTAAATTATTTGAATTATAGACGTACTTACAGAAGTACAGATGCTAACATAAGTTTTGCAGAGATGAGACTGTATGGAAAATTTTCGAAATTATTAAAAATTTTTTTAAGGTGATCCATGCGTATTTTTAGTAGTTTCCTTTGTTGTATTTGTAAATATTTGATCAATTTGTCAAATGTCATCACATGGTTGGCAACACAGAGTTACACCTACAACATAGACAAGTTAAGGAAATAGAAAATTTTTCTTCTGTATCATCACGAATAATAACTATGTTGTGTATATAGTATGTACGGACGTTACACCAGTAAATTAAAAATTCTACACGTGATACAAAAAGTCCCTCAACTCTTACACAATACAGAGCAAAATTCATTTTGTTTGGTGACACCCATTTTTAGGTTTTTTTTGTGGGAAAACCATATCAAACATTGTGGCACTGACATTGTGACACAATAGATGTTGAAAAAAAAGTAATGGGTGATTTTTTAAGAACTATAGGAAAATTTAAAAAAAAACACATAAAATTCAGAAAAATGCATGAAATCTTTATTTGAATCGATAGTACGGTCCATATAATTTAATGTTTGGAGATTATTTCATGCAAATGTTGACCGCGACTGCGCCTCAAATGGTTCATCCGCTTAGTCCAATTTTGGCATTCTTTTTAGAACTTTTCGGCCGGTATCTCATGAATGAATGCTTCAATGTTGTCTTCCAATGCGTCAATTGAAGCGGGCTTGTCTGTATAGACATGAGCTTTAACATAGCCCTACAAAAAATAGTCTAAAGGCGTTAAATCGCACGATCTAGGCGGCCAATTGACCGGTCCCGAAAGTGAAATAAAATGTTCACCGAATTCGCCTCTCAATAAGTCCATTGTTACGCGTGCTGTGTGGCATGTGGCACCGTCTTGTTGAAACCACATGTCATGCAAGTCAAGCTCTTGCATTTTGGGAAAAAAAGTTCGATATCGTCTCACAGTATCACTCACCATTCACAGTTACGTTACGATTCGCAGCATCTTTGAAGAAGTACGGTTCAACGATGCCACCAGCCCATAAACCGCACCAAACTGGGACTTTTTCTGGATGCATTGGTAGCTTTTGTAATGCTTCTGGCTGATCTTCACTCCAAAATGGATAATTCTGCTTATTAACGTATCCATTGAGCCAAAAATGAGCTTCGTCGCTGAACACAATTTTTCGATAAAGAAGTGGATCTTCGGCCAACTTTCCAAGAGCCCATTCACCAAAAATTCTGCGTTGCGGTAGGTTGTTTGGCTTCAATTCTTGCACCAGCTGTATTTAGAAAGTCTTCACACCTAAATCCTTCCGCAAAATTTTCCACGTTGTTGAGTAACAGAGGTCCAATTGCTGGGAACGGCGACGAATCGGTAATTGATGGTCATCATTAACACTGGCCGATACAGCTGCGATATTTTCTTCAGTTCGCACTCTACGTAAGCGTGTTGGTGGTTTAATGTCCAACAATATAAATTTGGTGCGAAATTTAGTCACAATAACCCGAATAACCGCTTCAGTGGGTCGATTAAACTGACCAGAAAATGGAAGAAGCGCGCGATGAACTTTCTTAACAGATTTGATAATAAAATTCAATGATTTGCAAGCGTTGTTCGTTTGTAAGACGATTCATGCTTAAATTATAGATCAAACTGAAGCTGTTTAAACCAGTGTTGCCAAAAAGATTTTAGATAAAAAATCACCCATTAGAATGGATTGTTATGGGTAGCAAATAAACCAGTACTATTCCTAAGAAACTGGCTTTAGAGAAGTATTTGTGTTGATAGAAGTTACTAACAATGATGAAAATGTCATGCTGTTTCCATGTTTACTGCTAATTTCAAGCATCTCAATATAGGGTTTTGGAATGAAATATATTTTCCCCTTTTTTTGCGATATATAGTCGTATGAAATGCTTCTATAAGTAGTTTTTCTGTGTTGCTTTCCTTTTATGTTACTCTCCCCCATTGTTATTAATTTCTTGGAAAGCTAATTCCACTTCATTAGATATCTATGAATGATAACAAAAAATAAAAATGACAAGTGAATTGGAATCATAACAAATTTGCCCATTCATCCAGGCCTCAAGGCTGAAGATGATTTGTCAATGAAAAGAGAAGTCCGTTTTGGCGAACACACCTTGTTTTCTAAGTCAGTTAGCCTCAACAGAATTTTTTACAGTTGTTGGTCTAAGCTACGATACAAAATTCGCCAGGTTCAGGTCTAAGAAAAGTTAAGTTCTTATAAGCCACACGCAATCAATTGTTGCGAATTCTCCTCCAAACACTTTCTAGCATTTCGTCAACGTACATGTGGTAGATTTTTTACATAACAACTGGACTCGAATATTGGGAATAGTCCTCTCGCTAGTACGATTACGACGATCGAAAAATGGGCGCAGTATGCAGTATTTTGCCGGAACAGAATAATCTTTTTTTACAAGTTGTACTGTGTTTTGAAGTTACCATAGTGTTTGGGCTTCTTAGACGTGAGGCCACGGTTCAGACGACAGCTCAAACATCTCGAACGTAATATGGAAAAAAAAATTTCGACCACAGCAGAATTCTAGCAAAAACTCTGAGAGTAACTAAAAATTGTCTTAAAAAGTTTCTCAAAAAAATGTGTCGTTCGGAGTCAACTTTAAACTGTAGAGCCTGCCACTCATGTATAACACAAAGTAATTACATACATACATACATAATTGGTCATTACAACTTTTCAGCCAGGATTACGACCTAGCTTCTCATACCAATGATGTTATGTATGTTAATTTTATACATGCGTGGTGGGACCTACAGTCGACTCCGAACGACAGATTTTTGAGAAACTTTTCATGGCAATTTTAGTTTCAGAGTTTTTACCAGAAATCTGCTGTGAGGAAGTCGCCGAAGAAATATTTTTTCATATTTCGTTTTGATGTCTGACCTGATAAGTAAGTATGCATGATTTCCTGTGTTAGTTTAGCCTAAAAAGTCAACAAAGCCATGGAGAGACAAGTTGACATGATGTATTTTTTTAAAGATTTTATTCAACACAATTGCTTTACAAAAAAAAAAAGTTGAAATAAAACTAACATTTCATAATAACAACATTGAATAGTAGAGCACAAAGAAACTAATACTCGTACAAATAATCAAATAAAATCACATGATGATCACACAAATAGTTGTATAAAAATAATGTGAAGAAAGAATTTTAAGAATAAAATAAGCAACAACCTACACAATGTTGATGTATGTTTACATAGTCAAGCTGCATGCTGCCATACAAATTATATGCAACTCTACTTAGACAAAAAGACGACAGCTACCTCAACTCTATCGCTGTTATCTTAAAATAAAAATCAAATATAAATAAGTAAGCATTGCACAGTAGTACTATGCTCTTAATAGCACCACCACCAACTCACTCACTCGTACGGTGTGTTAAATCTAAGAAACTTTACTTCACATGTTTTTCTGTTTGTATTTCAAACTGTTTTGTTTATGTTCCTTTGTTGTTTGATGGTTTGTTTGGTAGTCATTTCTCTAATAGTTTAACTGTCATATTCATAATAATAAGCACAAAACAACTCTTTTTTTGTTTTTTTTTTTTTGGACAAGATAAAGTCTTAAAATATCCAGAAGAAGCGTATAAACGTGTGCTTGCGTGTGTGTAGAGTGAAAGGTAACCACTATGTGGGAAATGCTGTTGTCTGACAGTAGCTTAGCTTTCAAAAAATCTACTCAACAAATAAACATCAAAACATCAGACATTCAAGTCTGTCCGTTTGTTTGTTTATAACCCAACTACACAAGTTTTCTATTCGGACTTGTTGTTTTTTTATGGCTAAGATTTACGATTGTTAACATTAATTTCAACAGTTTTTAGCGGTTTCTGTTAGCGGTACACTACAGAAGCAGTTCAACTGAACATATTTTTGGAGCCAGCAAGATATATTTACAGGGAAACTTGGTGCCTAAGGATGTGGCCATTTCGAAATTAAAATACCATCAGTCACCAGTCGTGTATAAAATTAACACGCTTAACGTGGGTGGTGTAAGAAGCTAGGCTATAATCCTGACTAAACAGTTGTAATAACCAATTAAGTAAGTAAGTCAAATGTTTGCCTCTGCTTCTCTGCCTGAAGCACGTCCAAAATATCAAATTTTAAATGGCTCTCGAGATTTATGCTCGTTATGTTGGGTTTGAAAACCACTGCGATTTATGGCTTATTCGCGTACACCTTCGACTTAAGACAAGAAAAAGTCTATCATATAGGTCATATTACGAGTTCACAACACCTACACCTGAGATTATCATGCCCTCAAAGCGCTTGTTCAAAAAATTAAACGTGGCACAAGTTGTCTGGCGCATAGCGAAGTCCAATTGAAACCACCTTCAAATCAAGCTAACACAAGTTGTTCATGCATGATCGACCTGTATTGCTCGCCTTTGACAGTGATTGCCTGTGTCAACATCGTTCTCTAATAAATTTGGACCGATGACGCTGCCAGCTAAAAGTCCACAAGAAGTAGTGGTTTTCGGAATGCATTCAAAATCTATGGAATTCCCAAATTGAATGATTTGTTTGTGCTCGGTCCAGATATTTTTTGATGAATCCATAGCCTATCTAGCGAGCATACGTCATTGTCTATGGTTGTTGACCTTCAGTTCCCACGGTGGTTTAATTTTGTGCGATTACAGGCCAAAGTCATGATGTAAAATTCATCCAATTGTGACCTGCTAAATGCCGAGTACTTGTGTGTGTTACGTGAAATTGTTTGCCTCGAATTCCACTGCACATTCTCATGGACTGTGATGATGTTTCGCACAGATCTTACGTTTCATCGACGTGTTGGTTGATCATTTACTGAACCATAGGTATTAAACTTATTCCCCGTATTGAAAATAGTCCTCTTGGTAGGACGCTTATGGAGATAGTAGGAGGTTAGGTTAGCGGGTAATTTGCCATTCACATGCAGTGTAAGCTAAGCACCCTTTTGTTTGAAATTAACTGTGAGTATTTCCTGTCATGTGTAATATTAGTTCTCTGTAATCCATACCTTGTGTTGATCCTCTCATGTGTTATGATACACAATACACTGCATAGGGTGAATCGATCATAACCTCACTGTTTATAATCTCTACAAAGTTGACTTGCAAAAGAAGTTTATCTCATTAAAATTTGTTTTTTTATTTTCTTTGTAGACTCAAGTGGGTTGTTTACTTTTAAGCGTTTTAACGTTTGCCCATAATGGCTTATTCTCAAGCGTGTATTGTTGCCGTGTTATTTAAAATCAAATTCAACTGCTGGTGACGTATTTTTTTTCCTTTTTTTTGTATTTAAATATTTGAACTCTTTTAGATAACACCGATAACAATGGTTTTTTAAATGAATAATTTAACTGGAGCAAAGTGGAGTTAAATTAGTAATCAAATGATTTTTATGGGAATTTAATTTGTATCGTGTTCAAACGATGGGAAATAAAACATATGATACGAGGGAAAGATTGTGAAATCTAAGGTAAGTTTACTCTGGCATAGAAGTTCATTTAATTACAGTTATTCTGTGGTTGGTCAAATAAGATATACAGACATACCTAATAATCCAACACACCACATACTACACTACGGCGACTTCAAAACAACCCTTTAGTCAGGATTGCGACCTAGTTTCTCACACCACTTATGTTGTGTGCATTAATTTTTATGCATGAGTGGCGGGACCTACACTTTAAAGTCGACTGCGAACGGCAGATTTATGGCAACTTTTCATTTACTCTCCCGAGTATTTGATAGTAATCTACTGAGAGGAAGTCGCCGAAGAAATATTTTTTACTAGACTACGGCGACTTCTCGCACTGACTTTGTTTTATTTAAATTTAAATATTGGCCGCGCTTAATTAAAGATCCGTTATGAACAACATCAACCAGATTAAAGTAGGTTCACTTGAAAGTTTGGCCAGATGGGCATATTTGCGGTTAAAAGATTTACTTGGCCCAGTGAAAAAATACTGAATGGCCTCCGTATTGCCGGTAAGGTTTTTAATTCTCGTCTATAGACGAGAAGGAAGAAGAAGATGTTTAGAAACAAGAAGCTTAAGGACATAGAAAACCCAAAATATTCTTCCTTTCTTTCCCCCTTTTTTTTACAAATTTTAATTGAATTTATTGCGCTTCAATTGTATGCAATATTCTAGGACGTATCCCAACGTGATACAACGTATTCCAGTTCTTTTCTTTGCAGGAATATAAGGAACAAAAAAATTATTTTGCAACTTATTTACTGATGCTCAAGTCTATTTTCAATCATCATCATCATCATCCTCGACAATTGCATTTTAAATTCGATTTCCTTAACGAAAACTAATTTGTTTTAATTTAACCTTTCGTTACGGGTCATAGTGTAGTGTTTAAATCAAAAGGCAACACACTAAAGGTGGCATTGAAGCATTCAAGCATTTATACAACGACAAAACTGTCTCCATTTCATTGGAAAACTAAATTAGTTTTCTTATGATCACATGAAAATAAAGGAAACGAAAAATAAAAAAAAACGGCATAGAATACTTCACTACAAGAAGGAAAACAATACAAAGGCAATGCAAAAATTCTGTGTGAAATATATAAACAAACTAAATGCCAGGGATGCCAGATGTTTAAAAAAACTGCTGGGCAAAAATGATGATGAATACGAAATTATTTTGACCTAAATTGAGTGATCTGGACACCAAGCACATGTAGTTTCAACACGATAGCGCTGTGGTGCAATATCGAATATTCTGCACAAGCGATTGGAGGGCATGATCACTTCTCTCGTGAAGTTGATATAAACTGGCCACCAAGATCGTTCAAACTACAGCGGACCTCACAGCAAATATAACCTATGCCATCGGTAACATCAAGCTAGGTTTTACGAAAAATGAACATTGCAGATACGATATGTCCAGAGAAGCCGTGGCAGATATATTAACAATGTTGCAAACATAATGGCATCAGCCGATATAAACTTCCTGCCTCTTTCAAGTTCACTTCTCTGAGATGAGTTATGTCTGGTAAATTACATTCCCTAGAAAATTAAAATCTAAAGTTAACAAAGGCAGAAATGATGGCTTAAGAATGGAAAACGGAACTGCATCTGGGGTCTATTCCGATAAATTGGCACTGAACGGTTACCTAACCAGGCCAACGTATTTCGGGCGGATATTTTTGCTATTGAACGGTCTACTCTTGTAGTTGAAACCGGGGACCTACCTCCTACGAACTTGATCATACATATGTGTGGACAGTGAAGCAGCAATCAAAGCGCTGGGGTTCCATCTCGTCAAATCAAAGGGCGTTAGGAGTTGCATGCACTTTCTAGATCATATACGTTAACACAGAACCCTCCCTAATGGGTTTCAAGCAACTGTAGCATAGAGGGAAATAAAAAGACGGACGAACCGGCACAGAACAGATTGGAGATGTCTGAGGAAGAGACAATATAGGGAATATATAAGCTTCCATAGGAATACTTTTTCAAATTGGAAAAAACAGCATGGAATTCAACATACCCTGGGTGGTTCGACATACCTGGTTGCCGAATTTCAAAACTGCAGTGTCCAGCAGTAAACAGCAGGAAAACCAAAGAACTGTTTAAGTTTGGCAAGAAAACGACAGACATTTTGACAGGAATTCTAACGAGGCACGGCGCTATTGGAAGATTTGCTGTCAAGCTTTGCCTGCCCCAGCGGGATTACTGCACAAGCTGCCAGGATGTGGAAGAAATAGATTCAGTGTAACACCTTTTTATGAGAGTGTCCTGCCCTTAAGGACATACGTCATCTGTTTTTAGATGACAGAATGTTTGAAGATCTGGGCACGGTAGCAAACATGCCACTAAGGCAACCGACCGGTTTCATCCGGACCTAGAAATGTTTCAAACCCACCAGTAATGGATCATGACAAGGATGCTTACCTTACACTGGGTAACACAATGGGCCATATGGGCCACTGTGTGAACTTGCTGGCAAGCTACCCGCTAACCTAACCTTACCTAACAAATGCTGAATAGTGAAATAAAATGTCCTCCATTGTTTCAATGGCTTCACTGAAGAGCTCTGATCTTTGTGTATCTACGATGAGATGAATATCTGTTGCTTGTAAAAACAGTCAAACTTGCATAAGCAGCAATGTTGCATTTTGGGGCTCCTAGAAAAATTATAAACATATTGAAGTCCTTTACCCAAACGTGGCAGGCTATTCTTTTCTTAACATAACTACATACGCCCACCATCCTTAGCCATCTTCACTAGTTTTTACTTCCATTATTTCATCATTTTGTGGCCCAAAGAATTTTTGCAGTTTTGCCTTGCAAAGCCTTATTTTTTCTTGAAGAATGGCATCCCTAGTGTTGAGAGCCTGCGATATCTTGCAGTAACTGCTGTTTCTCCACAAAATATCACAGATTTCATTCACTCTATACGAGCTACTCTACTAAAGTGGCCATTAATATGCATGGAAATGGGTAGATTATGAAAAAGAAAAACAAACAAAGGCGACAAGTATACCACAAGAAAAAAAAGAGAAGAAGTAGAAACTAAAACAAAAGCAAAATGAATGCAAGAAATAAATAAAGACAATGACTGTTAAGAAACGGTTGAGTAAATAAATTGAAATATTGTTCAATATGCCTTAAGCTTTAAGACAACTACGGCAATAACAACTGCCAGAGATGTTGCAGCACTACACTACAATAATTCTAAGAATTGTTTTCAATATTTTTTAATTTTTTTTATTTTTTTTTTTTTTGAAGTGTGCATGGAAGAAAACGAAAAAAGCATTGACTTACAGGCAGCAAGCTATGGAAACAATTGGACCCCCATGTTGCACAAAATGTGTATGTGAAAATTTATGTGCCACAATACTAGTGCTGTTGCACATTTCGTTTTGCGTCTGTATACGGTAATGTATGCTGCAAGTATCAATATTGTATGCAGCAAATAATAAACGAGAAAATGTTGAAAATATTGACTGTCTCCAGCATCTTGTTAAAATGATTTCTTATGTTGCACGTATAATTTTGAATTTTTAAAATTAAAATGTAGCAAAAAAACAATAACCAATAACGAAGGGTGTCCACTAATCTCTGCTCTCTAGTCTTTACTTCACTTAACTAGAAATATTCATGATCAAATTCACGAACAGGATTTGTTTTTGCAACATACTCTTAGCGGTGTTTACCATTGCAAGGAATATCATTGACACCTACAGCATGAAATTTATACGCTTCTGTGAAATAGTTTGTTCTTGACTTCTCATCATAGCCTATCGAACGCGTTATTGACAACATATTTCTCTTCATAATTCAAAGAATTTTTTCCTTTTTCCTCTCCCTACAAGATCAATACTGCAACACACCACAACAAAAAAATGTAAAGCAAACGACTGTGTGTCCCTACATACTCAATCATTGCAAGCCATGCCAGTTTCTCGATCATAAATAATAATTTTATGAACCACTCGATATGAATATTCGCGGAATGTGTTCAAAAGAAACAAAACCGTACCAATAAAAAAAAATTAAAAAAAAAAATTCAATTTGAAATGCATCAAAAAAGTGGCCTTCATATGGTACTTAAAGGAATCTTGAACATTATGAAATCATATGTCAAGAAGAAAACGAGCATGATTCTGTTTAATGCTCACTACGCATTAAAAATATTTGGTACGTAGAGAAATACAAAGAAGAAGCGTTTAAATTAGTGCTTCCTCTTGTACAGCAAAAACAAGTGTCATCATTTATTTTGTGGCGTTTAGTTCAAATATTAATTCCATCGATGCGCATGCATGGCTACAAGTTGGTGTCACATAAATTATTTCTGTCCTATACTCCAGAGAGAATAAATTATTATTTATCGGGTTGACTTTTCCAGTGTTTTTAGGGAATTTCTTGTTTGTATTTTCCATTGAGACGTGTTTACTTGTTTTAATTTAATGATTCGTAAGCATGTGTATTTAGCTGGTGTTACAGCTAATTAATAATGGAGTTCAATATTGAAACTAAGCCTAGAGTAAGTTTTAAAGTCGGTTTATGGTATGCAACATTCATAGGTAACATAATTGGCCATTACTGCCATTCAGACAGGATTATGATTCACCTTCTCGAACTCCACTTATGTTGTGTTCGTCAATTTTATCTATAAGGGGCTGGACCTACAGTTTAAAGTCGACTTCGAACGGCAGAATTTTTTGAGGAATTTTTCATGGCTTTTTTTATTTGGCTCTAAGAGTTTTTGCCAGAAATTTGCTGAAAAGAAGTCACCGAAAAAATATTTTTTTTATTTCGTTTTGTTGGAGTTTGAACCTAATTTCTAATAAGATACTTTAATAGATCGCGGCAACTACAAGGTATGCAACATTTTATTTAAAAAATCTGTCAGTTTTATTAATGAGGCTTACTTTACCTATTCTCCTTTCTTGTAAAAGGTTAATGGTTACTCTCATTTCACATTCACAATTGAACCTTATTGCTTTTGGCAGTTCAAGCTATTGATGTCTCACAGGTTCGAAGTATGATGATAAAATTATGATTTATTCTCATCATTTTAAATTTCAGTCTATAGTACCGGTATAGTATAGTATGCGGTCTTCAGATATACACCTTTATTGCGTAAATCGCAATAAACGCCGTTACTGAGCTCAATGTTTCATATAAAGTTTCAATTAATTATTGCGCAATAAATAAGCAAATTGTTCTAATATTGAGTGAAACTTAAAATTCAGCACTGTCATAAGTGTGTTTTGCGAGCATATTACAATTAACCTAACACTTTCTGTTGATATTTGATAACTCAAATGTCAACAACGAAACAACAACAAAAAAGAACAAACAATGTTGTTGAAACAACCAGCTGTTTTGTTTACCAGCTGTCAAATGAATATTGAATAAGCAGCTGAACTGTGTATATTATTATGTCTGAACACTTAAAATATTGTACTCAATAAACCGAATATTGACTCAATAAAAGTGCATATCTGAACATAGTATTAGGTTATTCTTGTTCTGATACATGATTTAAATCTCTTTGTATTATAATTCTCATTATTCTCAATACCGTTTCGTTTGAAAAAGAGTCTCCGACGGTCTTTATCTTCCCTTTCGTTCAGTATAACTTTTCAAATATCTCGACACACTTAACAGGAAAGTTCTGGTGTCCTTAGCAGCGCGTAGGCTAATCTGTCTACACATTACCATGAATTCCGCACATGATCTAAACAGAGATTAACCCTATTTTGTCCTACTTGGCTTAATCTCAAGAAAGTACTTGATAGGCCTGACGATCAAATAGTACTGCTGTCTTGTCTTTTGTAACTTATATCCAACTTGAATTGAGCACTTCTTTCGATATCATGGCCTTTTGCTCGGAATATACTCCCGAGTTTCCTTATGAACTTTGAATATTTAATTCTTGCATTACTCTCACTCATGTCCCAAGATCCGGTGTTGAACAATTGGTATAACAAAAATTGTTCATTCTTTTGCAAGAGTATATACACTGGCGAGCAAAAATGGATACATAATATTAAAAAAATATAAACTTTATATTTGTACTTTATTTATTAAAATAAAAAATAAAAACAATCCATATGTTAAACAATTATTTAGACTATCCCCTAATTAAAACAAAAACTTTTCAGTAATATTATTTCCTTTTAAATATAAAATACAGCTTAAGTATTATTTAGTAGCATTTATCCAATTTTGCTCGTTTCGTTTCAAATGAAAAATTCAGTAATTTGTCCACAATCATTTATTCTTTATTACTATTTTAATGCGTTTTGGTAAGCTTTCTACCAGTTTTTTGATGGTTTCGCTGTTTATACTTTACCACTCTGCCTCAATTCTTAGCCACAATTCGTTAAGGTTATTTGGAGGGTTTTCATACTGTGCCAATTTTCGTTTTGCAATTGCCCACAAATTCTCGATCGGATTAAAATCCGGACTTTGTGCTGGCCATTTCAACGTCTGAAATTTTGTATTTACAGTTTCTTACTTATAAATACAAAAAATATTGGATTTAAATTATTTTGTTAATATTATGTATCCATTTTTGCTCGCCAGTGTAGCTTCCGTAGCTAATAGGTAGTGTGTTGGCTTCTTACACATGAGGCCATGGTTCAAACTACAGGTCAGACATCTTCAACATAACGAAATATGAAAAAAATATTCCTTCGGAGGTTTCCTCTCAGCTCAGCGGAATCGTCGTAGTCTATGTAGTATGTGGTTCAAATCCCAGCACAGACATCTCAAACAAAATGAAATATGAAAAAATATTTCTTCAGCTACTTCTTAGCAGTTTTCTGGCAAAAACTCTGAGAGTAAATAAAATTACTGTGAAAAAGTTTCTTAACAAATCTCCCGCTCGGAGTCGACTCAAAAACTGTAGGTCCTGCCACTCATGCATAAAATGAACACACACAACATAAGTGGTGTGAGAAACTAGGTTGTAATCCAGACTGAAGGGTTGTAATGACTATTATGTATGAATATACCTGATTTTTTTAACACTTATTATCTCATTCGCTGTGTAAGTTTTCGCTGATAATGTGATACCATCCATCTGGATACCATAGGTTCTATACCCCTTCTATCTAACACCCTATTTATAACCCCACGAGTTTTCGTATAAGCTTCTAAAAAGGCAATCTCTTAAGATTGCATCATTTTGTTGCATGTAAAATAGACACGATTCATTAAAACTATATTTTCCGTTCATGTTGACCATAAATTTATTTCAGTGTAAAATTCAACATTAAAAATCCAATCGTAGCAAAGATTTTAAATCATAAAAATTTTTAAATTTGACTGTTTCTGTTATTGTTGCCGTTGTTGTATTTTCATGTTCAATACATCATTGTTAAGCGTACATCAAATAAATTTTTTATATTTGAAGCTCAAGTACTTTATAAAACTTAAAAGTATGTACATGAGTGTATTGATTGATGTTGAATTCGTATTTGAAATGCAGCAAAAAAATGTTGTTTAATTAAATGAGACCAAATAAATAACAACCGTGAGAGGGGGATAGAGGCTATTAAAATAACATTTATTTTAATTTTATATGTTAGAAAGGTTTCCATAGAAAAGAAAAAAAAACCGAAATTAATTTTTAATTAAATGAAACCAATTCAGTTGAAAAATTAATTCAAAACACAGTTTCTCGGAACATATGAATCATTTCTGGGAACATACCATATTCTGAACTTTTTTAAACAAATTTCTTTGCCAATGTCGAAATTAAATGTCAAAAGAGCAAACGATTTATCATTTAAAAAATTTTGTTTTGTTTTTTCTTTTTCCTCTTTTTGAAAATTCACTTTTTAATGCCGCCTCTAATTTATGTACAGCACGTGTTGGGGTCAAATTGGATAAATTGACGAATTGTTTGAAAATTTTTGAAAATTGCATTTTGTTGCAGAAGTCAAGCTGCCACTCAGCTCCTATGAGGTCAAATAGAAGATAGGCAGGGACCTCTCTGCTGGGTCCCAAGTCATGTGGGCATATTCGCCTTTAAGCAAGCAAACCAGCTTATAAAGAGTAGGCCTCCATGACGTTGATATATGTAAAGGTATACTCAATGAAAGGGAAAATAAAGCGGGGCAAAGTAGCCTTTTAAATCAATCAAAACTTTAATTGTGACATTAAAATAAGAGGAGACTTGAGTCATACTTACATACATAAGTGGTCATTAAAACCCATCAGTCAGGATAACCACCTAGCTTCTCACACTACTTGTGTTATGCGTATTAGGTTAGTCTAGCGGATAACTTGTCATTCACAGGCAAATTCACTCGGTGTCCATATGGTCTTTGGTGTTAACCAGTGTGAGGTATGTCCCTTTGCCATGATCCCTTAATGGTGGGTTTGAGCTTTTGTGGAACGTTCGCTACAATGCCCAGGTCTTTAAATGTTCTATCATCCCAAAAACCGATGAAGTCTGCTTACATTTCCTCCGCATTATGGCAGCTTCTGCAATAATCCTGGAGGAACAGACCGAGCGTTAGAGCGAAACTGCCAATCATGTGTGTACATTTTATACATGAGTGACTGGACAGGTAAATTAAAGTCAACTCCGAGCGACAAATTTGTTGAAAAACTTTTCATAGCTATTTTTTCCCCCCTCAGTATTTTTGTCAGAAATCTACTGAGAGAAAGACGCCGAAGAAATCCTTTTTTTCATAGTTCGTTTTGTCGAAATGTCTGAGCTGAGGTTTGAACCATGTCCTCACGAGGGACAAATAAATTCTTCACAGTCTTTAAAATACTTCGGTGTAATGACCCATGATTTCGTCGTAGTCTAGAAATTAGTATGTGGTCCAAATCCCAACTTAGACATTTTAAACAAAACGAAATATATTCCTTCGGCTTAGCAGATTTCTGGCAAAAACTCTGAGAGTAGAATAAAAAATTGCTATGAAAAATTTCTCAAAAAAAAAAATACTTTAAACTGTAGGTCGCGCCACTTATTAATAAAACGAAGACACACAACATTAGTGGTGTGAGAAGCTATGTTGTAATCCTGACTAAAGACCAGTAAGTAGTACATTGAATAGAGCTTAATTTAAATATGGGGCAATTTTCCATATAGACAAAGTTCAGGAGTCATTCTTAGCTGAGCACCGCCTTTATTTAAAGTAAAGTATTCTTCCACCGAATTCCCCCGAAAACTATAAGCCAATATAGTAAACTATACAAATTTAAATTGATGTTGCCCGCCTGCAGATATTTAAATTTCTTTCGCTACCGTATATGGTACATAAAGCTTATGTGATACATGATTTATAATACCAAGCGCAACATCATCATCAAAATATTTTTTTTATTTATTATCACACCAAACCAGTGATAAAACAAACATTTACCTGTATGTGTAGGACCAAATATGTACTTTCAGATAATATATGTGTCCTGGTAAATTGTGTCAAATGAACACATCACTCACGACAAAAAAGAAAACCAATTTGAACTGAATTTGCAAATCGAAATAAAAATAAAATGGAGACGTGGTACTTTTTACTGCAGTGGTAGCTTTAAATAATTAAATACAATTAGCGAAATAACATTATGAAAAGAGAGAAAAAACAAATGTCGGATAAAAACGAAAATAGCTAACTACACAGAGTAAGACGAAGTGATAGAAATACGTTATTTTTGGGTTTCACATCAAATGGATGGATGTGAACGCTTATCATAGCGATATACGTATGGAGGGTATCAGATTTATTTATTTTTATTTTATTTATTTTATTTATTTATTTTATTTATTTCAAGTCTATCGAAAATCCTTGCAGACTATTACATTTTATATTTAAAATCAGAATTATTATTATTATGATTTCAATTCAAAAAATAAGTTAAAAAAGAGACAAAATTGAAATTATTATTTAAATGAGTTTAATTGTAAAATTATATCCCTTTTAATGGATTCCATACTTTTATTAAAATCTATATGAAGATAAAGATTATTAAAATCATTACAGATTCTACGAAATGGATCGAAGTTCGCGTAGTTAACTGTGTAATATTTTATATTTAAGAAATTATGGTATCTTGTTGGACGAACAGCTACTTTTATGGAAAGTTTTTCTAGAAGATATTGAGAGTTGATAACACCATTAATCAGCTTCAGGAGAAAGACAGCATTTAGCATTTTACGACGGCTTTTTAAAGTTGGTAATTTAATGAGTGCTAGGCGTTTTTCATAAGGTGATAACCTTTCATTAGGATCCCATCCATTCCCTAAACCACGAAGACAAAATAATAAGAACTGTTTTTGAACTGATTCAATTTTGTCAGAGTGTACAGCGTATTGAGGGTCCCATATTACAGATCCATATTCAAGAATTGGGCGAACCAGTGTGGTAAACAATTGCTTAATAACATAAGGATCAGAAAACTCTTTAGCCCATCGTTTGATAAATCTCAGGGTACATGTAGCTTTGCTAAAAGTTGATGTAATATGATTTCTGAAGTCCAATTTAAAATCGAAAACTATCCCTAAATCGCTAAAGGTATTGACTAGTTCAAGAGCGGCACCATTCATTGTGTAAAATCCATTGGTTGGAGATGATCGAGTGAAGCACATATATTTACATTTTTAACATTCAGCTCCATTAAATTAATACTACACCAAGAGGTTAAGTAGTTAATATCCTCTTGTAAAAGTACTTGGTCTTCAATGTTATTGAATGACAAAAATATTTTAACATCGTCTGCATACATTAATGTGTTTGAATTTTTGATAACAGAAGGGAGATCATTTATAAAAAGAGTAAATAGGAGCGGTCCAAGATGACTACTCTGTGGTACGCCTGATAGTACATCAATAAAGTTACATTGCGTATTCCTGAATTTAACGCACTGTTTTCTGTCTACTAAATACGAATTAATCCAATTCAATCAAGATGAACTAAAACCAAGTTGATTAAGCTTACGAACGAGTAAGTTATGACTTAATTTATCAAATGCCTTACTGAAATCGATATAAATGACGTCAGTTTGTTTGCCTACAATAAATCCATCATTTACCAAAGTTGTAAATTCAAGAAGATTCGTGATTGTTAATCGAGGCTTGCAGAATCCATGCTGGGATGTACATAAAATAAACGGTGCTTGAAATGGCAGTGTATCACATAAGAGTTTTTCAACTAATATCGGTGTAATGTTGAGTTTAGCAATTCCTCTAAAATTTGAAATATCAGCTTTAGATCCTTATTTAAACAGTGGAATTATAAATGATTGTTTCGAAAAGGAGGGAAAATAGCCCAATTTAAGCGATTTGTTGAATAATTAGGTCAATGGAGTACTCAATGATTGAAAATGGTATTTTAAAATACTGCTAGGAACCCCATCCGGACCGGCAACATGCGAAGATTTCAATTGTTGTATATACTTGGAAACAGTACGTTGATCAATAAAAGAGATATCAAAGGCCTTTACTTCAGGAATATAATTTTTATTATTGGCGTTAAATGTAGATGATGAATAGGTAGAAGCAAAAAATTCCGCAAACAAGTCACTTATAACCTTATTATCTAAAGATTCATGACTACCAAGCTTCATAACAGAAGGATAATCCGCTGCTCGACGTTTAGAATTAACAAATTTGTAGAATGATTTAGGATCATTCTTGAATTTGCTTTTTACCTTAATTAAGTAGATGCTTGGCGATGGTGTATTCAGATCTTACTAAGCAGTATTTGGAATAATTTATTAATTATCTGTCCTTTTTAAAATTTTTATACAATTTATTTATCTTGTTTTTTAACATTGACAGATATTTTGTATTCCATGGCGGACCGTGATTAGAATGTGGTAAAACTTTTGGCACACATGCTAAGGAACAATTGTGAAGTAGTTGATAAAATTTCATAATTTCAATTTCATTTCTAAGGGCTATTGTGCTAGACTATTACCGTGAGGGTCGTGGGTTCGATTCCCACTATATTCTCTGGTCTGTGACACTACACCACATATGGTAAAAGTTACTCAGCTCATATATAATTAAATATAATTTGTAATTGTATTGTAATAAATAAATAAATAAATAAATACGTAAACAAAAATACAACAACAAGAATGAATGTAACCAACATACACAAACAACAATAATGAAACAACGGTATTTACATTTATAGAGAGCTCGAGAAGGCGAAGCCATGAACATTCGACTATAAGAACATTCATCAGACTGATTACGTTGCCAAATAAAAGGCAAAGCAAAGCAGGCAACTGAGTTAATAAAAGTTCAGTGAGTCTTGTGTGAAGACGCGGTACGTTTGAAGAGAGTAATCGTGGTTTGAAGATCTCCGTTACAAAGATATGTCGAATAATTGTCTAGTAAATAGAGGAATAACAAACAGAGCAATTGTTGTTGTTATATCAAGTTGTAAACAGTGGCGCACAGAATTGTGTGAATAATAAAGAATTTTAATTGAAACTAAACACAAATTTATTTTTATTTTATTTGCAATCTACGAGCTCATATTTTAAAAGTTTTTAAAAGGTAAAAATGTCACATTAAAAAACATACTTCGAATTATTCGAAAGAGAAATAAATGCAAAGCCGTCTACAAAAGACAAATCAATCTTCTATATCTATCGGGACTTAAAAAGGCCTTTTATAAAGTGCTCTTTAAATTTAAATAAAAAAAGTATGTGTCAGATATCATCGATATTTTGTAATCGTTTGAATCATTGTTCTCTTGCTAGAGCCCATACGTTATACTCAATTGTCTGTGACTCTGACGCATAAATCAAACTGAATTTGATCGATCACATGGGTTATACTGACTTGGAGGGCTGCTGTGATTTGTGGTACAAAAGATAGTCTTGTCAGGTTAGGTCGCACAATCTATCACAGCCTTTAAAACTACATTTCGTTAGTCTCTAGATCATCCAATTCAAAAAGAAATTAGTAATCAGCGTCCTATAGCTATCACCGGTAACAGTGATGACCTGGCCAACGTAGTTCTCGAGGGAATATGGAGCCATGACGTCGTCACCCCAAAACCCATATCAAAAAGTAAATTTTTCGGAATATATTGGATACTTATTCGCTCGTACCAGCGATTTAATAAAACCCCACAAGACAAAATCTGATCGAGCCTTTCCACCTGGAATGACTTCAATATCCAATGTGGTATGCATTGTGTACCAACTAGCGCTGTTCCCTGGAAATATCATGCTATGATAGTCCAGATCATCCACTTCAGACATTTAGCGTTCCCTGTTGACTGTACTTAAACGTTCCCAAAATCCATACTAAACAGAGACTTGTGCGGTATGCACTGAACGCCTTTGGATCTCATGTTGATCGAATTTTTTCTTCCCATTGGAAGCATATGGCTTCAAGGACGCATTTTTGCCTTTTTACCATTTCTTTAATCTATTTTTGTTATTTCAGCTAAGCTGGTGATTGTTCTGTAGTTGCAAAGGCTAGCATAATGGGGCTGCCGTCTATCGTTGCCTAAAAATAACGTCCTCTGAGTATTTGGTGAAGTGGTGGGAAACCTTGCTATGGATTGCTATCGTCATCAATTCGACAATTTTGTTTGTTCACGTTTCCACATACATACTTATTTATTGGTCATTTCTATCCTTCACTTAGGATAACAACCTAGCTTTACACACCACTTAAGTTGTGTGTGTTAATTTTATATAAGAGTGGTGGCACCTACAGTTTAAAGTCTACTCCGAACGGCAGATTTTTGAGAAACTTTTTATTGCAATTTTATTTACTCGCAGAGTTCATGCCAGAAATCTGCTGAGAGGAAGTCGCCGAAGACATGTTTTTCATAGTCCACCTACTTATGCATTCAGAATGCAGGATTGCTTCTACTTTTAGGAGGTAAAAACATATTTCCATTTGAACGTAACAATCCTACACATCTCCTTGATAATATCTATTAAGTTCCAAACGTCTCATGTACATACATACGTATGTGTGCTGTTGTTTTATTTTCTGTAATCACATATGTTTGCTTGTTTATTTATTATTGTTTGAAGCTGCTGTGAATGATTTACTTCAACTACTTACAGAGTCATGTAAATACACATTGCAAGTAAATACATCTGGAGTTGCTGGTAAATAATATTAAAGAAATGAACACAGCTAGTTAATCTTATTGTCATCAAACATACATAACATACATATCTATATACAAATATTGTCGTTTTGTGTAGATGTTCAAAAGTATTCAAATCAGTATGCCAATTCAAGCATTTGAGGTAATAAATTAAATTGTTTATGGAGAGTAAATATTCTAATAAATTTCGAATTTGAAAAGAAAGAAAGAGAGGACGTGATAGGAAAACATATATGGTGGGCCATCTATCGATTTAAATTTGAACCGATTATTTGCATCTGGCAATACTTATGTCAGTCTATTCTGTCACCAAATTCGGTATATTATCTCCACTGAACGTAATGAATCGATTTAGGCTTGAACAACATTGGGATTTATTGAGCCAACGAGAAACTTAAAAAAATCATTGAATAGACATCGCCTTCAATATAAAGTATCTAGTGGGCCATCTATCGGTTTAAATTGGAAGCATTGGTTATTTCGAATCTGGCAATACTTATGTCATTCTATTCTGTCACCAAATTCAGTATATTATCTCCACTGAACGTAATGAATCGATTTATGCTTGAGCAACTTTGGGATTTATTGGAATAGATGGACCCACGAGACACCTCACGATGATGTCGATTTTGCCAAAAAAATCATTTTTTCGGATGAAGCACATTTTCATCTTGGTGGGTATGTTAATAAGCAAAATTACCGTATTTAGAGCTTAGAAACCCCACACGTGGTGTTACAGAAGCCAATGCACCCATTACGAGTAACTGTTTAGTGCGGCTTGTAGAGCGGAGTCATCATTGGCCCATATTTGTTTGAAAATGATGAAAGCGCAACCATTACGGTCAATGGAGACATCTATCGCAGCATGATAACCGATTTTTTTTTGTAACCGATCCTCATGGTATTGATGTCAACGATGTTTGGTTTCAACAAGATGGTGCAACTTGGCACACATCACAAGCCATACGTACATACATACTTAATTGACCATTACAACCCTTCAGCCAGGATTACAACCTAGTTTCTCACACCACTTATGTTGTGTGCGTTCATTTTATACATGAGTGGCGGGACCTATAATTTAAAGTCGACTCCAAACGACAGATTTTTGAGAAACTTTTCATGGCAATTTTATTTACTCTCTGAGTTCTTGCCAGAAATCTTTTGAGATGAAGTCGCCGAAAAAATATTTTTTTCTTATTTCGTTTTGATATCAGACCTGGGGTTTGAAATGTGGCCTTAGATCTAATAAGCCAACAAACTAACTATTAGACTACGGCGACTTCATGCCACTGCGGCGATCTCATGCCACAATCGATTTATTGCGTAAAACGTTTGGCGTTTGTTTAATTAGCCCAAATGGTGAAGTTAATTGTCAGCCACGAAGCTGCGATTTGACACCGTTGGACTATTTTCTGTTGGGCGCCGTTAAAGAAAAGTGTTATGCCGACAAACCAGAGGCAATTGAGTATTCGAAGGTCAGCATACGTGATGCCATTGCCAATATACGCGCCATACACACGAAAGAGTGCAGGTATAGATTGGACCGATCGAATGAGATACTGTGAGGCCAGCCACAGTAGCCATATGAATGAAATAATATTCCGTTTCTAAACGGAACAATTGTACTTCAAAACAAAAAATAATAATAAAAATATATTTCAAACCGTTTTGGTTTCATTATATTTTGAAATTGAAACTTTTAAGTGGTCCACCCTTTATATTTCAAAAAAGAAAAATATTCTATCCAAACATTTGCTTAAAAACCATACAAATATATTCACATAAAGTCAGCTTTTTTATTTTAGAAGAGGACACAATTTTATTCTCTTTTTTTAATTTTAAAATTCTTTTTAACCTAAATTTGTTCCAATATTTACCATAATCTAAATTTATTTTTTGGCTACTTATCTCTTACTACACAACTGCAACTACATGGGGCATATATTTTTGTTTCTGTTGTTTTTTTTTTCTTAATGACATGAAAGGCAGGAAAAAACAAATTTAAGAGACACCTTGCAGGTCTCTACGGCAAACAAAATAAACAAACAAACATCTATCCATCCATCCAACCATTCATCTCATTTCATCTCATTTTTCTTACTTCGTTACAGTCATTCATTATTCTACTTGTGTTACTGTGTACATACAAATATATTCGCTACTGTTGCTGCATCTGCACCTCAGTGCATTTGTGTTTATTCTTCTTCTACTTTACGACAAACAACAAAATCTGAAACCTTAAGCTTATTACAGAGTAAATATGTAATAAAACTAACAAAAAAAAAAAAAAAAACTAACGAACTGTCAACATGACAGTCAACTAACTGTTTATGTATGAATGCATGCACAATATATTATTATGATATTGTTTGGAAAAAGATGTCACTAAGAAAATGAAAGCAGCACCTACGAGTCCATGAAATAACAGGTCTTTCATTAAGCGCTTTCATTCTTTAAATTGCAATAAGAGAAAGCATGTGATATATCCGTTGAAGTCGCCGTATGCTGTAGTTACCCACACGTAACGTAACGTACCGTAGAAAACGTTTGGAGAACAATGTAAACGATTACCGAAACGTTCTCTCTCGTTAGCAAAATGGAACGATCTATATAAAACAGAATTCTTCCACGATTTTACGTGACATTTGAACATGAGAGATGATGAGCAGTGTTGCCAGCAAAAAAATATTGTAACCAACATTTGTGAAAAAAATCACCAAATAAGGAAAAATATGACCAAAATTAAATTCGCAGTTTTTTTAATTTATTGTTTTCAAATTTAAATTATAATTGAGGAAAAAAGAAACAAAAAATAACAAAATAAAATTATAGTCTTACTAATTAATTAATTTTAACAAACAAAACAAAAGCTGTTTTTATAAGAAAAATAATAACCAAATCCGGAAAAATCTACACATTGAACAAAAAACGGCAACACTGATGATGAGTCTGTATACCAATGTCTTTGCATTGTGTTGTGTTCGTTTGTGTGTTGCTTTGTGTTCTGTTTGGTTTTTATTTACATTCTTCTTTGACATATGTCCCGTTTTGAACGTTTCTATAACTACACAAACGTTTTTAAGGCTACGTACGTTACGATTTTACGTTTCTTACGCTTGGGTAACCAGAGCAGTAGTCTAGTAGGTAATGTGTTGGCTCATTAGACATGAGGCCTCGGTTCAAACCTCAGGTCAAACATATTTCTTCGGCAACTTCTTCTCAGCGGATTTGTGGCAAAAACTCTGAGAGTAAATAGATAAATAATAGTTTATCTGAAAATCTGTCGTTCGGAGTCGAATTTAAATTGCACGGCCCCGACATTCGTGTATAAAATTAACACTTACAACATAAGTGTCGTGAGAAGCTAAGGTTGTAATCCTGACTGTAGGGTTGTAATGAGCAATTATGTATGTATGTAGATATTGTTACGTTTCTACCTTTTAAAAACATTTCAAATATGAGCTCATAGATTGCAAATAAAATAAAAATAAATTTTGTGTTCAGTTTCAATTAAAATTCTTTATTATTCGCACAATTCTGTGTGCCACTGTTCACAACTTAATGTAAATAACAACAATTGCTTTTGGTACAACTCCGTTTATACCCTTTCCATAAACAACAACAATTCTAGACAATTATTCGACAGAACTTTGTAACGGAGATCTTCAAACCACGATTATTCTCTTCCAACGCACCGCATCTTCACACAAAACTGACTGAACTTCACTCACTCAGTTGCCTGCTTTGCCTTGCCTTTTATATGACAAAGTAAACAGTCTGATGAATGTTCTTGAAGGCGAAGGTTCATGACTTTGCCTTCTTGAAATCTCTATATATGTAAATATTTGGTATATTTTTGTTCACTTGTTTATCATTTTTTATGCTGGTGTTTGTTGTTATATTAAGCAGTACGAGAATTTGTAAACAGGTTTGTTTTTGCATTGTTTTCTTTTGCAGCTTGTGTTTATAATTTTAATGTTAAACGATGTAAAAGAAAAACACCAGCATCGTTCACTCGTTTGAAAAACCTTTTTATATTTTATGTCTGGAATATAAGTCCTATAGAAAAAATCTAACAGGGTTAAATCGTACGATTTTGGTGGCCACTTCAAAACACTTTCAAGCACCAAACCATTGGCTTGAGCTGTGCAACAAATAAGTCAAACGGAGTTATATTGCAAGATTCCAGTGGCCACTTCGCCTTAAAGAGCTCATGCAGGATGTTCATGATCTCATGAGCTATGTAGCACATAAGTCTTACGGAATTAAATCGCACGATCTGAGTGGCCACTTCACATCGCCTTCAGTCATCAAACCGCTCTTGCAGGATATCGAATTTGGCATAAGCTGTGTAGCATGTAACGCTGTCCTATTAAAACCACTTGCTGTTGGTGTCCAGATTGTATAATTCAGTCCAAACAAAATTAGAAATCTGCGTTCTATAGTGCTCACCGTTAACAGTGATAGGAGCCTGGTCCAAGTTGTTATCAAAGAAATATGTGCCAAAGACGCCGCTAGTATAAAATCCATACGAAACAATGACTTTTGGATTTCATGTGGCTTGAGATCGACCCAAATTTGACAAAAGTTTCTCAGAAAATCTGTCGTCCCGAGTCGACTTTAAATTGCTGGTCCCAACGCTCGATTGATAAAAATTAATACACAACACTTGGGTTGTGCGAGAAACTAGGTTGTAATCCTGACTGAAGAGTTGTAATAGCAAATTAGGTAAGTAAGTAAGTGGATGACACGTTGTTTTATTTAAAAAATTTATTTTATTGGGTTATGTATTTGAAATTGAAAGAATTCCAAGCTAAGCAAAGTATATTTATATTCAATCATTACCATAATTATTAAGCTACAGTCAGCATCTAATATGTACGTTACTCACGTAATGATAATCCTCGCATGTATGCAGCCCACCTTGTGTAAAGTCTAACAGTCGGCCTCTGTACTAGTCTACAGTAGAATTCATATTTGACTGACAACTGAATGATTTAATGAGTACCAAAATAAACGATCATCATGCGATAACAACTATTCCTTCTTCCTACATCGTTAGAGAATGCAAGTATACATACGTACAGCAAATAGCAATCACATCATGCAGGCATACATGACCGTCAATCATGAATTTTTTTATGCCGCATAAGAGTTCAAATTAATAACTGGAAATACAATGGAAGATGAATATCTCATAATATAAAGAAACGAAAACAAAAAGAGGAATAAAAACTACATAGAAAAGCGAAGGTTTATTGTCTCAATTCTCACTCTACAAAATGCTTGCTCGCTGTACAAAGGCATGAATAGAAACGAATATGTGACCACGCATTTTCTAATTTTATTTCTTTCTTTCAAGGAAATTTATTCTGAATATTGTAACAACAAATCTGAAAGTTTTCAGTAATTGCTAACAAAAAAAAAAATTTTTTTTCAAATGACACTGCATGACATGACTTTCTTTTAATTCAACTGCCTTGAGTTCGTCGGGTTCTTTTGCTGATAATTTTTTCAAGATAAGAAAGAAATCCCAGAATATTACACGAAGTAAAATCGAAATACCGATGAGCAGCCGATATGGTTAAAGATTGACGGTATACAGGACCGCTATTTGATTCCTGGTCTAAGCTTGAAAGGTGTGCTTAAAAAACTTTCAAAATTGCGCATGTGTTGTAAAAATTAATTGTTGCCAACAGGACCACGAAATCCATTTTTTAAGGTCTTCATTATTGTTTCAAGATCTAACCGTTAGGATTGCAAGCTAAGCTTGGGAACTTTATTAGGGAATGGGTAAAGATTGACGGTATGCATGACCACTATATGAAATTTATTTGATTCCTGGTCTAAGCTTGAAAGGTGTTCCTTAAAATACTTTCAAATTTGCGCATCAGCGCAGAAGCTGCATACGAAAGCAAGACTCTCCTATGAAGACCAGCCTGAAAGTTTCATAAACGAAGCTAAATCCTTGATATGAATGATAACTCCGTTTAGCTGCTCTTCGCAAGAGATTGGCATTGGCAAAGAAAGTAGGCAACGGTTTCCTCCTCTTCAGTAAACCCACAACCTCGTCAAATGTCGTTTGATAGGAACTGCAATCTTTCCGCGTGACTTCCCATAACGCAATGACCTGTTAGCATGGCCACTGTAATCGTGATGACACTGCAATCGAGTTTCAGTAGTTGATTGGTACGCCTCCTGTCCATTTTGCTGGGAAAATTGGGAAAATTGAGTCTGGCAGTGGAGCAAGATTACTCACTGAAGTAGGATAGGTTTGCGTCCCGAAAGTATTATTGCCATTGTTAGGTCAATTTCATCGAGGTAAGTGGCCTACCCAATTCGATTGTCGAGATCTCCGAAAGAAATGTACCTGCTCTGCCGAGCTCATCGGCTTTACAGTTGCCGCGCCATGTAAAACACTTAAGCGCTCAGAGAGAACGTCGAGGCAACGACGACACTCCTGTTGAGGAAAACCTTAAAGTTAATTTGTAGATTGGTTCTCTGTAGTACTATGGAACGCTGTTGTACACCTTGTTATACGGGACTTGGTAAGTCGATTAGACAATCTCTCTGTTCTCCATAATTAAAACCATTTGCGACTAGTCATGAGCTACACCCTGTAATTTTGTTAGATGGCAAGGTAGAGTACGACCCTCTAGTAAACACCAACATCTTGGTAGCGTGTATAGGAACTCGGATAACATAGTGCCTTTTATAAGCTGTAAGTTATATCCCTCCAAGTGGTTCAAAAATCGTTCTCGAAGAATGCTCTGCAAATTACTACAGAAATGAAATGAATTGATGCCTACCACGTGAATATGTGAGATGTAGGTCTTTAGAACGATCAAATCTACTTGGTGGTACTCCATAATATTACTAATTCAGTGGTTGTTAACCGAGAAGACAGATTGAAAAGACAAGTTAATGCCTTTCAAGGACTGTAAGAGAATTTTAGAGAAAAGCGGCACTCTTGAAGCCGTCGTATTTTTGTAGGTAGTGTATTGGCTTGAATGAAACAAAATATCAAAAAAAAAAATATCTCTTTAGGATACTTCCCCTCAACTTGCAAAAAACTTAAGAGCATAAACTCTGAGATTAAATAAAATTGCCATAGAAAGTTTCTCAAAAGTCCATCGCTAGTTGGCGACATTATGCCGTAGGTGTCATCACTCATGGATAAAATAAACACACATTAACATTAACGGCGACTTCTCCTCAGCAGTTTTCTGAAGGGAAAAAAGACAACCAGTCTGAGAGTAAATGAAATTTTCTTAAAAAATTGCCAAATCTGTCGTTCGTAGTCGACATTAAACAAGAAGGTCCGGCCACTCATGAACGAAATTAATACACACAGCATGGTTGGTGTGAGAGGCTAGGTTGTAATCCAGACTAAATCGCAGTAATGACCAATCAAATAAGTAAGGTTTAGTCTTATATGGATTTGAATTATCTTTGCAGAGCTTCTATATCAATTGGCCTGGTCATTGCAATTACAAGGAACAGCCCTTCTGGAAAATGCTAGCGCGTTACTGTTAAATAGCCAAGTGAGATATCCTGTTTAAGGAATACCCAGTCAATAATTCCTATGGAAAAGGTTCTAACGGGCGTATTATTTGAACGACTGAAGCCATTCGTCAAAACACTGATTGGACCTTGTCAGTGTGGCTTCAGACCTGCCAAGTCCACGATCGACCAGATATTCACACTACGCCAAATCTTGGAAAAGACCCACGAAAAATAAGTCGACACACATGATCGTGTTTTCGCCGCTATGTCTGAACTCGGTATACCTGCGAAGCTGATAAGGCTATGCAGAATGATGTTAATTAATATTCATAATTAATACCGTGCGAGGTTTCAGACAAGGCGACCCCTTATCATGCGACATTGACATACGCTTACGATATTGACATCATAGGACGTATACTATACTTTTGTTATAGTCAAGGAATTTATTTATCTTGTCTCCGTCGTTACCATCAAAAATGATGTCAGTCTGGAGATCAAGAACAGGATCACTCTTGCCAACAGGTGCTACTATGGTCTCAATAGGCAATTGATTAGCAGAGACCTCTCTCGTACGACAAAACTAATACTTTATAAGACGCTCATGCTACTCGTGCTTCTTTATAGCGCAGAGGCATAGACCCTATTAAGCAGTGATGCAGCAGCCTTGAGAGTATTGGTAAGATCTTCGGTCCAGTGCGAGTTGGCGATGATGTCCGCATCCATCCAACAGTGAACTGTATAAGCACCTCAACAACATAGACGAGCTGCAGCGCATTAACATACAGCGACTGCACTAGCTCGGCCATGTCGTTCGAATGGAGAAGGATGCTCCGGCGAGACGGGTATTTGATGCTGGGATCTGCGGAAGTTGCCGAAGAAGACGAGGAAATTGAGGAAGTCCTGTCATTGATTGGTGTGACCAACTGGCGTAGGTACGCAAGAAGCATAGGCGCCTGGAAGGATGTGTTACAGCAGGCCGAAATCCGTTCATCGGGTTGTTAATGGCCAATTAGGTAAGTAAGTAAGTAAGTATGGAAAATGTACTTCTTTTTTCCTAACATTATGTTATAAAGCTATTCTTGTATTTCAAATGCATCAATTCTTCGGAGAATGAAACTAAGTAAATAAAAAAGACACGAGTTTTTTTTTAATAAACTTCTTTACAGCTGTATTCCTTGCATGTTTTTTTCTCTCTTTTTCTGATTCAAACCGTCATTTATGATAAATAAAGTGTTGATGAATTGAGAAAAATAAAATAAAATATCATGCAAACACATTTGGATAGAAATTCATAAAGAAATCAGACACAGTATTTAAATTCGGTTACGGATCTTTAACAGACCATTTATAATGCAAATGTCACACGGCATTTATCAGAAATGAAAAGATGAAAGAGACTAACGAGACAAGAATTGAAAAAAAAAGAAAAACTAAAAAAAAGATCATGGCAAACTGTTGCGCATGCTTAGAGAGAACAACAAAAAATGAATACAAATAAATGGATGAACTGACTGATAAAAAACATGCATGGGTGTAATACAGCAACAGGCCTACACACATTGCATGATTGAACAGAAATAAATTCAAATTTTTTTTAAATATTTTTAAGCAAGAAATGATGTACTCAAGGGGAATGAAGAAAGAAAAAAATTTGTGAAAATTCGAGAAAAGCATCTCTAATAGACACATTAAAGTTCATACATTGAATAGCTATCGATCGCCTTCAATAGAAAGTATCAGGTGGGCCATCTATCGGTTTAAATTTGAAGCATCGATTATTTCGAAACTGGCAATACTTATGTCATTCTACTCTGTCACAAAATTCAGTATATTATCTCCACTGAACATAATGAATGGATTTATGATTGAACAACGTTGGGATTTGTTGGAATAGATGGGAACACGAGAAACTGCACGGTGGTGCCGATTTTCTCAAAAACAGTCATATTTCGGATGAAGCTCATTTTCATCTTGGTGGGTACGTTAATAAGCTAATTGCCGTATTTGATGCTCAGAAAACCCACGTGGTCTTACAGAAGCCAATGACAAGCCATTAAGAGTGCCTGTTTGCTGCGGCTTGTAAAGCGGACATCATTGGCACATATTTCTTTTTGTGAGGACGGCGAAACCATTGCGGTAACTGGAGACATTTATCGCTCCATGATAACCGATTTTTTTGTACCCGATCTCATGATATTAATGTGAACGAAGTTTGGTTCAACAGAATGGTGCAACTTGGTACATATCTCATACCACAATCGATTTATTACGCCAATGCCGCGTTTGCTGGCCTTTTAAATAAAAGTGTTATGCCTACAAACCAGAAACAATTGAGCATTTGAGGACCAACACTCGTATTGCCATTGCTGAGATACGACTTCATACACTCGAAAAAGTGCAGGAAAATTGGTCCGATCGAATGAGATACCGTGAGGGCAGCAGCAGCAGCCATATGAATGAAATAATATTTCATTTCTAGCCGGAACAACAGTACTTTACAACAAAAAAACAAATTTGTCAAAATTTCAAACCGAGTTTGTTTTATTGCATTTTGAAATTTAAACTTTTAAATGGCCCACACTTTACAATGCTAGTTTAATTAGACCTTTTACAACATACGTTAACCCCAATATTTTTGAATTTTATAGAAAGTAACGCAACATACTGTAAACAAATGTTGGCCAGAAAGGCCAAGTTTTGAACTAGATATCGGATACTTCCATTCAGTGTTTCCTAAATTATTCTCGACAGAGGTTGCTATACGTGGCAGAGCGTAGGTTAGGTTCGGTTAGGTTAGAGGACGTGTACTTGTCAATTAAGACAAGTACACTACCCTGAGTTCGAATTTACCCATTGTACAACGTCCTAGTTTCTCACACCACTTATGTTGTGTGTGTTAATTTTATACATGAGTGGTGGGACCTACAGTTTAAAGTCGACCCCGAACGACAGATTTTTTGAGAGACTTTTTCATGGCAATTTTATTTACTCTCAGAGTTTTTGCCAGAAATCTGCTGAGAGTAAGTCGCCGAAAAATACTTTTTGTATTTTGTCTTTGATGTCTGGTCTGGGGCTCGAACCCTGGCTTTGCGTCAATATGCCAACACACTTCCTACTAGACTACGGCGACTTCGCGGTATGCCACTTACTTCTGTTAAATTTGCCATTGGGCGAAAATTCTTTTGGGACGCCAACCTATTCTGGGCCTAACTAACAACAACGGACTTGATCATAATATCATATCAATCACAGTGGTCATGGTGATTGCGTTATGTTAAGACTCGCAGTTAGAGAGGTGCAGATATAGGTTATTTGGTTCTCCATTCCTTGTCAGCTTCAAGGAGTTATCATCCACTTATGTCAAGGATATAGTTTCGTTTATTAAACCCTCAGGCTGGTTTTCCAGCGTAGGATAGTCGTGCTTTTAATATGCAGCCCTTGCGCTGACCAACTTCTTCTCTAGTTTGGTGGAATTCATTCAGTACAGTTGCTAAGCTTTCCTGTGGCGTCACAACGGGCAACTATGCGTGCTCAAGTGAGCTTTGGTAAACAAAGCTAATACTTCGACCTAACCTAACCTATCGTGCAATGCAGAAATACTCCCTTAATTCATTACAGATTGCCAGTCTCACAGTGTTGTGATATTGAAAATAGCCGCTGACAGCATGCTTCTTAATAAAAAAATAATATGTGCAACTGCCTTTACATATACATATAATTGATCATTACAACTCTTCAGAGAGGATTACGACCTAGTTTCTCACACCACCTTATGTAGCGTGTGTTACTTTCATACGTGAGTGGCGGTACACACAGTTTCTTCTGCGAAACTTTTCATGGCAATTTTATTTGATTCTCAGAGTTTTCGCCAGAAATGTGCTGAGAGCAAATCGCAGAAGAAATATTTTTTAAAATTTCGTTTTCTGTTTCAATTTTAAAAACTGACAATGAAACAATTTTAAAATAAAAATAACGGTACTTTATTAATGTATACATTTTTTATTGTACAGTTTCTTTTGACGCCTACTGTATAACAGATCTACAACAAAGTTAAACACATCTTTAACAGAGAATATCAATTGATATTGACACATGAGCATGTGTCTTGTTGTGTTATTTTGTAACTATTGTTGGCTGTCAGCGGTTGAATTTGTTTAATGTAGTCAGTTGGAACGCACACACAGTGGAGTTTGAATGCCATTCAAGACCATCAATTCATTCAGAGTTTGAATACAAGTTGTTGTAGTAACAAACAATATTGCTGTTGTTGTTGTTGTTGTTATTATTCAAATAAAAATGGGAATTATGGTTCCTATTGAGAACGCCATTCATTAACTTCATTTTATTATTTTTTATATCATGCGAGTATTATAACGACCACCCATATTTTTTTTAAGTGTTTATTTGTATTTGAACGAGTGTTTATTATTAATAAATTGTATTAGAAGAAGGAGGGGGAGAATAATAAATAAAAGGAGATAGCAATAGGCCTTCTTGATCATTTTGAATTAAAAAGTTACATATGCAAGTGCTGCCTAGAATACATAGTTATTTCATGTTAAGAATTCTTTTCTTCAGTGGACATTAATTGTTAAACATTTTTTCTCTTGTATTTATTCAACTGCATAACGTATAATTAAACAATATTTATTGAAATAAATTAATTTAATTTTTAATACGTATGTATATTGATTAGTATTTAATTTTTTTTGGGATAACTATGCCAGCATATCAAATGCAGCCAGTCAGCCCATCAATTAATGTCAACGAAATTTTTTTTAATTTTAACTTTTGTTTTTAAAACATTTAAAATTTGAATAATGTATAGTCTTCAGTTTTTAGTTAAGACAAAAGACAATCGCTGGCATTCGATTTTTATAATTAAAATTGATGATATTTTATCACACTTCCTTCATACATAAGTGGCTTGCATCTTTGGGGCGGTCTGTTGAAATCATCAATTAAAATAGTTTGCTTAACAAATTTTTCATAATTTGAGACAGCAAAATTTAAAGCAAATCAAATGGAAATATTTTTAGTTTTTCCGGTCAGCAATAGTACATAAGAAAACATATTAGATACCCAATATAAATGAAGAGGAAGAGAACACAAAAAATGGCTGCAGCCAGTCATACCGTACCATAACATAGCATACCATACCATAGCCCGTATAAATTACTAATTATCAACATACACAGCTCATTGTTGATAGTAATGGTCTGGCCAATGGCGTTTTCAAAGAAACATCGAGCGATGATACCGCCACACCAAAATTCACACCAAACAGTGACTTTTTCGGGATGCATTGAACGCTTCGGAATCACATTTGGATTAGTATCGTCCCAAATTCCACGGTTTTTTTATAAGACCAACACTTAGGCGATGACCCCTACTCATGCAGTGCAATGTTTTGAAATTAGGAAAAAACCTTTTTTTCTTTGTTACAAAAATAGAAACGGTGTAACATCAAAATGAGCAAGAGCCACACAAACGAATACAATGAACTTGTTACAAGTAAACCAACAACATCGGTATGAAAGAAAAGGGGATAGAAAAGTAAGAGAGAATAAAACAACAAGCAATGTGAACAAAATACACAAACAACAATAAAGTCGCGTTAGAGTTCTCGAGCTAAACACAAACGTTCGACTTCAAGAACTTTCATCAGACTGTTTACGTGGGCAGATAAAAAGGGAAAACAAAGCAGGCAACTAGTAGTAGTAAGAATTCAGTTAGTCTTGTGTGAAGACGCATTGCGTGCGAAGTAAACAGTCGTCGTTTGAAGATCTCTAACGTACAAGTGGTATTGCTTACGCAAAGGGTGTGAGCAGAGAAGAATAACGAACTAAACAAATTATTGTTGTTGTAACATCAAGTTGTATACGGTGGTACACAAAAGTAGAAGCTGCTATGATTGCTAAATTTTAAATAATCTTTTTATATAATATCGCTTCTAAGGACACAGTCGTGGTTTGAAGATCGCCGTTGTAAAGATCTACCGAACAGTTGTTAGTGCTGACGCCACCAGAAGTGTAAAAAAGAATAACGAACTAAGCCAATTGTTGTTGTAACATCAAGTTGTGAACAGTGGCAGATAAAATTGTCCGAATAAAGAATTTATCTAAAATTATACACAAATTTATTTTTATTTTGTTTGCAATCAACGAACTCATATTTTAAACGTTTTTAAAAAGGTAAAAACGTAACAATATTATAACTAGCAGGAAGGACTCCTGCATATATTGAGTTCTACATGAGGATAGTACGATAGTAATGCAGTGTGCAATTCACTGGCCAAACAACCATAAACGATTGTGCTCTGCTGGAAAGACGGTTGTTACGTACGAATGCATGATTCTCGGGAACAAGTTATCTTATCTCAATCGAGCAAAATCCATTGTAGTTGCAATGGAACAGTAAAACACAAGCCACATTGCAACAATGCTCCAATGAATCAATATAGTTGGATACCCTAGCATCACAAATAAATACCTTAGCCCTCTGCTGTAAGCGGTACAAAATAGATTTTCAGGTACCAGTCCAAACATGAGAATTGTATTCCATTCTCACACGGATACAAATGGTGTAAATATGTATGGAGATCGGATGATGTGAAGTATTCCTTAACACGTCTTAAGGAACAGAGACACTTAATTGATACGACCTAGCTTCCCATCCCATTTATGTTGATTGTCGTAGTTTTATAATTGAGTGGCGGAACCCAACGTTTAAAGTCGACACCGAACTACAGATTTTTGAAAAACTTATCATATCAATTTTATTTGACACTCAGAGTTTCCGACAGAAATCTGTTGAGAGGATTTCGCCTAAGAAAATTTTTTCAAATTTCGTTTTTGTTGGAGATGTCTGACCTGGGGTTTGAACCAATGTTTTATGTCTAATAAGCCAACACAATACATACTGCAACCCAAATCACTTGCGCAGAATTCCCTGCATACTCACATAGTCAGTGGCAATGTTTTTGGCAGATCTTACGCTTCATTGACGTCCATACTTGTGCTGGCGATCGGTGACTTGACTTTATTTTACCACAATGTCAATAGCGCTCTGTGTAGAAAGATATATAATTTTGTTTTGTAATATTGTAGTCGCCGTAGTCTAGTAGTAAGTGTGTTGGCTTATTAGACGTGGGGCCTCGGTTCAATTTCCAGGTCAGACAACAAAATGAAAATATGAATAAATATTTCTTCGAAGACTTCCTCTTAGCGGATTTCTGGCAAAACTATGAGAGTACATGAAATTCGTTCATAGTCGACTTTAAACTTTAGGTCCCGCCGCGCATGTATAAAATTAACACACACAACATAAGTGGTGTGAGAAGCTAGATCGTAACCCTGACTGAAGGGTTGTAATGACCAATTATGCATTTGTGTATGTAATACTCAGTGGTTGGTCCGTACCCGTGCAGTGCATTGTGTTGGAATTAGGAGGATAGGTTATGGGAAGGAAGACAGAGGGAGTAAAGTTTGTGGACATTAGATTTGAATCCCTTTAAATTATAAGTGACAGGAAGGAGCTCTGCAGGAAGGGAGTTCCACATATAGGGATTGTCCGGCTAAAGAACGAATTTTGTCTGTTATGCAGGGTGCGACCCACTAACCAATCAACTACACAATTACAGTTTTCGGGAAAGACGGGTGCTACATAAGAATACACGATTTTCGAAACAAGTCTCCTTATTTCGCTCAAGCGATAGAAGAGTGAAACACAAAACACAATGCGACGATGCTCCAATGTATTAACACTAAACCTACCAGAGCGGTCAAATGACCGCTTTTGAGGCTTTAATCAGAATTGTTAAATTCCAGGTTTTTATTTTTCTTGAACTTACTGCACGACTTTTTCTATAATATAAAGCTGTTTAATTTTTCAATATATATTTTTCTTCTTCTTTCGTTTTTCTGATAATAATATGTACTCTACCGTTGTCTACCCTGAGCGGCCTTTTGACCGCTAGCATAGAAATGGATTGAAATCTGAAAATCTCTCTCACAAAATCCGTAGTTTTTCAAGAAAAAGTCATCCGATTGTGTTCTAGAAAAACGCCATGTGCTTACAGTTAGTTTTATGCTGGGCACAGAGCGACTGCTGGTAACTCTCGAGGTGAGGTAAAATAGCGATCATTCAAAGTAGATTACTGGCTATGTACGCGGCATTACAAATATTTGCGACGTGATTAGTTCTATTTGTAATAATAAAATAGGCTACAAACTTTATGTAATATACAAATAAAATTAGTAAGTACTGATATCTGCATTTTATATGATCCATTAGCACTGAATCTAAGCTATTCGACACGGAGCATGAGGAAGAGAACATTGTGAGCACGCATAGGGGACGAAAAAGAATGAGATTGTTCTCCAGTTCCGAAGATGAATGTAAGAAAACATCAGAATATTGAAACTGCAGTTGATGGAACTGTTTGGCAAAAAATTCATCAAGATTCTGGACCTCATACAATTTTCAGGCAAATATTAAGGGCAACGGGATATGCGACACGAAACAATATGAAGGGCAATGTAAGGGGTGCATTTTCGTTTAAATTTGACCAGGGAATTATGAATCATATAAAAATGTGCACAGAACCAGAAGCACGTTGGATTTTAGGATCCGAATGGAGTATAACTTTAGAAGAGTTATGTGCTGTCATTGCAATTTTATATGCACGTGGTGAATATGAAACAAGAAACTTGTACGTTTCATATTTATGAAATAAGCAATGGGGGGAATGAAGGAACATATAATTTTTCAGTTTCGAGCCTTCTTTCTAAAAATATACTCCTAAAGCCCGAAAAATAAATGTTATTTTTTTAGTTATTATATGATAATTATTTTGTGTTTATTGTTTATGCTAAATTCCGTTTAATTACAATCAACTAGAAAATACTATAATGTTTATTTCGAAAGCGGTCATTTGACTGCCATCGGTAGAAATAAGTATATGTAATATGTCGGTAGGTTTAGTGTTAATACCGTAACGTATGTATACTACGATACCTGAGAATGCGCAACATAAATCGATAGAATTGACTACCAACACCAAAAACAATAAGTTTCGGTAGAAATGCTTGGAAAATATAACAACAACTTTGCTCTCACCAAATTGGAGGACACATTTGCTTGATCACGCAGCCCTTGTGCAGCCCTTGTGCTGACAAACTTCTTCTTCTTCCCTGATTTTGGTGGAACTTGGTCAGTACAGGGACTGCGTTCACCCGTGGCATCACAACGGGTTGCTATGCGTGCTCAAGTGAGCTTTGTGATATCAGAGCTGCCACTCCGACCTAAACCTAAACCTGAAACGTACCCATACATCCAGAAATAAGCCTCTTTGCTTGAGATGATTTTTCGATAAAAATAAAGATCACTTGCCAACTGCACATATTGTTTGTACGGTCCTTAAATATTTTACGGTTGGAGGCCAAAATCACGTACTTAAAATTCGATTTTGAATTGGATTTCCCTGCATAGCCACACAGAAAGTGGCAATGTTTTTGGCAGATCATGACTTCATTGACGTACTTGTATTGGGCGATCGTTTGCTGAATCAATAGACTCTACTTTATCCACCACGATGTCAATAGCGCTCTCTCTGTAGGAAGATATATAATTTTGCTTGTGTAAATATGTATGTTTATAATTGTATCTGCTTGTAATCCTATTCGCTCACATTTTTGTTGCAATTTTAATAAATTTTCTATTTCTATCTAAATATCCTTTAAAATTTTTCTAGTGATGTTTGGTTTTACTAATCATTTTGCTAGACGTGAATTTAGGGGACATTTACAAATAGTTGTACATTTGTTTGCATTATTTTTATAAATTTAATTAGTCCCGTTATGAAGTCTCCTCCACTCTCCGACGTACTTAGACAAACCAGTTGTTTCTGAAACAAAAATACGCTTGCAGTCATCACTGGCTGCATACCATAAGTAAATACAGAAATAATTCTTCTTTGTAACACTGTGTGTATATGTATGTTTGTATATAACCACCACTAATTAAGTAAATTAAACTGTTTCGGTTATAAACAATTTTTATAAACCACCACTACTTCCGTTTCTCTTTTCGCTATTGTCAGGACTTAACTCCATTTCTCCTATTGCCAGGTGTTTTATGAAATTGTCACATTTACACAGGTCCTGTGTAATGAGATCTTTGTGTATGTATAACCAAGTGAAATAAATATTTATGTGTGTAGTAATGAATGTCAATTATAATAAAAATAGAAAAAAGTACATCATCAGCGTCATAGTTTTTCTCTTTTTCTCGTATTACATGGAAAATTATGACACAAGAAATAAATTACTGCCACCATTAGTATACTACAGACCCATTATATGCATAAAGGCACTCCTTTTACAGAGTAAATGTAAGCACACACAACCATATTTATGAAGGAGAAAAATAACAGGTGAAAGCAGTGGATGCATTTATGACTTGACTCAGCAGGGAATTCAGTTTGATACTCACTCAACGTTTTCTCGGAACATAATTTTGGAAATACTATACCAGAAGCTTGATCTTTTCTGATAGTCAGGCAAATCTCTGTCGAATGTTGTGAATAACTCCAGGATCGTCAGGAAATGTTGCCGCTGTCTCGGCCTTCTTCCTGGGCGCTTCAGTGGCACACTTATCTGGGTCCCCGGGCACAGTAATATTCCGGGAAACTGCAGAGCTGACGAGCTCGCCAGAGCTGGTGCACTACTTCCGGAATCCTTCTCATTCGAATTGGTGATGCCACTTGCCTCGATCAAGCTGGACGTCGTGCGAAAATTCTTTCGAGACGCCAACCTATACTGGGTTAGTGCGCAGTCCTGCTCCACCACTAGGCTCACTTGGCCCTCGATGGATAAAAGGCACACTAACCAGTTACTTGGACTTGGTCGTAATGTCATCTTACTCACAGTGGCCTTGCTTACAGATCATTGTGTAATGGGAAGACACGCGGAAGGAATGCAGCTCCCATTAAACGACTTCTTCCGTGGGTGCAGTTCCGCTGAGGAAAAGGAGACTGTTATCCACTTTCTTTTTCAATGCCCATCTCTTTCGAGATGCAGATTTATGTTATTTTGACTCTCCAACCTTGTCTGCTTGACGGAACTATCATCCATTGATGTCAAGGATATAGCTTCGTTTCTCAAACTTTCGGGCTGGTCTATTCGTGGGTAGGTATTCGTTGTTAACCTTATAAATCATGTCAAAGTCGGTGACCTACGAACGGAAATAAAGTGTGAGGGTGCGATATTATTGACATTTTTTATTCGCTTGAAAGGCCTATAGTTGCCATTATATTGTGTAATACAACATATCTTCAGTGCCAATCACAACTTGTTTGGAACTCATCCGAAATATTGAATTTTCAATTACTGTGGCGCATATATTCGACTGAATTTGACCGATGGCATGTGGTTATGTAAGTTTTAAGGTTGGTCGTTACTTCGTACTTCTGCTACTTAAGAAAACATCACAAAAAAACTTGTATCCAGGTCAATTCGCACGTTCTCGGTGACCAGTTCACATCCCCTCCACGCAAGAAGATCATACTTTCAAATCGCTCGTGCAGAATTTCAAATTTGTCATGAGCTGAATTTCACATAGGGTCGTCCATTTTTTTCTGTTTCTGATCATCTAATTCTGCCCAAAAGAAGATGGTAGCCATCTACAGTGTACGCCAAAGTACAAGTTGTTGTCTACGGCTGCCCATAGTGATTTGACGAATCAGAGCGAATAAATGACAACTAGTTTAACGGATGTATCTTCTATAAGTTTGTAGCTTCGACAGCCAACGTTCGAAGACTTGTGTTGGAATTTGAACATCATTGACACACAAAATTCCTTCTGCTATATTATCAGTACAAAACTTAGTGAATAGTGTGAGTTGATAGGTTGTAATCCTGACTAATGAGTTGTAATGCCCAATTAGGTAAGTAAGTACTTCAAAGCGGCGCAATGCAGGATTATTTCTAAAAATCTCTTGATTTACTTGGACAGCAACTCCATTAAGTCTCAAAGGAACGTAGTGGCAACGTCCATCGTCCTGTCCATCGATGCCGAGGATTTCTCAAAGAAATATCGAAACATACAAAGGTTCCGGAACATAGGGTTATTGTTGGAAATTGTATTTCTGGCAAGCTGTACATAGCCGTTACGGAACTCACCGAATGTCTCAGTTAACTTGGATACTGTCCACCCCTGTTACGAGAAGGCTCAATTTCGTCGGCGGCAAGAGGATGCGTGCAATGTTGCTAGTCTCTGTTGCACACTCACGTAAAGGAAAAGGACCGATTCATTTCTGTCCTTAAACCGCACAATAGTGATACTTACGGCCCACTATTCTTTTCGGTAGACATGCCGAAAGACTTGGGTTTCCGACGAATGCCTTCTGCAGGTGCTGTGGTTCTGAAGAGAAGGAAGAGACTGTCTTTCACCTCATATGTCGGTGACCTGCTCTTACTACAAAGAGACGAAAGTTTCTGACTTCTCATTTTCTGAGATCCTTGATCGCGCTTTGTAATATAAAGATTGCTGCAATTGCAAGATTTATTTTGAACTCTATATGGTTGCCTTTAGATAATGTGTGATCTCCGGGTATAACAGATTGTTGGCGGTCCGCCATAAAAATTTCCCAAATTTCCTTATTGTTAGCTTTTACTGTTTGTTGGCTAGTCATTATATTTTCCATGATACAAACTTTTTAAATAATTTTTTACAATTTTATGGAAGATTGTAAAAAACGAAATTCAACTCCTTTTGGAAATATTTCAACGAAATTTCTTTCATTTCTTTTTAAAACATTACTCCCAATTATGGCTTTTCAATGCAACGGAATGAATCTGTATAGAATTGCAATAAAGTTAACAATTAAATAAAAAAAGGGAATAAATACACCTTCTAATTGGTTTAATCGTCTCATAATATTTCGTGTATTTTAAAGGCATACGAGGAATTTAAAATTTAATTTTTAGATTAAACAAACAAATACGTATATACCTAAATACATAATTGGACATTACAACCCTTCAGACAGGATTACAACCTAGCTTCTCATAACACTTAAGTTGTGTGTGTTAATTTTATACACGAGTGGCGGGACCTACAGTTAAAAGTCGACTCCGAACGACAGATTTATGAGAAACTTTTCATAACTATTTTTTATTTACTTCTAGAATTTTTACCACAAATCTTTTGAGAGGCTGTTGCCGAAGAAATATTTTTTCATATTTCGTTTAGTTAGAGATGTCTGACCTCGGGTTTGAACCAGCGATCAGCACTACACCGAGCAGTGTCTCTGGGGGGAATCGAACCCACGACCCTCACGCTAAAAATTGTCTAGTACACTACCCAGTAGACTACCAGTATTCAAAAAGATGAGTAGATTCGAATCATACTTATAATTTCTGATACTTATATGCATTCAGACTTATTTGATTATCATACTCATACTACTCAGATTCAAATTTTGAACTACTCATCATGCTATACTTAACAAAACGTATGATGTTGTTGATTTCGACTCTCCATGACTCAACATTTACAAGAACCACAAAGTAAGTATGATTCGCGTACGAACACTATAATACTCACTAGAAGGTTGTGTGTTTGCTTTGCTTGCTGTCCTTGTCTTTTGCTCTCTCTTTTTTGTAAATGCAACAACAACTAAGACTGTAAATTATGATGAATGATTCGAATCACTCGAATCATTTATGAATCTGAATGAGTAGGCTTATGAATCAAACATATTCCGAATGGTATGAGTTTGATGTCAACGTTGTACTCATACTCATTGCAACCTGTACTTATAAATCAATGTTGTCGGTAGTACGAATGAATCAGACTAGTTGAATTTGAATACTGTTGACTCACTCATACTCAAAATTTCATTAGTATTTATGAGCAGCGAAAAAACGATTCATTGCTGATCTGTGGTTTAAACCGTGGCCTCATGTCTAATAAGCCAACACACTACCCAATGCACTACGGCCACTACTATGAAAACAATTATGCACAGAAAAGGAAATAAATTATTGACAGCAGTTTAATAAAATTTCTTTTTAAACTTAAAACAGTTAAACAAATTAGTTTTACATTCAAAGTTGACCTCTAGAAATTTAAAAGTTTGAATGAAAAACTCAATTTTAAAATACAAGCAAAATGTACAATTTAATGCAGCATAAAATGTCACAGTCGTACGGAACTGCTGCTCGCTTGCTTGTGGCATTAGCAATTTGTGTAAGTGTGACATAATTAGTGCCTTCCGTTAGAGAAAATATCGTTAACAGGCATCGGAGGTAGTGAGTCGACAGTGGCAGTGCATCATTATCGTAACGACCATCAGCAACATAATTGCAAGGAAAAGGTAGAGGAAAATGCAATGGTTTTCCCATATTCTGTTGACTTTATAGTTAGTCTACGAGGTCTAGATTATTTTCCCATATTTTGAATTTTTAAGAGTTCTTCTCTGTTACTTTTTACACAACCCTCCTATATTTCTGTAGCATTTCGAATAAGAGTATGATTGCATGTTTATTGTATGCATTTATAATGATAATTGCGTGCTAAATATTTATCATAAACGAACAAATATTTGTAAAATGTTTGTGAATGTCAAAGCACTCTGAATGCATGATGCATACAAACATAATTGGTACAAGAGTATAAAAATACAGCACAATTTAATATTTCCTGATGAAACAGTCGCCGTAGTCTGGTAGGTAGTGTGTTGGCTTATTAGACGTAAGTCCGCGGGTCAAAGTCCAGGTCAGCAATCAAAACGAAATTTGAAAAAATATCTCTTCGGCGACTTCCTCTCAGCTGATTTCTGGCAAAAACTCTGAGAGGAACTAAAATGGCCATGAAAAGTTTACAAAAAAATTTGTCGTTCGAAATTGAATTCAAACTGTAGGTCTCACCACTCATGTATGAAATTAATGCACATAACATCAGTGGTGTGAGAAGCTAGGTCGTAATCCTAACTGAAGGGTTGTAATGGCCAATTATGTATGTGTTGCAATAGCACTTTTGTAAATTGATCGAAAAATTTTTGTTTGCATTAAAACCCTTTTTAACAAGACCAATACTCAGGAGACGGCCACTACTAATGCAGTGCATTGTGTTGAAATAAGGAAAATAGGTTTTGGGAAACAGGACAGAGGTAGTAGTGTTTGCGGATACTCTAGCTAAAGAACGAACTGTAATGTAACTGTAACTCTGTAATGCAGTGTGTAATCCACTGGCCAGCCAACCACAAACGAGTGTGCATTGCGGGAGACACGGATGCTACGTAAGAATACAAGATTTTCGGGAACAAGTCTCTTTATTTCGCTCGAGCAAAATCCTTTGTAGCAGCGATAAAACAGTGAAACATAAACGATGCTCCAATGAATCTATAGAGTTGGATACCCTACCACCATAAAAAAAGCTCCTTTGCCCTTTGAATTTGAGGCACCGACCAATACATTAGAGTTGTATTCCATTCTCGCACGTATTAAGTGGTGTTAATATTGTTACGAAAATGAAAACGGTGTACATCGTTTAACATTAAAATGAGCAAAAGCTACACAAACAAATACAACGATCTTGTTACAAGTAAACAAACAACATCAGTATGAAAGGATAGGGGATAGACAAGTAAGCGAGAACGCAACAACAAGCAATGTGAACAAAAAACACAAACAAGAATGAAGTTGCGATAGAGTTCTCTAGAAGGCAAATCTCCGAAAGTTCGACTTCAAGAACCTTCATCAGACTGATTACGTGGGCATATAAAAAGGCAAGACAAAGCAGGCAACGAGGAGTAGTAAGAATTCAGTCAGTCTTGTGTGAAGACGATTTGCGTGTGAAGAGAACAGTCGTAGTTTGTAGATCGCCGTTGTAAAGTCCTGCGTTGTTATTGTCTAAGAAATAGTGGAAAGAAGAATAACCAACAAGCAAATTATTGTTGGATACATCAAGTTCTAAATAGTGGCACACACAATTGTGCGAACCCAGTCGCTGCCAAGGACGAGTATACTCGTCTTTCTTATATAGAATGATCTTTCACGCAAAAATCAACTTCTTTGGTTTTCTGCTTGTAAATGATTATGTATAATAATATATGTGCAATATGTGAAATAACAGGGTTTTGGTAAACAATAACACTCAAAATATAAATGGCAATGGGAATGACTTCATATAATTTAGGCTTGGCAGCGAATGGGTTAATTAAAACTAAACACAAATTTATTTTTATATTATTTGCAATTAACGAGCATTTTAAACGTTTTTAAGAAGGTAAAAACGTAACAATATGTAAGGAGAGCAGCTGAAGTGAAGTATTTCTTGCACCATCTTAAGGAACCAAGGCAATTAAATGCTTCTCCTTGAATTTGTTTATTTATTCCTACCTTTTAACAGATTTCATGTATATTATTGGAATTTACTTACTTAATTGACCATTACAACCCTTTAGTCAGGTTTACAACCTAGCTACTCGAACCACACATGTTGTACGTGTTAATTTTTAGCCATGACCTAGGACCTACTATTTATTGTCGACTTCGGACGACAGATTTTTGAGAAATTTGTCCAGGCCACTTTAAATACCAAGTCATTACAATGGACATGTGATAACCAAAATGCAATCACTTTTCATTCTAGAATCGAGTTGTATCGCCGATGGGATAGGATAGTTTTTAAGAGTGATGTGTATGTTGCTTTAGAATATAGTGTATTAGGAGGAACTGGTCAACAAAAATCCAAAGCAAAATTCAAACAAAAGAGTAATTTTTCGCAATGCCTTGGATGCTCTCGTATCTTACGTGGATTGAATGGTGGCCTGACAATCAGATGACATTGCTGAGTCCTGCCTTTTGGACCTCATAGTCAAGTTGAATTATGCAAATAATTCGGTGGCACAGATTTTTGCTTGGAAGATACCCGCAAGTTTTCCTATGAGCTCGAAATATTTTAATTCTACGACCAAAAACTCTTGCTGCTTGATCAAGATCCGTTTTTGCTCCACAAAGAGCTACTCTTTTAACAGATTATCAAACCATATTCGACAAATTTTGCATGTTTACGTATTCATTCATCCAGAAATGGTCTTCATGGCTGAATGAAGATGGTTTTTGAGGAAAATCAGAATTAGTTGTATATGGTCCGAATAAATGTTAACTAATCTAAGGGATGTTTGAAAAGTTTCTCAAAAATGTGTCGTACGGAGTCAACTTTAACCTATTGGTTCCACCGCTCATTTATAAAATTAATACACTCAACATGTTGCCGCCGTAGTCTAGTTGGTAGTGTGTTGGCTTATTAGATGTAAGGCCAAGGTTCAAACCCCAGATCAGACATCAAAATGAAATATGAAAAAAAAAATATATCTTCGGCGACTTCCACTCAGCAGGTTTCTGGCAAATAATCGGGAGAGTATATAAAAATTGCCATGAAAAGTTTCTCAAAAATCTGTCGTCCGGAGTCAACTTTAAATTGTGGTTCCGCCGCTCGTGTATAAAATTAGCACAAACAACACGAGTGGTGTGAGAAGCTAGGCCGTAATCGTGATTGAAGGGCTGTAATGGCCAATTATGTATGTATGTATGTATAGGTATGTAATCTAACAGATATAGGTTCAACAAGATGGTCGTTATCAACTGTTGAAGTTCGGAAGACTGTCTTTAATTGAATTTGATTGATTTGGCCGAAGGCATGGGTAATGTTGGATTTGACTTAAGAAAACCCTACAATTGAAAGCTTTGTCGCGATCAAATCGCACGATCTTGGTGGTCAGTTCAAACCAACTGCTCGTGAGCTGACCAAGATCTTCACGCGTGCAGAATATTAAAATTGCCATGAGTACGTAGCACCGTGCTATTGAAAATGTCGTTGGCGTCCAGATCCTTAGCGCTTTTCATTGACAAGATGACACTGTTTTCAAGGAGATATGAACCACATTAAACAGTGACTACTTCGGAAGGCTTTGAGCGCTCGGGGATCTCATGTGAATCTTAACTTTTGTTTGTTCACGTACTCATACAACATGTGTTGAAGTTCGAAAGACCCCTCTTGAAAGATGTGATAGAAAGTGAGAGAGAAAGGCTTTACGACAGCTTTTGCAATGTTGTTTGAGGACGTCAAGAATTAAGCATTTAAGGGTTACGACATCGTGTAATGGCGCAGAAAACCAATATTTTTTCTTGTTGTTGTAACTTTAAAGTAAAGCAAATATTTTTTGATTCTCAACCATATACCCTGCTACTCTGCACTGTACAGAAATCTTCCATTCAATCAGGTGTAGGTTGCATGAATTGGAATTCAATAAACGTCGTTGAAATAAACCATGTTGAAGGCATATTAATAAACCATTAACAACAACAAATTAAAGTGAAACAAAACCTATTAAAGGAGAAAACAAACAATTGAATTTACTTGTACACTGTAATACGAACGACTTTCATTGCATTTGAGTGTGAGTGAGGCATCAATCATCAGCAGCAATCAAATCATAAATTCAAGACAGTTTCGTGTAAAACGGTCGCCAACAGGAATAATGATAGACGTTCGAGACAGTTGTAGGTGTAGGTTTCAACACTCTTTGAAATGTTATTGAAATCTGGGGGAGAATAAATGAACACAAATACTCACCTCTGAAAGCCACATTGTCGTACTTGTATGGTTTAAAGAAATGACGTCAAGCATTATCAAACCAGCAGAATTTTTTTTTTATTATTTATTGTTGTAGATCACAACAGGTTGGCAGTGATCAATATTCGAAGAGTATTGTTTTCTTTTTTTTCCTTATTTCCTTTGAAATTCAATAAAATTTCGTATTTCCTGAAACCTTTTATGCAAATTAAATGCCTTGTTTTTGTTTGTAATTTGAGATCGATATCGTTTATTGTTCTTGCTGATTTTGTATGATCCTTAATCATTATGTGGTTGTAGTTGCAGTTGTAGCGGTAGCTGTAGTTGTAGTTTATAGAAAGTGAACGATAACTGTGTTCAAATTTTTTGCAGGAATTTTAAAATGGCATTTATTATGCGTCAGGTTAAAATTTTTGCTTTCCTTATTATTTCCAGCATGTGTGAGCTGTAAGTAAGCAAATCAATCGTAATTCAACATTGAAAACATTTAAGATTTATTCAGTTCACTTATAAGCACTTATTTTAGCTTTAATAGCCTTGAAAACTCTGACAAATAAAAGCTTCTTGTTTCTCAGAAACTAAAGAAATTCTTTTTAGAATTATTGGCTTCGGGTTTATTGGCATGTGTTTTTCAATCACAAAAATTCAATTTCTGTTAGACACAAGATATGATTCTACAAGACACTGCGATAAGTGACATTTAGGACTCCCATTCCAAAAGTCGCCGTGGTCTAATAGGATTTCGGCCTGCCACAATAAACCCTTCCAGGCGCCTCTGCTTCTTGCGCGCCTACGACAGTTGGTCACACCAATCCCAGGGCTTCCCAGATTTGGTCCTTCCAACGCAGATAAGGTCGTCCTCTTCGATGATTTCAACAGATCCCCGCATCAAATACCCGTCTCGCCGGAGTATCCTCCTCCATTCGAACGACATGGCTGAGCCTGCGCAGCCGCTGGGTGTTAATGCGCTGCACAACGTCCATGTCGTTGAGGAGCTCACACAGCTCACTGATCGGGGATCGGGATGGGATCGGATGTGGAAATCATCGCCAATGGACCGAAGATCTTATTTGGGACTCTTCTCTCGAATACTGTCAAGGCTGCTGCATCAGTGCTTAATAGGTTCCATGCCTCTGCGCTATAGAGAAGCACGGGGAGGATGAGCGTCTTGTAGAATATTAGTTTTGCCGTACGAGAGAGGTCTCTGCTACTCAATTGTCTATTGAGACCATAGTAGCACCTCCTGGCAAGAGTTACCCTGCGCGGGATCTCCAGACTGACATCATTTTTGGTGTTAGCGGCGGATCCAAGATAAATAAATTCTTTGACTATAGCGAAAGTATAGTTATCGGCCGTAATCTGAGATCCAATACCCTGCATGTTTCTACTTGTCGATAAAATATACTTTGTTTTGCCCTCATTTACTGTCAGACCCATCTTTGTAGGCTCCCGTTCAATAGCACTAAAGGCAGCAGTAACATCTCGCTTGGTACGCCCTATTATGTCAATGTCGTCAGCGTATGCAAGCAACTGAACGCTTTTTTGAAAAATAGTGCCTTGCGATGCACTCCCGCCTCTCGCAAAACACTCTCCATGACGAAGTTGAAGAGGTCGCATGATAAGGGATCGCCTTGTCTGAAACCTCACACGGTATCAAAAGGTTCGGAGAGGTCCATTCTCAGCTTGATGGAGCTGCAGGACTTGCTCAACGTCTTTCTGCATAGCCTTATCAGCTTCACAGGTATACCGAGCTCAGACATTGCGGCAAAAACACGATCCTTTATGGGGCTATCGAAGGTTATTGCGTGGCGACTTGTTTTTTGTGGGTCTTTTCCAGGATTTGATGTACTGTGATGATCTGGATAAAATTCTAACAATTACAAAACTTAACTTTTACCACTTATGGAGAGTGTCCGAAAAAATTTTTATAAAATTTCGAAATTTTTTGTAAATTTTTTGTTTAAATTTTAAAAATTGGCAATGAAACAATTTTAAAATAAAAATAACGGTAATTTATTAATGTATGTATATATTTTGTTTTAATGTAGTCAGCAGTGTTCACTGACAAAAGGTAGGTATCAGTTTCCACAGAAATTGTTTATTGTTTCACATGTGCGGGTGGCCTGCTGGGTAAACTCTGTTGTTTGTTATTGAAAACATTGTCGTTCAGATTTATATTTTATGCACTTCATTATGATCCAATAATTTCAAATGACTTACGGGCCGTCCTTCCTAAAAAGTAAATGCAAATCTTGTTTATTTTTTATTTTTATTTTTTCTTTCATTCCTTAAAACTTTATTGAATTGAAAATGGGTTTACAGAATTGAAATTGAAAACAACGTTCCCGGTTTCGTTCGAAATGCAAACTGGAATGTCATGCTGCGTGTGTAATTTTGCAACACTTCAACACATAGCGTTCAGATTTTTGGGACTTATTTATGAGACGCATAAATTTTTTTTGGAAAATTTTTATTCATTTATGTGAACTCTCAGCACTGGCGCCTTATTTAATTTTTTTTGATTATCGAAATGCCTGCTGTTTGAAAAGGATTTGAGAATCAGGGCTTGGTTTTGGGAGGAATAATATTTGGTTTTGAAAATATTTAAGCGCCTGGGAAATTTTTGTTTTAAAAAAGGGAGAATTTTGCTTGCGGGTCAAGCCAAATCATTCTATACCCTACATACATAAATACATTATTGGTCATTATAACCCTTCAGAAGGATTACGACCTAGTTTCTCACACCACTTATGTTGTGCGTGTTAGTTTTATACATGAGTGGCGGGACCTACAGTTTAAAGTCGACTCCGAACGACAGATTTTTGAGAAACTTTTCATGGCAATTTTATTTACTCTCAGAGTTTTTGCCAGAAATTTGGTATTAGAATGGCCGGCTCAGTCCCCAGACCTAAATACCATTGAACATCTTTGGGGCGATGTAAAAAAAGATGTTTTTAAAGATAACCCGGGAAATGTAAAGCAGTTGTGGGCATCAGTGATGTCAGCTTGGGAAAGTATTCCTATCGAGAGGTGCAGATCTTTAGTTGACTCAGTGCCTCAGCGTTGCGCAGCTGTAATAGCCAATAAGGGCTTTTCAACTAAATATTAAGGTCTATCTAACAAAATAACATAAAAAAGTAATCACTTGTGACAACATTTTTTTTTTTTGCAGATACGTTTTCTAATGCTACTACTATTTTTTTGCACGCCAAATATTTTGAGTTGTTAACAATTCAGCATCGTTTTCTTTGGAAAATTAATATTTGTCTTGAAGTTTTTTTTTATTTTTCAATAGTTTAGACTGGTGGTAATAAAATGTAATAACAAACTCTTTTTAAATGGAATAAAAATTTATTTTTTTTCTTAATTAAAATATTTTTAATACAGCGCTACTATTATATTTCACACAGCGTATGTATGTTAAGCACTTGGTGACCCTATATGAAACCCTTGTGCATACTTTCAATTGAGTTCATTTCTAAGCCTTTGTTGGTCTTCAAGTTGCCTTGTGTGCCTTAGCTTGCTTTCTATTTGCTATGTATGGTACACGAGTAGATTATATTTCACTGTTGGCTTGTAAATAATTACAAATCATTGTTGTTGTTATTATCTTTAATAACATAAGAGATTTTCAATTTCAATATCATTATTATGGTACACTCTCGTAATGTCATTGCTTCAAAGTTTTGATATGTTTAGGGTTGTTGTCTTTGGTAACAATGAATAATTCACGACCATAAACGTATGCCAAGTACAACAACTTTATCAATAGAAACTATAGATGAATACGTACAACATTGTTGTGCCTCTTGAAATAGAGGCAATGTGTACACTTCATTAGTGTTGCCATTAGTGAGGCTGTTCATCTCATAAGCAAATTGACCGAAAGTATAATTGTCTACCGGACTTGTTTCAAAGTTGATATTAAATTACCGAAATTGTTTGCATATTAGTTTCATTGTAAATTCATGCTTTTTTATTCACATTCAATGCGAAAGATGCCAATACAAACAAAAATTTCATTTAAATGCTGCCAATAAAATTTTAATTTTTTATGGTGAGTAGTATGGCTAAGAAAGTGAAATCTTCTTGACCTTTTTAAGTTCATTTTAGCCGAAAAATAATTAAAAAACGCCCTCTTTTTTCAAGCATAAATCAATGCATGGCATTAAATACCACCAGCTGTCAGTTACACATTCAAATAAGCGCACCGCAAAGGGGATTAAGTTTCTCGTTTTTTTTAGTTCAAAAAGGTCTTTTTTTGGTTACTAATAAACTTAAAGTCTTAAAGCACTTAAAAAAAAGATTTTTTTCTTGAAAAACATAAAGTTACGTTTAAATTTTTTCTTTCTTTATTAATTTACCACAAATTTCTTGGCTATTTTTAGCAAGTGTGAGAAGTTAGGATGACTATGTTCTCACTTTATGCATCATTGATGATTCTGTTCTGTATTTGGAGCAAAACATTCTTAATTCAAGAACAGAAAAATATTATTTCAGCCTTAATAGCCATAGAAACCATGGCAATAAAATTCTTGGTTACTCAGAATCGATACAAAATATAGCCGGGAAGCACAGGTTTTAGAATTATTGATCTCGGGTTTATTGGAAAATGTTTTTCAAACAATAAATTCAACTTCCGTTGGACATAAGTTACATGACTCTCCGATACGTTGCCATTTGGGACATTTATTCCGGAAAGAAATGTTGCAAAACAGCTCTATACAAATATACATCGATGGGTTCAAATTAAACGGAAGCGTTGTCCAGGTCTATAAGGCATTTGAATCACTGTAGCGTCTTTCAGGAGGAGATGTCGGCAATGCAGAAAAAGGCGAAATTTATTGGGAACGAAAATATTCGCAAGCGGAGATAGCAAGACTGCTATCAAAGCTGTGCATTCTAACGCGATAACTATCGGAGATATCTCCACTATATTGTTGCGTCTTTACCTTATAAAAAAGTTTATAAGGAAGCCATCAGAACATCCCACATGGTGAACATTTCAAAAATAAGTGAAGAGCGTGCCATATTGATATGCAGGTACCACCAGGCACCAAATATGCTGTCTTAGATTGCAAATAAGAAATAAAAATAAATTTGTCTTCAGTTTTATATAAAATTCTTTTTTATTCGCACAATTCTGTGTGCCACTGTTCACAACTTGACGTAAACTACAACAATTTCTTTGTTGGGTTATTCCTCTTTGCACTCTTTTGCGTAAACAATAACAAATCACATATCTTTGTAACGGAGATCTTCAAACCACGATTATTTTCTTCAAACACAGTGTCTTCACACAAGACTGACTGGACTTTCACTAGCTTTGCTTTGTCTTGTCTTTTATATGGCAACGTAAACAGTCTGATGAATGCCCTTGCGAATCACTTCCCCTTCTCGAAATCCCTATGTTTACATGTCGTTTACATTTATTCTTATAGCGTTTGTTATTGCATTTTTGTTTACTTGTCTATCACATTTTTATGCTTGTGTTTGCTAGTATATTTTTGTTTACTTGTATATTTTGTAACTTTTGTTTACAATTTTAATATTAAACGATGTCAATGCAAAACACCATTTCCATTTTCGTAACAATATAGCATACCATATTACACAATGACATTCCAGGTAGCAGCCGATGCGGATGAACAGGCCAAGCATTATCAACAGTCAAAGTTGTTTGTTCCTGTTGAAAGATTCGATAGATACCTGTTCTAAGTCTTTAAATCTATTACGAGAAAATTTCACATTTATCTCTTGCTACTATTTAAAGCCCATAAAGATCGATAAGCACTTGCCTACGGGAGCATATTTCCTTCGAAAGCCAAATAAGGGGTTTCTTAACTTCGTCTCTAATTTTCTTACTACAACTCCGCTAGCTATCCAGTATTTTTTTCTTTTCATATTTATTTTCTTCCTTTCAAAGGCTTAGCGGCTACCGCGACCGTATGCGGTTATTGGCAGTTTTAACGCAGTACAGTATTTTTTGGATCTCCTCATAGTTATAAATTACGATGATTATCATGCTATAGGGTATAGAATGTCGCCGTGGTATAGTTGGTACTGTGTTGGCTTATTAGACGAAAAACCAGCGTTCGAGCCCCAAGCTAGACATCAAAATAAAATACAAAAAGTATTTTTTAGGCGACTTCCTCTCAGCAGATTTCTGGCAAAAACTCTGAGAGTAAATAAAATTGCCATGAAAAGTTTCTCAAAAATCTGTCGTTCGGAGTCGACTTTAAACTGTAGGTCCCGCCACTCATGTATAAAACTAACACGCACAACATAAGTGGTGTGAGAAACTAGGTCGTAATCCTTCTGAAGGGTTATAATGACCAATAATGTATTTATGTATGTAGGGTATAGAATGATTTGGCTTGACCCGCAAGCAAAATTCTCCCTTTTTTAAAACAAAAATTTCCCAGGCGCTTAAATATTTTCAAAACCAAATATTATTCCTCCCAAAACCAAGCCCTGATTCTCAAATCCTTTTCAAACAGCAGGCATTTCGATAATCAAAAAAATTTAAATAAGGCGCCAGTGCTGAGAGTTCACATAAATGAATAAAAATTTTCCAAAAAAAATTTATGCGTCTCATAAATAAGTCCCAAAAATCTGAACGCTATGTGTTGAAGTGTTGCAAAATTACACACGCAGCATGACATTCCAGTTTGCATTTCGAACGAAACCGGGAACGTTGTTTTCAATTTCAATTCTGTAAAACCATTTTCAATTCAATAAAGTTTTAAGGAATGAAAGAAAAAATAAAAATAAAAAATAAACAAGATTTGCATTTACTTTTTAGGAAGGACGGCCCGTAAGTCATTTGAAATTATTGGATCATAATGAAGTGCATAAAATATAAATCTGAACGGCAATGTTTTCAATAACAAACAACAGAGTTTACCCAGCAGGCCACCCGCACATGTGAAACAATAAACAATTTCTGTGGAAACTGATACCTACCTTTTGTCAGTGAACACTGCTGACTACATTAAAACAAAATATATACATACATTAATAAATTACCGTTATTTTTATTTTAAAATTGTTTCATTGCCAATTTTTAAAATTTAAACAAAAAATTTACAAAAAATTTCGAAATTTTATAAAAAAATTTTCGGACACTCTCCTTAAGTGGTAAAAGTTAAGTTTTGTGATTGTTAGAATTTTATCCAGATCTTCACAGTACATCAAATCCTGGAAAAGACCCACAAAAAACAAGTCGCCACGCAATAACCTTCGATAGCCCCATAACGGATCGTGTTTTTGCCGCAATGTCTGAGCTCGGTATACCTGTGAAGCTGATAAGGCTATGCAGAAAGACGTTGAGCAAGTCCTGCAGCTCCATCAAGCTGAGAATGGACCTCTCCGAACCTTTTGACACCGTGTGAGGTTTCAGACAAGGTGATCCCTTATCATGCGACCTCTTCAACTTCGTCATGGAGAGTGTTTTGCGAGAGGCGGGAGTGCATCGCAAGGCACTATTTTTCAAAAAAGCGTTCAGTTGCTTGCATACGCTGACGACATTGACATAATAGGGCGTACCAAGCGAGATGTTACTGCTGCCTTTAGTGCTATTGAACGGGAGCCTACAAAGATGGGTCTGACAGTAAATGAGGGCAAAACAAAGTATATTTTATCGACAAGTAGAAACATGCAGCGTATTGGATCTCAGATCACGGCCGATAACTATACTTTCGCTATAGTCAAAGAATTTATTTATCTTGGATCCGCCGCTAACACCAAAAATGATGTCAGTCTGGAAATCAAACACAGGATAACTCTTGCCAACAGGTGCTACTATGGACTCAATAGGCAATTGAGTAGCAGAAACCTCTCGTCTACAGATACATGGACTCTATTAAGCGCTGGTACAGCAGCCTTGAGAGTATTCGAGAGGAATGATCTTCGGTCCAGTGCGAGTTGGCGATGATTTCCGCATCCGATTCAACAGTGAGCTGTATGAGTTTCTCAACGACAGTGCAGTGCAGCATATTAAAATCCAGACGCTGCACTGGCTCGTACATGTCGTTCGAATGGATGAAGATGCTCTAGCGGCTGCGCTAGCTAGGCCGTATCGTTTAAATGGAGAAGGATCTGCGGAAGTCGGCGAAGAGAACGACCTTGTATCCGTTGGAAGAACCAAATCGAGAAAGCCCTGTCATTAATTGTTGTGACCAACTGCCGTAGGCGCGATAGAAACAGAGGCATCTGGAAAGATGTGTTAAGGCAGGCCGAAATCCGTTTATCGAGTTGTTAATGGCCAATTAAGTAAGTAAGTTTGTAGAATTTTTTCCATAGTGTACAGTTTCTTTTGACGCTCACTGTATGTTATACGAGTATACATACGTTTATATATGTTCCCATAATAATGTGAATATACCTGATTAGCATACGATTGGTCAAAATATTTAATGGCCAAAATCCTTAGTTTACGCATACCAACAACAAAAAATGCGAAAACGAAGCTAAAAATTCTACACCCAAAACTTTGTATGCGAAAAATGCCTGACAATGATGATGACCACTACCAACGCCATTAAAGTTTGTTCAAACACCACATTCATACCAACACTTTGAAGGTTTTTGTTTCTACTTGATTTAGAGGTTTTCGTGCGAACACTTTTGAAGTTCAACAGCCAAGGAACAGTTCCTTAAAAACAAACAAAAAAAAAAACCGTAGTCATAAATTAAAAGACAATCAATTGAGTTGTCTCCTGCTGTTTTGTACAGCCAAAAAATAATTTTTTTTTCGAAAAAAAAGTAAAGTACGATGGATGTCTGATTAGTGCAAAAGTGGACTTTAGTTTGACTCGGAACAATTTCTTTGTTAACTCTATACATCCTTTCTAAGTAATACTGACTACAACTGCTATAAGTAGTTTCTTTTAGTGCCCATGTAAACTCTTCCTGTTATAGTTGTACTTAGTATTACTTTCCACTCGATTTCCTGGCCTTGGCATGGAGCAGCAGAATGAAATAATCGCAGATAGCATATGTTTTCAAATTCTATGTTCGAGCTGTAATTTTCTCAATACGAAACCAGCGACCGATGTCCGAGCGAAAGCCGGACAAAGAGAAGTTTTGGATGTCACTACCTTCTCCTTACATATCAGAAAGCAAACGGGTACTAGGAAAAGAAGTCATTGTAGTATTGTAGGCAATGTGAAGTCGACGTGGTCTAGTAGGTAGTGTATTGGCTTATTAGACGTAAGGCCTCGGTTCAAACCCCAGGTCAGGCATCTAAACGAAATACGACGAAATATTTCTTCGACGACATTTTCTCAGAGTTTTTTCCAGAAATCTGCTGAGGTTGCCATGAAAAGTTTCTCAAAAATCTTTCGTTCGGAGTCGACTTTAAACTGTAGGTCCCACCACACATGTATATAAATTAACGCACACAACATAAGTGGTGTGAGAAACTAGGTCGTAATCCTGACTAAAAGATTGTAATGACCAATTATGTATGTACATATGTGTAGGCTTACTAGACAAGAGCCCGTGGTTCAACCCCAGGCTCAGATATTTCGAACAGCAGACTACTAGCAAAAACTCTGAAGATAAAATAAAAGTGCCATGCAATTCTCAGAAATCTTTCGTTCGTAGTCAACTAAAAACTGTAGGTCTTGCCAATCATGCAAAAATTAAAGCACATAACATGAGTGGTGTGAGAAGATAGGTTGTAATCCTAAAGGATTGTAATAAGCACTTAACTAAGTAAGTAAGCATAGAATGTAGAAAAATTAACACAATTGTAAACAAACGATTTCACATCGCTCAAAACAACTTGGCCTTTCGCTGGCCTTAACTTTACGATTTCTGCGTCGCGACTTGAACCTACCCCGTAAAAAATTCAACTTCTTTAGAATCTGAAAGTAAAAGTTGTGCGTTCTCTAAATGGGCTGTAAAGCAGTTGGCAAACGACTATAATTTTCATTAAGAAATTATTTTCAGAGGTGAGTCCCATTTCTGGAAAAATTGGTACGAGAATCAACAAAATTGTTGAATTTGGCACGATTCCAATTCAAAAGGGATCCAAGAGCGTCCAATGCATCACGAAAAAGTCTCTGTTTGGTATGGGTTTTGTGTTGGCGGCATCGTTGGTCCATATTTCTTTGAGAACGACGTTGACGAGGACATCGATATCATGGGTGAGTTCTATAGGATGATAATTATCAACTCCTTTTGGCCTGAATTGGATCATCTGGCAACAGCATAAGATTTTTACAAGACGACGCTGTATGCCATACAACTCAATCCATTTTTTATACTTTTTGCATGAGAGATTTGAGGGCTGGGTCATCTCATGTGAAGGATACATATGTCAACTTAGCAACAGAGATCGTGTAATTTAACCCTGCACGGTTACTCTTCGTTGAATCGACGAAGCTCGTTTACTCTTTATCACGTAATTCTTTTATGTTTGGCCAAATTTCGCTCTTTTTTCAACAACTTTAGTTGATATGGAAAGCCTGCAGTGAGCAAACGTACGCTGGCCACCCATTTCTTTAACCCCGGTTGGTCATTTTTGTACAGTAAGGTTCGTTGAATCGACGAACAATTAAAAAAAATTGTTTGCGTCTGCTCACGTCTGCAAGCTTTCCATATAAAATAAAGTTGTTGAGAAGAGAGCGAAATTTGGTCAAAAATAAAAGAATTATATGATAAAGAGTAAATGGGCTTCGTCGATTCTACGATCGATAACTGTCTAGACTTAACTCAGCTGGACTTTTTCTTGTGGGGTTTTCTTAAGTCGCAACTGTTTAAGAATAACCTACGAGTCACAGTGGTACTCAAAGCCTTAATACCCCACTGCAATCGATCCAATTCAGCCATAGTTATGGAAATTTTGACATTTTAAATGTGTTCTATACAGAGAAGCCGTGGCGGGTATTTGCACAGTGTTTGAAGTCACCGAGTTTAGTAGATAGTGTGTTGGCATGAGACCACAGTTCAAACGTGAGTAAATAAATGTAAAGTTTCTCAAAAAATCTGTCGTTCTGACTCGACTTTAAACTGTAGGTCCCGCCACTTATGTATAAAGTTAACACACACAACATGAGTGGTGCGAGAAGCTAGGTTGTAATCCTGGCCGAAGGGTTGTTATGAGCAATTATGTATGTATGTGTATATATTCTACACAGAATGGTGATTCAAATGAGGAAAAAATTCCATTTATATATCACACACTTTACAAAAGACCCTATAAAATGTAGTTAGTTGCTGTTCGCTTTAAGAACTCAAGCAATTTTTAACGAATGGTATACATCTGTAGTGGAATTAAATCATTCTCTGAATGCCTAATTCTTATGTTTATCCACGTGTTCAGAATGTTGTGAAAATAATCCAAATCCTTGGTAAATATTTGTCAAAAGAAATCAGAAATCTTGTCACCAGCATTGTTTATCTTCAAGTGTCTTAATTGCGTTGCCGGATGAAACATTTTATAGACTGAATAGCTGATGATAAAAACAATTTCCAACCATTATGTTGTTATTGTAATACGATTTGTTACGCAAGTTATAAGCCTCTGAGTAAACAACTTCTTTCACACTCTTCTTTTTTCTTCTTATCATTTTTAACAATTTTACATCATTCTAGTGATTAAGACTTAATGGAATGACAAAAATCCGGGGGCGTTTTAAAAAAGCCCATTTTAAATATTTTTGTTTTTTTTGTTAGTTTTCTTAAGGGTGTTTATTTTTAATCTTTATTTGGTTTTATTTTCTTTTTATTTATTTTTATTGTATATTTTGTTTCCATTTGATTTCACTGTCACTTCTGTTGTTTTACCAGGTGTACAATATTTTTTAACACCTGATAACAAAAAAAGTGTGACATTTTACGCTTTTGAAATGGTTTAGTTCTCGTTGTGTGACAAATTTCTCAAAAAAATAAAAATAAAAAAATAATAATAAAAAAAACTTCAAATCGTAAAGCATGGGGAGTCTAAATGAATAACAAGTTTTATGGCTACAAACATCTGGAAATCAAGTTGAATAAAACATTTATAGGAACATACAAAAAGAGATTAATTTTAACCGAACTCACCAGAATATATGAAAAATTAATCATTCATCAGACCAGACCCCATGTTTCATCGTACAACTCAGACATCTTGCACGAAATGAAAAAAATATTTCTTTCAGCGACTTGCTCTCAACAGACTTCATGCAATTACTCTGAGTGTTAAATAAAATTGCCATGAAAAGTTTCTTAAAAATCTGTCGTTCGAAATCGGCATGAAACTGTTGTATAAAGTTAACACACACAACATGATTGATATAGGAAACTAGGTTGTAATCCTGACTAGGTAGGTAGATTGGAGTGATAGCGTTGATACTGAAAGCTGACTTGAGCTCACCTGTAACACCACAGGTGAACGCAGTCTCTGTACTGAACAAGTTCCTCCCAACCAGGGAAGAAGAAGAAATTGGTCACAGCAAGGGCTGCAGATTTAAAGCACGACTACCCCACGCTGGAAAGCCAGTCCGAAAGTTTGATAAACGAAGCTATATCCTTGAAGTAGTCACCGTAGTCTAGTACATTGTGTGTTGGCTTATTAGACGTAAAGCCAGGGTTCAAACCCCAGGTCAGACGCGAAAACGAAATATGAAAAAGTATTTCTTCGGCGACTTGCTCTCAGGAGATTTCTGGCAGAACTCTGAGCTCGACTTAAAACTGTAGGCCCCGCCACGCATATATAAAATTAACGCACACAAAATAAGTGGTGTGAGAAACTAGGTCGTAATCCCTTAACATCAATCATGATAGCTCCGTTAAGCTAATAAGGATTGGAGAGCCAAATAACATAAATCTTCACCTCCCAAGAGATGGGCATTGACAAAGAACAAAGATAACAGTCTCTTCTTCCTCAGCGGACCTGCACCCACGGCAGAAGTCGTTAGATGGGAGCTGCATACTTTCCGCTTGTCTTTCCATTACACAATGACCTGTAAGCATGGCCCCTGTGATCGAAATGACGTTACGACCAAGTCCAAGTAACTGGTTGGTGCGCCTTCTATCTATTGAGGACCAAGTGAGCCCAGGATAGGTTTGCGTCTCGAAAGAATTTCCACCCGATGGCCAGCTTGACCCATATAAGTGACATCCCCAAGTCGATTGAAGAGGATTCCGAAAGTAGTGCACCAGCCCTGGCGAACTCGTTGGCTCTACAGTTTCCCGGAATATTACTGTGCCAGGAGACCCAGATAATTGTGACACTGAAGCGCCCAGAAAGAAGGCCGAGACAACGGTGACATTTCCTGACGATCCTGGAGTTATTCACAACGTTCGACAGAGATCTTATGGCAGCCTGACTATCAGAAAATATCAAGATGCGGGTGAAAGGAACACCGTTGACGAGGATCCATTTGGCAACCCAGTAGATAGCCTCCATGCCTGAAACATGTTACAATAATCTGGCAGCTGGAGGGAAATGTTCAGGTCCAGTTTCCCAGAGTAGACTCCGGTGCCAACCCCGCTATCGAGTTTAGAGCCATCGGTGTATCCATCCATCAAATCCTGAATAATTTTGTATTAAAAAATGTTCATATATGATGGAGCCTTACTTAAGGGGGTGGAGATGTAAACTCAGTAATTTGAATACGAAATTCAGTGGCCTCAGAGAATGTGTGGAATTCAACGAGCCCAAATGCATGTCTCAACCTAGTAAACCATACACATGACATCTGAGAACTCTCATATGATATTCAAGTGAAATTGAATAATCTCGCAAAAGAAACAAGAAAAGTTAGTATTGAAATACAGACCTCAAAGACAGAAAAAATAAGGCTACAAATGTACCATCGCATCACAAAATCAATCACAATCACGACTTCAAGGATTTCAATACATGGGAACGATGGTACCCTTACAGCGGTAGGTAGATGCAGAAAATAAAAATTGAAAATCGGTAAGAGCACTTACACACATACATACATAAGTAGTCATTACAACCATTCAGTCAGGATTATTACCCAGCTTCTCACACCACTCATGTTTTGTGCATTAATTTTACATATGCGTGACGGGACCTGCAGTTTTAATTCGACTCCGAATGACACCTTTTTGGAAAAACATTTCATGGGAATTTGTCAGAAATTTCATTTTGTTGGAAACGTCTGACCTGAACCGAGGCCTAATGTTTAATAAGCCAACACACTACCTACTAGACTATGGCGACTTCATTAAAACTTAAAAATCGGTGGGCGAAATAAAACACTGTGTGTTCTGCTCGGGCAATTGATCACTACGATTTTCATCTTCAGCAATGTGATCCACTGGCGGAAGATTTTTCGAACTTTGGACGATACTAATCCACTTGAGATCTTAGTGTTCAATGCATCCTAAAAAACTCACTGTTTGATGTGGATTTTTGGGTTGGCGGCGTCATCGGTCCATACTTCTTTAAGAACGAAGTCACTGTCAACAGCGACTACTATAAGCCGATTATTACGAACCAACTTTTAGCCTGAAATAGATGATCTGGACATCGACGACAAGTGCTTTCAATTGTACGGTGCTGCATGTCACTACTTATATCGTTTTGAATATTCTGAATGAACATCATCTCACATGGATGTGATATTAACTGGCCACCGACACCGTGCGCTTTGATACCTTTAGATATTTTCTTGAGTGGATTTCTTACCCTACAGATGTGTAAGAATAAGCTACAAACCACAGAGGGCCCTCAAAGCTAACAAAATCCATGCTTTCTCGATAATTTTTTTTTTTAACCAACACTCAAGGGTGGATGACCGCTATTCTTGTAGTGAATTGAGTGGGAATACAGCAACGATAGTTTATAGGAAAAAGGAAAGCGAGGAAAATGTTTGACAATTTTTTCTAATGACCCGTATATAATACCTTTGTCAGTTTTTTCGAGAATTGTTTTTTGAAGTAATAATTCTCACTTTCTTTTTCTATTTTAAGTAATCATATGAAAAATCTAGATACTGGTGTTTTATATGGTTTAACACTAAAATTATAAAAAAAGCTACAAAAACAAAACAATGAACTTGTTTACAAATTATCGCACTGCTTAATATAACAAAAAAAACCGGATTATAAAATGGTTAACAAGTAAACAAAAATATACCAACAACACTACAATAATAAACGTAAATAATGATGTTTACATTTATAGAGATTTCGAGAAGGCGAAGTCACGAACGTTCGTCTTATATAAAGGGCAAGGCAAAACAGGCGACTGTGTTAGTGAAGTTCAGTTAGTCTTGTGTGAAGACGCGGTGTGTCTGAAGAGAGTAATCGTGGTTTGATGATCTCCGTTACAAAGATCAGTCGTTTAGTACAACAAAGTAATTGTTGTTGTTTACATAAAGTTGTGAACAGTGGCACACAGAATTGTACGATTAATAAAGAATTTTAATTAAAACTAAACACATTTATTTTTATTTTATTTGAAAGCTACGAGTACATATTTTAAACGTTTTTAAAAGGTAAAAACGTAACAATATATAATGTAAAAAAAAAACAATTAGACAATTACAAACACCCAGGGCCTCTGGTGGAAATCGAACTCACGGCCTAAGCACTTGAAGTATAGCACAATACCAACAAGGCCATTGGAACACCCCAAAAAAATTCAGTCTGATTTATTCACCAGAGCCATGGAAAATATGATATTTCAAATACACTCCAGCCATAAATGCCGTGAGGAACATTTAAACGATCTTGTAGTCCAGACATAATTGTATTGAAACGAATAAAAAATTAATTCTTGTTAAGCTTTTCAGGTTTTATATGGGGTTCTATTTAGCGTTTCATATGAGTTTAAAGTTACAATCGACAAGAAAAAAATTCAGTATCTGTTTTAAATATGATGTCGTCTAGCTCCTTGAATAGTCATATCAGTGTGCACGTCAAAATATTTTTGTTTTTTTTTTTGAAGTCACACAAGTCTTAAGGTATACAGGGCCTTCCTTGTAACGGGTGATTTTTTAGCTATTATCTTTTTGGCAACACTGGTTTAAACAGCTCACGCACGTTTCGTGTTTTGTTTCACTGTCAAACATCTTCAGTCTTGGTCTATAATTTAACCATGAATCGTCTTATAAACGAACAACGCTTGCAAATCATTGAATTTTATTATTAAAATTCGTGCTCTGTTAAGAAAGTTCATCGCGCGCTTTTTCCATTTTATGCATCCAGAAATAGTCACAGTTTGGTGCGGTTCATGGGCTGGTGGCATCATTGGACTGTACTTCTTCAAAGATGCTGCGAATCGTAACGTAACTGTGAATAGTGAGCGCTACCGTGAGATGATATCCAACGTTTTTGGATTGACTTATGACAGGCGAGTTCAGTGAACATTTTATTTCACGTTCGGGACTGGTCAATTGGCCGCCTAGATCGTGCGATTTAACGCCTTTAGACTATTTTTTGTGGAGCTATGTTAAAGCTCATACCTATACAGAAAAGCCTGCTTCGATTGACGCACTGGAAGACAACATTGAAGCATTTATTCGTGAGATACCGGCCGAAATGTTGGAAAGAGTATGACAAAATTGGACTAAGCGGATGGACCATTTGAGGCGCAGTCGCGGTCAACATTTGCATGAAATAATCTTCAAACATTGAATTATATGGACCGTACTATCGATTCAAATAAAGATTTAATTTTTCTGAATTTTATGTGTTTTTTTTTGAAAAATTTTCCTATAGCTCTTAAAAAATCACCCATTATAAACTTATGTTGTAAGTTAAGCATTGAGTCTCTTGTACGCTGCTATGAATGAATTGCACTAAAAAGTTACGCAGAACTAAAAAAAAAATATTGAAAATGAAAGAAAAAAGACAACGAATTTTAATATTTTTATCATGAATAAGGAATACAATACTCCACTACATGTTATGGATGACATTATAAAGTCAACATTGTCGTCAGTCGACGGACACCACATTTCGTTATTCGATTTGTTTGCCTCTGTGGCTGGCATGTATGACGTTATCCCTGTCATCAGTGAAGTAGTTTTCTTAAGGTGCCTGCCTTTTCTTATCGCACTTCAATGCATTCTGTGTATTTCTTTATAAATTTTTGTTTTTTTCTATCTGTTTCGCGAAACAATGGCGTTAAATAAAGTTATCACTGATAGAGTTGCACTTTTTTCGTTTGCAAGTTTTTAAGGAAGAAGACGATTTCTTTAGTTGCCCTGTGATCCTTATCTCTTAAAAGAAAATGAAGTTTGATTGTGTACCCCATATATTAAACTGCATGAATCGGGTTTGGTGTTGGTTCTTTTGGTATTACATGTATTCTTTACTTAGTGCCAAGTAATTCATATTTAAACTTGCTTTACTTCACTGCCTGTCCCCAATTTTTTTTTTTTTTGACATACAACGGTGTATTTTTTCTTCGACTGTATTAATGCTCCTGCATTATCGGTGGTGATATTTGTTTATTCACTTGGTAAAGGCATTCCTTTAAACGTGTAGAAAATATAAGTCATTCAGTTCTTTTTTTTTTTTTTTGTTAACTTAACTTTAACGGTAAACATGCGTTCTGTTAAGCACTTGGGCGAAGAGTGTACACGAATACTCTTTTACAAAACGGTATTCAAAAGCATTCAACAGTATGTGCAAATATTAAGATTGTTTTAATATTATAAATTCGAGTCCACTGGTTTAGTAAACGATCGACCAGTACACCGACGAAATGCAAGATCTGTCACAAAGATCGCCGCTGTCCCTGAGCATGTGCAGGAGCATCTGATGCAGGCGCTGTCTCAAGAACACTATCCTTTGCATATCACAATTTGAAGAATTTAACGTCGTGACTTGGGTCTGCCAAGCCGTACATAATTCAACTGAAGCATGAACTGATGGTAAGCTACCGCTTTCCCTAAGCAAGGGCAGGAGCATCTAAGGCAGTTGATATCTGAAGAACACGATCCTTTTCAGATCACAATTTAACGAATTTAAAATCGAGACGAGTCTGCCAAGCTATAATTCAACTGAAGCATGAACCATGATGGTAAGCTACCATAGACAACAATTTGTGTGCCCTGAAGGGGCTGTGAAGCGTTATTTTCAGTGATGAGACCCATTTCTGCATGAATAGTACGTGGAGTCGCCGTATTCCAGCAGGTAGTGTATTGGCTTATTAGACGCAGGGCCACGGTTCAAGCCCCAGATCAGAGATCAAAACGAAATATGAAAAAATATTTCTTCGGCGACTTCCTCTCATCAGATTTCTGGCTAAACCTCTGAGAGTAAAAAAAAATTGCATGAAAAGTTTCTCAAAAATCTGTCGTTCGGAGGTGACTTTAAACTGTAAGTCCCGCCACTCATGTATAAAATTAACACACACAACATCAGTGGTGCGAGAAGCTAGACCGTAATCCTGACTGAAGGATTGTAATGGCCAATTATTTATGTAGTACGTGAACAAATAAAATTGGGCAATTTGTGACGATACAAATTGGCATCAGATGGAAGAGCATTCAATGTATCGTAAAAAATCACTCTTTGGTGCGCACTTTAGGCTGGCGGTCAATATCTCTCTCAGAACTATATTGGACAACAATCGCTGCCATCGGCGATCACTGTAGACGACAGTCATTCCATGTGTTAGTGATGCATTTGGGCCACTGCGAATGTATTTGTCAATAAGACATAAATCACAGCTGTCCTCGGAGTTGTCATAACCTATGGCATCGAAGAATTCAGCCAAAGTTAAGCCATAGAATCCAGGCAAACTGAAAATTTTGAATGCGCTACGCTCAGAGAACACGAGATTTCGCTTTTAAGTAAAAACATTTGCTTAAGCCTATAAGTACTGTGAACTGTCCTTAGAGTATTTAAAGTTTAAATTCTTTGCAACATAATTGCCTGTCTTAAGCATTTTGTCTGCCCTGGCCTATATAACACACACCATAAAATACTTCTATAATTTCCTGCTGGTTCGCCAAACCGTATGCAAAATTTTTCCTTTTAATGCCGTCCTCGAAACCAGACGCAATAGCACCTAATGGTATTACGCTTACGCAGGAAGTATTTTGTTGACAGTTAATGTCATCAACACTGTTATGCTGTTTTTTTTTAACTGCAGCTACAATGCATTCTCTGTTGCATTCTATAAAAAAAGAAAAAGTTGTTGATTGTCGCTGGCAGCCAATTGAACACTTCTAGGTGAGAATTTGTTAAGAAATTACGCTGTGTATGGTATTTATAATACGAGAGAGACACAGAGAGTATAAAAACAAAATGGTAAACTATTAATATGGGCTGACCGAACAAAGGATGATAAAGTTCAACAACAACAACAGCAGTAGCTACAATGATGAAATTTATCAATAATAAAAAAATAACGTCATCAATATCATCAACTTTGGTTTTCTGCTTCAAAATACAGAAAAAAAGACAACAATAGCATGTCAACGATAATGCAAAATAATGGTGATCAATAAAGAAAAGGGAACGAGTACATAAAAATGATGAACAGTTAGTTGTGCTTGACTATTGAAAACCCTACAACACCCTTCATTAGTATACAAGTTAGTATACAACACTTATAATTGATTTTCATCGAACACCGCAGAATAATTAGGGGTAGGGTGCCTTGAAAGCTTAATGGCTAGTGTCCAAGCATATGGCAAGAGTCGTAATTTCAATTCTCACAAGAAACTCTGGTATCTAACACAATATCAAGCGTAAAGTCTCAGTTACTTTTAATCGAATTTGCAATTAAAAAATAAAATAAAGAACAGATGTTTAGACCCAAAACGTCAACGTACGACAAGGTCTTTGATTGTAGAAGGGATTGTGCTCAAAGACTGTAGATAAGCAGAGGTCAGTCTAGTCTACCAAAATGATTATTTGGCCTAATAAAGGGACTAACTAGAGCTCACAATAAGGCCTTAGGCTGTCCAAATGTCTGTTTCGGCACGATAGTAACATCAACTGCATGATTGTGACTTCAACTGCATAATTGTGACATTTATATGCAAGATAGCGATTTCGACTACATGATTGTGACTTCAACGGCATGATAGGGACTTCAACTGCATGATAGTGACTTCAACTGCATGATAACGACTTCAATTGCATGATAGTGACTTCAACTGCATGATAACGACTTCAACTGCATGATTGTGAATTCAACTGCATAATTGTGACTTCAACTGCATGATAGGGCCTTCAACTACATGATTGTGACTTCAACTGCAGGATTATGACGTTTATATGCATGATAGCGACTTCAACTGCATGATTGTGACTTCAACTGCATGGTAGGGACTTAAATTGCACGATAGTGACTTCAACTGCATGATTATGACGTTTATATACATGATAGCGACTTCAACTACATGATTGTGACCTCAACTGCATGATTGTGACTTCAACTGCATGATCGTGACTTCAACTACATGATTGTGACTTCACCGCATTATTGTAACATTAACTGCAGGATTGTGACGTCAACTGCACGATAGTGACTTCAACTGCATGTTAGCGACTTTAACTACATGATTGTAACTTAAACTGCATGATTGTGACGTCAACTGCAAGATAGTGACTTCAACTGCATGATTGTGACTTCAACCCCATGATACGGACTTCAACTGCACGATAGGGACTCCAACTGCATAAAAGCAATACTCGAACTTCTTTCTTTAGCGCCATTACGTTGAACATGTCTCCCTTTAGGAAGAAAATTGTAATATCTACGTATTACACTTTCTTTCATATCGTTTCGTATGAGTGTCCAGTATACAATGACCTACTCAAACAACGTTTAGAGTTTAAGCAGTCTTTAAATGCGTCCCATTATTCAATTTAGTTCACGTTTTCTGTGTTATCTTGTTTGTACCCGAAGCTAACATTAAATAGTTTGCCTGGTCAACATAGTCAATTCCAATGTACAAAGTTTTTCTGCATGTTGTATCATATCCGGTTAGTTCATCTGCTATGCAGTTTCCCGGAATGTTGATGTTACCAGGTACAACTGAATTTTGTCCTGCTCAAGCTAGAGATCATTTCATGGAAACATAGAGCTGTTACAGCTGCCTAACTTTCCTAAAGTATGCTAATATATCCCATGATATTAAGATCGTTACTGGGCGTCTTTTGACTGATTATAGAAGGACTTCAACTTTGAACTTTTTATGCGAGAACATTACTTAATTGGACATTACACCCTCTTTGTCAGCTTTACGACGTAGCTTCTCACATCGCTAATGGGCAATGTATTAATTTTATTTGTTAGTGGCCTTATCTAGAACAGATTTGCTCAACTTTTCATGCCAATTTTAATTGACTCCCAGAGTTTTTTCTAGAAGATTGCTAAGAAGAAGTTTCCAGAAAATTTGCCATATATGTTCGAAATGTCTGAGACGGGATTTGAACTGTGGACTCCCGTATAATACGCCAACACACTACCTACTAGACTACAGCGACATCTAACCATTACTAATTCCATATTAGTCAACCAACCTTCTTTTTAACCTTTTTGCCTGTTGAAAGAAATGAACCCTTCTTCCTTCTTTATTAAACGGCAATATACTGACTTCAAGAGAAAGGACTCCTTCAACTAAAAACAAAAAGTACTTTCAAAAGCACTGTTAGTTTCTTAGTTAGTTTCTCTAGTCTACAGTATGTTGGTTTATTAGACGTGAGGCCACGGTTCAAAGTCCAGGTCAGACATCTCCTACAAAACGAAATATGAAAACATTTCAGCGACGACTTCCTCTCAGCAGATTTCTGGCACAAATAAAATCAATAATGCCATGGAAAGTTTCTCAAAAAAAAAAAATTGTCGTCTGGAGTTAACTTTAAACTGTAAGTCCCATCACGCATGTATAAAATTAATACACACAACATGGGTGGTGTGAGAAACTAGGTCGCAATCCTGGTTGAAGGGCCAATTATGTATATATGATTGCTAAGAAGAAATTTCCGGAAAATGTTTCGTTTCTTAGAGATATTTGAGACTACGGCAACTGCTAAGCACTACTATTTCTATATTAATCAACATAACTATACATATATATGTACTTATTAGTCATTACAACTTTCAGTCAGGATTACGACCTAGTTTCTCACACCACTTATGTTATGTGTGTTAATTTTATACATGAGTAGCGGGACCTACTGTTTAAAGTCAACTCCGAACAACAGATTTTTGAGAAGTTTTTCATGGCAATTTTTTATTTACCCTTTGAGTTTTTGCCAGAAATCTGCAGAGAGAATTCGCCGAAGAAATACTATTTGTATTTCGTTTTTAAGTCTGACATGGGGCCTGAACCGTGGCGACTTCTTGACTATACTAATCTTATTCTTTACCTTCTTGTCCTTTCAAAGAAGAGAACATAACTTTCGCTTTTATTAAACGGTGATCTTTCTAGGACAAGGGCTCATAGTCAATGGTTCTTCCTCTAACGAAAACAAAAATTCCATTCAATTGCATTAAGCATACATAAGATGTCTGTTGCTTACCAATCAAATCTTGCAACATATATTGCCGATCTTAGTATAGCGGCCACATCAATATCCATGAAAAATTTAAAAAAAAATATTAAAAAAAGTAAAATAAACATCATCAACCATGATGATGGCGTTGACAATGACAGCTACAACAAGGAAAATCGGTTAGTGAATGGTGTAGACTTCGAATCCTACTTTGTATACGTGTACGTTGTAAGTTTTCAACCAACAACAACAACAATAACTAACCACGAGTATATGCAATAAGCTTTGCAACACAAAAAAATAAATACAAAAACAAAATTAATAAAAAAGAAACAGAAGAAGGGAAAGCAGGCATACAAAATGCTTTATAAACGAAACTACCGAACCATATCCATTTCATTATAATTTACTGCATTTTGTAAATTGTTGTGGTCAATTAATGTCAGCGTGTTACCATAAAAGAGAGAAAAAATATTTCCAAACTCTACTACCAATAGTTTTAGTGTCCTCAGAGCGATTCCTTTAATGGTTGATGTTGTTTGCCGTACAACATGTTGTACTACAACTACAATATTGCCAATATATTGTAAATATTAATAAATAATGTTGCAACATTTTCAACATTTTTACTTGAATTTTATTTAAAATATATGAATTCTGCATGAAGGAAATTTACTACATACAATATGTAGAGGAATGTATACAAATTTGGGGTGGGGAGATGGTAATTGGGAACATATTTTTATTTAAAATTTCAAGCATAATGGAACATAGTTAATCATTTAAAGTTCTTGAAACGGCAATATTTATTGTAGAAAATTCCGATTTTATTTAATTCTTATTCAAAAACCACTTATTTGCAGGATCTACCAAAACCTTATGACTGGCAGACAATTCCATCAATATTTTCTTCATGGCAGTTGTTAAGAGGAACTCAAATCTGAAATTTTTTCATGGCTCTATAATTGAACTCAAGAAACAATTAATTGATAAAGAAACCACACCAGAATATACAATTGAGGATACCAAACTGTGTTGGCATTTGAACCCAGTAAAGTGAAAGAGCCATCATGAATCATTTAAAGCTAAAAAAGTTTCCAAACTATCTGGAGACCCTTTAAAAATGCAAATTTGTTCGCAAAGTTTACAGAGCATTTAATCACTTCTACGGTCAACATAATGGGTCCTTGGGAGCAAGCAATCTGTCCAATGTGCTTGACGCAAATAATATTTCCGATGTGGCATTCAGTTTTGAAGACAACGACAGAATTCGACTACATGAATAATTTAACGTAAGAATCTTGACTTACATGCTTATAACTTCAGCACAGCCCTCGATTGCGTGGCATCATTGATGATTAGGGGCTTTGAAAATGTCATTGAAAATAATAATTTTTACTTCTTCTTCAAGTATAGACTGGCTTTCTAAATTTTCGGCTTCAGAATATGCTTCATCTATCCGGATTATTCTAGCGTGTTTCAGGCGGAGGTAATGACCATCTCGATCTTTTCTGATAGACAGGCTGCTATAAGATCGCTGTCGAACGTTGAGAATAACTTCAGGAACGTCAGGGATCGTTGCTTCGACCTTCTTTCTGGGCGCTTCAGTGTCACACTTATCTGGGTTCTCGGGCACAGCAATATTCCGGGAAACTGCAAAGCCGACGAGCTCGCCAGGGCTGGTGCACTACTTTCAGAATCTCCTTCAGTCGGCTCGGGGATGCCACTTACCTCAGTCGGCCTGGCCATCGCGCGATAATACTTTTGAAACACCAAACATCCTGGGTGAATGAGGAGTCCTGCTCCACTAACCAGTTACTCGGACTTGGTCGGGACATCATCTCCCATCTAATGACTTCTGTCGTGGATGCAGATCCGCTGAGGACGAGTAGACTGTTATCCACTCTCTTAGTCAATGCCTATCTCTTGCGAGGTGCAGATAGAGGTTATTTGGCTCCCCAATCCTTGTCAGCTTGACGGATCTATCGTCAATTGATGTCAAGGATATAACTTGGTTTAACAAATCTTCGGGCTGGTTTTCCAGCGTGGGATAGTCGTGCTTTGAATGTTCAGACCTTGCTCTGACAAATTTTTTCTTCCCTGATCTGGAGGAACTTGGTCAGTACAGAGTCTCAGTTCTGTCACCTGTGGCGTCACAACCGGCAGCTATGCGTAATCAAGTGAGCATTTGGCATCAAGGCTACCACTCCAACCTAACCTAACTTAACTTCATCCATCTCTATGGATTTGTGACAATTTCCATAATTATAGAAACTTGGTAGTGTCGTTAGCATAAGAAATATTATTAATGTCTCACTTATGGTCAGATATTGGAAAGCAGTTGACAGAAATATCAACTCGATTCAGGTGTTTAAAATTCCTATTTACAGTGTATTGCGAACAACCATATTCAACCCTTCAGTCAGGATTATAATCTAGCTTCTCACACCACTTATGTTGAGTGTGTTAATTTCACACATCAGTTGTGGGATATATATTTCAAAGCCGACTCCGAACGAAAAATGTTCATGGCAATGTCAAGTACTCTCGGAGTTTTTGTCTGGAATCTGCTGTGAAGAAGTCGCCGAAGAACCCTAGGGGTTCTAGGGGCTTAAACCGCAGCCTCACGTCTAATAAGCCATAACACTACCTGCTAGACTACGGCGAGTTCAACATAATCAGATTAAGCCCTGTGGCCTATAAATGCATTTTTATCGAAATATTTAATTGGAGGCTATCGCACTAACATACCATTCCAATGTTAGGTATATGAATGACATGCATTGCAGCTTTCACCACCCGAGACTTCATAAAACTGAGATCCAATACGAATAAAAATTATATTATAAATATGTTTTTCTGCGAGGGTAATTCAATAAGCGCTGTAAATTTAAATCATGAGGTAGTGTGCTTTCAATGGCTCTGAAACAAGAATTTAATGACGATGTTAGTTCAGCTCATTGATAGGTTTTCACCAAAAATGGTCGGAAGTACTGTCTCCATGAAGACGACAAGAAAGAAATTATTCTCAGTGTAAAGCGTAAGATCGATTAGCGATCTGATGATGCGGTACTATTTTTGGCAAAGACCATGCCGACAGACATATTGGTGAATAAAATGAGGTGTCTTGTGGTCTCATAATAAGCTGCGGCTATAAAAACGGAAGGGAAACGAATCTCCGTGTACGAATGGAATCACGATTGGAGGACAATTTGAAGAGAACGGGGACATGTACTGTGAGTTGAATTTTTCCATAACCCAGTTTTTTGCCAGTCATGGTTGCTTCAGAAAACACTGCACAGATTTAGATGCCCAAGCTGTGTGGATGCGTTTGAACTAGAGGAACAGATTCCACTATCCTAGATGACACAGAGAAAAAGAATCAGCTTATAAATGAGGTGTTGAATACATGGAACCAGTACAGTACACATATACATTCATAATTAATTATTACAACCCTTTTTTCAGGATTACAACCTAGTTTATCACATGAGTGGAAGGGCCTACAGTTTAAAGTCGATTCCGAACGACAGATTTGTTTAGTAACTTTTCATTGCAATTTAATTACTTTCACAGTTTTTGCCAAAAATCTGATGAGAACAAATCACCGGAAAAATATTTATTTCGTTATGTTGGAGATTTCTGGCCTGGGGTTTGAACCGTGGCCTCACGTCTAATAAGCCAACACACTACCTACTATACTACCTTGACTACAGTCAACGTATAGCTGATGCTATATCTATACTTCAACCGTTGGAGATACAGAGGCAGAGTTTGAGGGAGCATTAAAGCTACCCAGCGTTTGAAAGATGGTATCTACCCGCAGCTTCGCAGAAGAAGAGTGGTTAACTGAAATAGTGAGTGGGTTTAGCCAGTTATGGTGAATCGTACTTGTTTATGATGGAACATATGTAAGTGTCTTATGAATATTATGAATATGAAAATATTAAAAAGAGAACCCCTAGAGAATAATTTATCCAATGCCGCCAATTCTGTATGTATATACCTGAATATAGGGTGATATTCAAGTCGGTATTACATTACCAACGACTCCTTTCAACAATGAATTTAAAACAACCAATTTCAGTTCACCCTGATAAAATCAACACACAATATGTCATTAAAACTGCAAAACTTTTTAAACCACATAAGCCCAAAATAATTACAGTGGACAAGACAAGAAGGTGATTAAATGCGAAAAAAAAGTATGTGAACTGTGAAAAAAAAACAAAAAGGAAAAGTAAAGTAAGGAAAATTAATGAAAAAATAAACAATAATTATAAACACTATAAAATTATATACATTTATTGGCCCTATACCTGGACATACTACTCGTTCGTGGAATAATTTATTATGAAGTACGGCAAAAAAAATACACTTTAAAATAAATTCCGGTTTTAACGAACGGAACGTTAATATTATTCTTTTAGCGGGTTTTTATTGTTTATGACTGGCAATTATCATAATGACAGTCTTGTTAACGTGTTTAAAAAAAAGAAAAAAATAAGTTTTAATTTTGCAATAAAAAGCTGCCAATACTGGTATTTCCTATGTGTGGTTAAATTATAATCTCATGTGCAGAGATAAAGCACAAGTTAATGGTGTTTGTCGACGACTCAAAATTACTTTCTTTAACAATGTCATGTATAAGCAGGCTATTCAGAAAATGTACAAAATAAAATACCATTTAGAGATGGGCTTTCAATTAAAAACAATAGGTTGGATGGTATCTTTGATACCAAATCTGGCTTGGTCACGCATAGCGGCCCGTTGTAAGATAACCTACTATTGCATGGAATTTGTTGAAAATTGTTTCACAATTAAATTCTGTTGGTCTCTAATTGTCGAGACACTATCATTTGATACAAGTTGACCTCTGTGTCCAACTTTAATTGGTTTTTGTCTTAATTTATGTCTTCTAGAGAGGGTGTAGTTATCCCTAAAGTGTCTAAAGTTCCCATAAAAAACGGCTTTTGCGGGGTGTTTTGTTGCGCCTCTATTTTGGGAAGAAAACTGTATATTTTCCTTGGGGAATTATACACTGAAAACGCTCTATCAAAAACGCAATGTATCGATTGATTTGCGCGTTTTAAAATTTTAGATTTTTGTACCAAGACAACGAGCATTCCGTACAGCTGTAAAAAGGTTGAAGACCGAAATTTGAAAAATTGATAAATCATTAGGCTTGACCCAAGCATCATTTTTAAAGCGTTTGAAAGCAGTTGAATTCATTCAAAAGCATGAAAATTGAATGCAATATGAACTGAAGGCTGGTTTCAGGGTGTTTTATCACAAAAAGAAATCATTTTATCACTGGTGATGAAAAACGCAGGAAGACATATATTGAGTGCGAAAAATATGCAAAAATCTACGACCAAGCAAATTATTTATTTAAGGCAAGGTAATGCTCTGTATTTGGTGGGCTCAGAAAGGTCTGATCCATTATGAGCAGTTAAAGTAATTCACAGAATGCTGATCGAGACATAATTGTTATAAAAAAAATCAATCGCCAGCAGAGATGAGAGGTTTTTCGGTAAGCAAAGTATACTTGTTTATAAAACGCTACCTAATAATATGGCCTTGTGTATAAAGGGTCTTCCAATATTGTCTTCCGAGCTCTCACAGTTGCTAACGGCCATCTTATTTGTCATTTATTCAATCTGCTTCGCAAATCACCATGGACCACCATTCACAATATCGTAAGTTCGCTGAATGGGCTCTGGAGCAGTTGGAAACTGACCCTAATTTTTTTCAAAAATTCATCTTCATCGTTAAGACCCAATTCTGGTTAAATGGGTACGTGAACAAACAAAATTTGCGAATATGAAACAATACCAATCCACATGAAACCCAAGATTATTCAATGCTTTCGAAAATCTCATTGTTTGGAGTAGATTTCAGGCTAGTGGCCTCATCGGTCAATGTGGGTTTGAGAACGATAACGAGCATTATAGATCAACGATTCCCAACCCCTTTTGGTCAACAATATGTCATTTTAAATATACGCCGTTACATGCAACACAATCATACCACATTGGATATTTCGAACGAGAAATTTAAGAACTTTAACTCTTTTTTATATCCAATAGCCTGTGGTTGGTCCCAATGGCATACTCCTAATGAATGATTTCAACGTCCCAAAATAGTCTCAATAGTATAGATGGTTAAACTTTTACTACAAAAGTTTCTAAGAAAAAATATGTTTATGCCATTCAACTGGAATTTTATTGCCCCCCATACTCATAATTATTTAAAGGCTATAAAATTAGTTTTGGTCAACCGTTTTCTTTCTTTAAAGCGTCTTCTCTTTTGACTTGTCTTGTACAATATTTTGATCGTTTAGACCACACACATGCCGTTATTAAACTCATTTGCATAAGACAAGTGAGTGAAAAGGAAAAAAACTCCGAAAACAAGCAACAAACATGTCATCATGTGTCAGAAATTATGGAAAACATATTTTGATGTGACAGTAAAAGCAAGTGGAAGAACCATTAAGATATTATCAGGCACAAAAAACAACAGAAACAAACTTGAGATACAACACCTTCAAAGCAAATTACTCAAACGTAAAGGTGAGAAAAGAGCGCTTCTTAGGGATACAAGTTTTTAGTTTCAAAATTAGTGGGTTGTTGTGAGAATAATACGAACAAATTGGTTGATTTGTTTCGATTTTCTGTTTAAAATCGATATTTTATGTGGGGTTTTTTTATTTTTTTTATTGGATTTTTCATAGAATTTCGGGGAAAATAAAAATCAAATTTGTAAAATGAACGCAATTAAGTAAAATTAATAGATTGTCACTAAATAACAATGTTATCGATAATTAATAAAGAAAAAAATCTCTGTGTGACATAGAACTCTCAAATTTCAATTTATTAATACAATGCCTGCTATTTATCGATAAAGGAAAAAGAGCCCAAATTGTGTCAAGTGAAGCATTCATAAATTATTTTCAGAGGCCAAATATCAATTATTAACATTCATATGCTTTTGTAGTAATCGATAGCATAGGGTAGCCACATCTGTTGGTTTAAATTTGAACCATTGGTTCGTTAGAATCTGGCCGTACTTTTTGTCATTCTATTCTGTCAAAGTATATTTCTCCACTGAACGTAATACATCGATTTACGATTAAGCAACGTTGGGACTTATTGGGTGAAACTACAAGGTGATGTCGATTTTGTCTAGAAAAAATCATGTTTGCGGATGAGGCTCATTTTCATCTTATTGGGTACGGCTATAAGTAAAATTGCCATATTTGAGGCTCATGAAACCCACAACATGGTCCTACAAAAGCCAACGCACGCATTACGAGTGAAAGCTTGGAGCAGCATGTGGAGCGGAAGCATGATTGGCCCATATTTCTTTGAAAATGAGGACGGTCAATGGAGACAGCTATAGCACCATGATAACTGAATTTTTCTTCATGGTATTGATGTGAACGATGTTTGCTTTCGTCGGGATCGTGCAACTTGCCACATTTCTCATGCCACTATCGTTTTTTGTGTCAAACATTTGAAAGCCTTTTAATTAGCAGAAATAGTTGTCAATTGGCCGACAAGAAGTTGCGATTTGACAACGTTAGACTATATTCCATGGGAACGAAAAGTGTTATGCCAACAGGCCAGAGACAATTGACCATTTGAAGGCCAACGGTCGCGATGCCATGTGTATGTAGACTTTTTTCTTTGACTGTGAATACAAATTGACCAAGTTTAATAAAAACAAAAAACCACAAATGAAGTCAGTGAGTGAAGGCACTATCAATACAATAACGCACAGAGATATCCTGTTGGATATTTGGGACCACAATAATACAACAGCAACAAACAGAACAGGACACAATTCGCAATTCGTATTTGAATACTATAACCAAATATGAAATGAGTGTTCTGAGCGAATGTTGATTTTATTTAAATTGAACTTTAAACATCACATTTGGTACTGGCCCTTTCAGTGTAATAAATCCTACTTTTGAATTTCCAGTCACAGCAGGCTACCCACTGCAGTTTAGGCTGTCCATAAGGCATAAACGTTGATGACGGCGCCAAAACCTCTATGATTTTTACTTTTTTTGTTGCATTTGGGGGCTGTCATAACGCATGTGATCTTTTATTTTTTATTGTGAAGATATTTTTATCATCATTTCTGTGTGTATGCCAAGGTAATCTTATCTGACAGACTTACATATTGTTGACCGAGTGTTGCTTTACTGTATGAATACACACGCAAGCTGTTGGTAAGCTGAAAAGGTACGAAGCTCTTGATGATATATTAATTTCATTTACTTTTCATTATGATTTTCTTATTAATTTTATTCCTCATAGTCTGTACTATGCATGCCTGATGTTCTGTTGTAATTTTAATGCTTTTTTCTATCCATTTACAGACTTTTTATTATATTTTTTTGCAACTTTTTGTTCTCCTCTGTTAATCCTCTTTTCTGGTTGCAATGTTTCATTTACAAAGTATGCAAAACATAATAAAAATGTGTAAACAGTTTTTAAATACAGTTAAATACAATAATTTTTGAAAACGAAAATGGAAAAATCTAGATACTGGTGTTATGCTTTTACATCGTTTAACATTAAAATTATAAACAAAAGCTACAAAAACAAAAACAATGAACTTGCTTACAAATTATGGTACTGAGTAATATAATAACAAACACTAGCATAAAAAATGATAAACAAGTAAACAAAAATATACCAACAAACACCAGCATAAAAAATGGTACCAAGTAAACAAAAGTACAACAACAAATACTACATACATACATACATACATACATAATTGTTCATTACAACCCTTCAGTCAGGATTACGACCTAGTTTCTCACACCACTTATGTTGTGTGTGTTAATTGTGGCGGGACCTACAGTTTAAATTCGACCCTGAACGACAGATTTTTGAGAAACTTTTCATGGCAATTTTATTTACTCTAAGAGTTCTGCCAAAAATCTGCTGAGAAATACTTTTTGTATTTTGTTTTAATGTCTGGCCTTAGGCTCGAACTCTGGCTTTACGTCAAATAAGCCAACACACTACCTACTAGACCACGGCGACTTCAAACACTGCAAGAATAAATGTAAACCAAATACACAAACAACAATAATGAAACAACAATGTTTACATTTATAGAGAACTCGAGAAGGCGAAACCACGAATATTCGCCTTCAAGAACATTCATCAGACTACTTACGTTGCCATATAAAAGGCAAGCCATATCAGGCAACTAGTTAGTAAAAGTTCAGTTAGTCTTGTGTGAAGACGCGGTGCGTTTGAAGAGAGTACTCGTGGTTTGAAGATCTCCGTTACAAAGATCAGTTGAAGAATTGCCTAGTAATTGTTATTGTTTATGGAAAGCGTGTATACAGAGGAATAACAAAGAAATGCAATTGATGTTGTTTACACCAATTTGTGAACAGTGGCACACAGAATTGTGCTAATAAATAAAAATTTTAATTAAAACTAAAGACAAACTTATTTTTATTTTATTTGCATTCTACGAGCTCATATTTTAAATGTTTTTAAAAGTTAAACACGTAACAATATTTTTATTAACAAATTTTAAATAAATCTGTTATTTGATTTCCAAGTTTAATATTTTCTGTGTACAACTTTATTCAGCGTCAAAGTCTATATTCAACTGCAATATCATCAATCATAAGCGATAAATTTTTAGTACAATCGCTCGATGTTAGGCTATAAGATAACCGGCAAATATATGTTTAAATATTATATGCATCACCACCACCGACAAGTTTTAACGCGAATATTACAAAGAAAACAGTTACTTCGACTCTGGGAAAGTTTAGCGATTCATATTGTGTTTCCAATACGGCTTCGGAATTTTAAGTCTTTATTCAGTCTGTTTTGAATGGATACGGCATTCAACAAATTGAATATTCTATTCCAACGGGGTCGTTTTGAACTTTGAAAGTTAATAACGGTCATCTTTTTAAAGCTATATTTGTAAAATAGTTGTCATTTATTTAGTCTGTTCTATCTAGGGATGCCAATCGAGAAATCCCGAATCACAAAATCCCGGGATCCGGGATTTGGAAATCCCGAAAAAAATTTTTAAAACTTGTCCCGGGAATTTTCGGGATTGTAAATTCATACATATACACTTCATAAAGTAAGAAAAAAAATTGAGTCTACGGCATTGTTTTTTATTTAATATTACATTAAATAACACTCATGTGGTTTTTCAAGTGTATCATGCAACAATTAAGTGAATATTCTATATCACTCGACATCGAACTGAAATGAACCCAACTTCCATTGTTAAAAAGTTAAACGTTGCCCTCGAAGTCCTATAAAATCTGTTAATACAGCTGATGGTTTAGACATCAACTTTCTAAAGAAATAGATTTGATTGAATCACGAGCTGTTAGAGGTGAATAGTTATATTCTGCATATAGCTATCTTGAAATCTATTTTTCAGCGAAAGATGCTTTTGTGTGCATCAAAATTAAGGCTCTTCGATGAAATATTAGAGTCTATGATCTTTTTAAAAATTACTTAAAACAAGGAATATAATTAATATATATGTTTTGGACACTAAATAGTGTTCTTAAAAGGTTAGCTACTTGTTTTTTCACTAATGTGTTTATACATATATATGGAGACACAGATGAATTATTTTTATTTTTGTTACTTTTTGTTATATTTTTTTATTTTATAACATTTGTATTGTGATAAAGATCAAAAATTAATGTAATTTTTGCAGAAACAATTGTTTTTAGCTTTTTTTATTAAGAGAAAATAACGAAATTCCGGGATATTTCGGGAAATCCCGGGATATTTCGGGATTTTTCGATCCCGAATTGTCCCGAAAAATCCCGGGATTTCGGGATCGGGATTTCGAAATCCCGAATACCGGGATTTTTAAAAATCAATCTCGTTTGGCATCCCTAGTTCTATCAAATCAGCATGAATGGATAAAGCATTCAACAACCCTTGCCAATAATAAAATTATTTTATTAAAATTGGTGAATTATTCGGGCAATTTTCCGCGTGTTTCGCCTATTTTACAATCGTCATAATCGTCCTACTGAGTGGACTATTGGTAATACATACATAATTCGTCATTGCAACCCTTCAGTCAGGATAACGACCTAGCTTCTCACACCGCTTATATTGTGTGTGTTAATTTTGTACATGAGTGGCGGGACCTACAGTTTAAAGTCAACTCCGAACGACAGATTTTTGAGAAACTTTTCATGGCAATTTTATTTGCTTTCAGAGTTTTTGCCAGAAATCTGCTGAGAGGAAGTCGCGAAAGAAATATTTTCGTTTTGATGTCTGACCTGGGTTTTGACCCTGGCCTTACATCAAATAAACCAACACACTACCTACAATAGTATGCGGACTATTGGTAATGCGTTGGATAAATTCGAGTTTACTGATTCAATAAGCGATCGACTTAAGCCTGTAAGTGTACAATATTCAAATGACACCGTAAATGAGGGTAAACAATCAAAGACAATGACGTGTGTCGATGAGATGGCTCTGGATTCATTCTAATCTTTATCAAATATCATCTTCAGCGATGAGGCCTATTTCTGAATGAATGGCTACGTGAGCGTACAAAATTATCAAATTATAGTCATAGCCAATTCATATAAGATTTAAGAGCATCCAATGCATTACGAAAAAGTCACTGTTTGGTGTGGATTTTTGGCTGGTTCCTTCACAACCATGCTGGCCGGGCTTCACTGTCAACGGCGAACATTATAGGACGATTATTACCAAATTGTTGTGGCTTGAACTCGATGATCTGGACATCTCATGCCACATTAAATATTTTGCACGAGCGATTTGAGGGCATTGGGATCTCACGTGAAGGTGAAGTTAACTGATAACCGAGTTCAAGCGCTTTAAACACGTTTGATTATCCTTTGTGAGGTTTTCTTAAGTCGCAGGTCCTCAAACCGTAGTTGCTTTCAAAACCAGCCAACATAACCCAGGTCATCGGTAATATCCAGCTTAATGTATAAGTCAGCGCAAAGGAAAAATAGACAGAGCAGCCACCCAGAGAAGCCATTGCGATCGTTTATAATCATTATAAACCACATCAGGAAGTCTTTCAAACGAATGTTATCACACATGTTTAGTTTTATTTAAATTTAAAGATAAAAAGTGCTTTATGAACGACCCGACAACCGATCGATATGAATTTGGAATATGTGTACTTCACAATTGTTAAAGCAGAACTGATGTTTACAAAATTTATAGCATCTTTCAAAAAAGTTCTGACATTTGTACTACATTGTACGAATTTTATGGATTTTACGGGGGTCCCTTACTTTATTTAATTTACTGGCAACTCTATTTTCTCTTGAGCAGTTTAATTTGTATTTGTCTTCTGTCTGTGTTTGTTAAAAGGTACGACTAAAAATATAACACTTTTATGCTGATTTCTTTAGTTGTGTTAATGTTTTATAATTACACACATATACTAAGCAGTATCCCCATATACAGTGAGCGCCATAAGTGAGTCAACACCCACTATAATTTTAAATTTTCTATTATGTTCTTAAGTATAAAAAAGTTCCCTTATCATGAATTGTTTTTTTGTTTTAACATTTTAAACGTTTTTATTTTTGGAAATTTATTCGACTTTTTACTTTTATTTACTATATTTGCTTTTCTCGCTATCCTAAGAAAATGAATTATTTCAGTGGTGTTTACTCACTTTTGACGCTCACTGTATATAACTTCTTTAGTAGTTTCATATGACGACAGAGGATTTAACGCAAATATTTTTGCATCACTAATCAGTAAATAATTTTGTTTTAATATTTAACGACGGGGATAAGAAAAATTGAAGCAAATCTGTGTACATATACTTGGTAATGCAAGAAATTGAAAACGTAAATAAATAGTTCAGTAGATGGATTGCATGTAATTAATATTCATTCTTGTATTCATTCTTAATGATGACAATTAAGGCAAATATTTTAAGTAAAAATTTATTCATTTTATTCAGTTTTATTAAGATATTATATTTGTTAAAATGTATACATATATACTATAGTTACGTTAAGGATACAAGTCTAACGCGATATAAATCAGCAGCCGCCATCACAAGTTCAATGACTGTCAGCTCCTCCCTTAACGGCGCCGTATACAGTACCAGTATGCTCTATGATTTTGGGAAATACTTCGTAACAATAAGGACCATTCTGTGGTACGTGGGTGCCACACACATACATATTGTTACGAAAATGGAAATGGGGTTTTGCTTTTACATCGTTTAACATTCAAATTATAAACAAACGTGGCAAAAACAAAGAACTTGTTTACATAATAAACAAGTAAACAAAAATATACCAACAAAACACCAGTGTAACAAAATGTATCAAAATGTAACAAAAATGCAAAAAAAAACTGCAAGAATGAATGTAAACAGAAATACAAAAACAAACAAGAAACATGTTGTTTACATTTATAGAGATTTCGCGAAGGTGAAGGCGAAGTCATTCTCCTTCAAGAGCACTCATCAGATTGTTTACCCTGCGATATAAAAGGCAAGACAAAGCAGGCAACGGATTTAGTAAAAATACAGCCAGTCTTGTGTGAAGACGCGTGGTTTAAAGATCTCCCTTATAAAGATCTGTCGAACAAGTGTAATTGTTAATGTTTATGCAAAAGAGTGCAAAGGGGAACAACAAACAAAGCAAAAAGTTATTTACATGAAGTTGTGAACAGTGGCACACTGAATTGTGCGAATAATAAAGAATATTAATAAAACTAGACACAGATTTATTTTTATTTTATTTGCAATCTTCGAGCTCATATTTTAAACGTTTGAAGAGGTAAAAACATAACAGCACATATAGTAGGACAATACCAGAGTGAAACATTCGGAGTGACCTACAGTTTAAAGTCTGTTCCGAACGAAAAATTGTTGATAAACTTTTTCATCACAATATTATTTTTTACGCCCAGAGCCTTTGCCAGAAATCTGCAGAGAGGAAGTCAGCGAAGAAATATTTTTTTATTTCGTTTTGTTGGAGATATCTGACCTGGGGTTTGAACTGTGGCCTCACGTCTGACAAATCAACACATTACGTACAAGACTACCACTAGACTTCTAACATTTCTTTGATTGAATAGATTCGAAGTGTTATAGTTCAATAATATAAAATATTGCCACAGATAAACAATTTCCATCGCTGTTCCGATAATTGTGAATAGTACAACTTAATTCTATGGAATGAACATCAATAAACATGTAAATTTAACAACATTGAAATCATATGTATGTATGTTCAAACATACATGTGTGTGGTATATATGTTCCATTATCATTAAAATTCTAATTATGATTGATTTTTAACGGTTAATTTAATTGGTATTTAATTTTTTTAAATTATTTAAATAATAAAAAACAATAAAAAATAACAACAAAATTGTTATTGGACTTAACAAGGTCTACACAAATGTCCAAATGATTTCAATAAATATTTATGTTGAGAACTTTCCTGTCAAAAAACAATACGTTTATGACGGCGATACAGCGTGTAGAACAATGCGTGTTCGCCTTTACAACAGTTTGTCTATTCACTTGTCAGTATTGATTGTGTCTGTACTGTTCGAAATGATTTATAAACTGAGCAAAATTCATATGAACATAATAAGTACCAAACGTTGGTTGGTAAATGGCTCAACGTACGCTCTGATTATTTCCAATGTAGTGTAGCAATAGGCATTTGAATCATTTGTCGCTGCTGAGAAGTTAACGCTTTTTTCCTTTATTTGCCCAGAATAATGGTGTGAGCAGCTCAGTTGTAATATTGACTAAAGCGTTGCAATGCCCAACTAAGTAGGTGAAGTAGGTTGTTCCTCCTTCCTCTTTGATTTAAAGTTATGGATTGGAAACTTTGATTTCAGTTTTTAGGAAAACTTGCTCGTGTAACTGTAAGGTAAACTGAAATTCACTTCCTGAAAGGATTTCCAAGGCAATGTTGTAAGAATGACTTAAAGTGCTCGTTGTGAAATCTGTTTCATAAATCAGAATGAATTTGACTGAAGGCATTGATTAGATTGGCTTTAAAGACTGCAGCGGTTTGTGGTTTATTTGAATTTATCAACGACTTAAGAACACATACTTACATATATACATAATTGGTCATTACAATTCTTTAGTAAGGATTACAACCTAGCTTCTCGCACCACTTATATTATATCATTCAATTCAGGCCAAAAGAAGTTGGTAACCATTGACCCAGAGTGATTGCTATTGAGAGTAATGTCCTTAATAACGTGTTTTCAATGACTGCTGCAGTGCTGACTTAAACGGTTTAAAATCCACACGGAATTGTGACTTTTTCGGCATGCATTGGACACTCTTGCATCTTATTGTTGGTATCATTCCAAATTCGAGAATTTTTTTGTTTATCTACAAATTACGCAGAAATGGGGCTCATCGATAAAGATTTTTCAAAGAAAATTAGTATCAGTTGCTTATTCGTGAACCCATGCCATTGTCTACGATCGTTTATCTTCAGTTTCTAGGTCACCTGCATTTTGTATTGATGCAGACCCAAGCCACATCGCAAAGTTCGCCAAATTGTGGTCTGCGAAAAACGGCGATTTTGTGAGTGTATTCAAATCGTTTGCCTCAGATTCTCCTGCACACTCTCATGGGCAACGACGGGCGATGTTTACGGTAAATCTTGCATTTTGCCGACGTACGGGTGTTGGTCTATCTTCTTCTGACCAATTGGACTCAAAATTATCCACCGCATTGCCAATAGACCGCTCGGTACGACGATTTTTGCGATTGTAAAACCGGCGAAGCGCATGATACTTTGTCCGAACACAATACCCATTTTGATAAAACAATTTCATTATGCATGTGCTTGTGTTGGTGATTTAACAAAAGTGGGCTGAATAAATGACAGCTAATGTGACAATTGATACTTCAAGAAGATGGCTATTATCACATACATATAGACATACAAACATGAAGGGTCATTACAACTCTTCTGTCAGGCTTACAACCTAACTTCTCACACCACTTATGTTGTGTGTGTTAATTTTATACGTGTCCGAACGACATATTTTTAAGAAATTTTGTTTGACTCTCAGAGTTTTTGCCTGAAATCTGCTGAGAGGAAGTCGTCGAAAAAATATTTTTTCGTATATCATTTCGTAAGAGATGTCTGACCAGGGGTTTGATATGTGGCCTCACGTCTAATAAGCCAACACACTACCTACTAGACTACAGTAACTACAGCAAAAAAAATCCACAAGAAAAAGTCTAGCGAAGTGAATTCTCTCATGCAAAATATTCAATATGGCATAACCTACGTGACACTTAGCGCCGGTCTGTTGAAATCACAAATCGTTGGTGTTCATATCATCCAATTTAGATCAGTGCTTGCGTTGAGAACGTTGCTCTTAAAGAAATATGAACCGATAAAGCTGCCAGGCCAAAATTCACGCCAAATAAGGATTGTTTCAGTATGCATTGGATGCTATTGAATCTTATGTGAGTTGGACCATTTCCAATTTGGATAATTTTGTTCTTTCACGTATTCATTCGTCTGGAAATGGGTTTCATGGCTGAAGATAATTTTTCCATACATATATATTGTTACGAAAATAGCAAAATCTAGATACTAGTGTTTTGCTTTTACATCGTTTAACATTAAAATTATAAACAAAAGCTACAAAAACAAAACAAACTTGTTTACAAATTTATCTCACTACGCAATATAACAATAAACACCAGCATAAAAAAATAATAAACAAGTAAACAAAAATGGAGCAACAAACACTACAAGAATAAATGCAAACAAAATACATTAACAAACAATAATGAAACAACGATGTTTACATTTATAGATATCTCGAGAAGGCAGAGCTACGAACATTCGCCTTCAAGAACATTCATCAGGGTGTTTACTTTGCTAAATAAAAAGCAAGGCAAAGCAGGCGCCGCAGTTAGTAAAAAATCAGTCAGTTTGAAGAGAATAATCCGTTATAAAGATCTGTAGAAAATTGTCTAGTAATTGTTGTTGTTTATGCAAAGGATGTAAACACAGGAATAACAAACAAAGTAATTGTTGCTTTTTACAACAAGTTGTGAACAGTGGCAAACAGAATTATGGGAATAATAAAGGATTTTAATTAAAACTAAACACAAATTTATTTTTATTTTATTTGTAATCTACGAGCTCATATTTTAAGCCTTTTTAAAAGGTAAAAAAGTAACAATATATTATGAAATAAGGGTCTTAACAGTACCAGTGAATCCGAATAAATATGTAGGTTTTTTGACTTAAAATTCGCAAACAATGGAGCCGTACATATGGAGTAAGTACCTCTACTAATTTTTTTATTAACTTTTAATATCACAGTCTATTGTCTATTTTTCAAATACTAACTTCATTAACTTTTAATATGTGAATGAATATATTTGCATTGGCCATTGACCACCAGTAGCATGTGTATAATTGGAATTTAATTTAATTCGTATAATAATATTTATTTTTAATTGCATTTATTTATTCATATTTTTTTCTCCTCTCAATACTAGACAAATATAAAATAAACAAAAAAAAACATAATAAATAATATGCCCCCAATACAATACAGAAAAGTGTTAATAAAATATAATCAATAAAAAATTTTTCTATGAAATAATTCAATATTATAAAATAAATCAGTTTTATGAAGGAGTTTGAGTAAATTTTAATTATATTTACGATTTTTTCCGGCTGCAGTACTGCAGTTATAGTTGAATATACATACATACATACCTTTATAATATGTAATTAAGGAGACTAATTTAAAAATTTTGATTAATATTCCAAATTAATTAAATTAAATTGCATACGGTTTTGTTTTTGGTATTTAAATTGAATAAAATACAAATTATTAGCATCGATATTTAATGCACACACACACATACACACGGCACACACAGGCTACAATTATGTATCATAATTATAAAAAACATTAATGTTGGGCCTTCCAATAAGGCCTTACGAAGTTTGACAGTTAATAACGACTATAATAACGATGCCACCATTGGTCTAGTAGGTAGTGTGTTAGCTTATTAATCGTGGGACCACGGTTCAAACCACATTTCAGACATCTCGAGCAGAACGAAATATAAAAAAATATTTCTTCGGCTCTTTCTTCTCAGCAGTTTCTCAAAAATCTGTCTTTCGGAGTCGACTTTAAACTATAGGTCCCGCCACTCATGGATTTAATGAACACACACAATATAAGTGGTGTGAGAAGTTAGGTTATAAGAGTATGAAGAGTTGTAACAACCCATCATATTTGTATGTCTATATGTATGTGATAACGGCCATCTTCTTGAAGTACCAACTGTCACACTAGCTGTCATACATTCAGTCTACTTTTGTTAAATCACCAATACAAGCACATGCATAATGAAACTGTTTTTATCAAAATAGGTGTTCTGTTTGGACTAAGCATCACACTTCGTCCATATTACAATCGAAAAAATCGAGAAACCTAGAGGTCTGTTGGCATTGTGGTGGATTATTTTGTATCCACTTGGTCAGAAGAAGATCGACCAACACCCGTCTACGAAATGCAAGATCTACGGTAAACATCGTTCGACGCATCCGCTCTTCGCATCCACAACTTGGCGAACTTTGCGTTGTGGCTTGGGTCTGCATCAATACAAAATTCAACTGACCAAGAAACTGAAAGTAAACAATGGTAGACAAAGGCATGGGTTCGCAAATAAGCTCTGAGGCAGTTGGCAACTGAGATTAATTTTCCTTGAAAAACCATCATTACCGATGAGCTCCATTTCTGCATAATGGGTACGTAAACAAAGAAAATTCTGGATTTTGGAACGATACCAACCCATATAAGATGCAAAAGTGTCGAAAAAGTTATGATTCCGTATGGATTTTAAACTGTTCGAGTCAGCAGTGCATAGTTCATTGAAAACAACATTAGTAAGGGCATTACTATCAACAGCAATCACTCTGGGTCAATGATTACTAACTTCTTTGGGCCTGAATTGAATGAAAATATGAGCACGTAGATTGCAAACAAAATAAAAATAAATTGATGTTTAGTTTTAATTAAAATTCTTTATTATTCGCAAAAATATATGTGCAACTTGATGTAAACAACAACAATTGACTTGCTTTGTTATTCCTCTGTTCCTTTGCATTAAAGATGAGGATTACTAGACAATTGTTTGACAGATATTTGTAATGGAGACCTTCAAACCACGATTACTCTCTTCAAACGCACCGCGTCTTCACACAAGACTGATTGAACTTTTTCTAACTCAGTTGCCTGCTTTGCCTTGCCTTTTATATGGCAACGTAAACAGTCTGATGAATGTTCTTGAAGGCGAATCTCGCCTTCTCGAGATCTCGATAAATGTAAACATCGTTATTTCATTATTTTTGTTTGTGTATTTTGTATACATTTATTCTTGTAGTGTTTGTTGTTGTTTTTGTTCATTTGTTTACCAATTTTTTATGCTGGTGTTTGTTGGTATATTTTTGTTAACTTGTTTGTAATTTTTTATACTTGTGTTTGTTGTTATACTATGCAGTGCGATAATTTGTAAGCAAGTTCATTGTTTTTGTTTTTGTAGCTTTTGTTTATAATTTTAATGATAAACGATGTAAAAGTAAAACACCAGTATCTAGATTTTTCCATTTTCGTAACAATATGGACATCAACGACATATGGTTTCAACAGGACATGCTTTCAACAGGACAATGTTACATGCAACGTTAGATATTCTCCACCAGTTATTTAAGGGCATGGGCCGCGTTTATATGCGAATAAGCTGAAGATGATCTCTCGCAACGAAATTTGTGTTCGACTCTGAAATAAATCCGGTGTTTTTGGCACAAGTTTTTGTATTCAATTCTACAGTTTACATAACAAAATTTAGGTATGCGTACATGCACCATAAGCATATATTGTAACATTTATTTTGTTTTGATTTTTTTTTCTTTTCAAATCACGTCATGGAATAGATTAAATAATAAATTCAATTTATAAGTAATCAACACAATTATTGGGTGTACATGTATAAACAAAACATGAGTAAATAACAACGCCAACCCCAAAGATACATGGATTGTGGATAAATTCTCATGGTTTATTTACACCAAACAACAGATAATTTCTGTGTGTGTGTAACTTAAAAAACCATTTTAAAATTGTCTCTTCAGAAACCGAAAACTCTCCAAGCCTGGTAGTTCATCCACGCTCATCTCATCGAAATATATTTCAATTGGTTGGATGGTCCATTGCATTGAATACACATAAAATGATTCAAGAATTTGTTTGTAAATCTATAACGAAAAGGCACGCATATTTGCGCATATTTATCGATAATTCTTGTTCTGAATTCAACTGTATTTTGTTGTGCATACATTGCATGCCGGTTCCTTTTACAATCCCTACAATCACTGCAATTTTCATTACATTTAACACCAGTGTTATCAGCATTATTGCCTTACAAACAGTAAATAAACGGAAATGTTGTAACATGCTCGATATGGTGAGGCGAAATTAGTTTTTTATAATCTGGACTGACATTAATAAGAAATAAACACGTTTGTTACACTATTTCTAGCAAAAACAAACATTTATGGGGACAAAATACCTCATTGGAGTCGTTGTAGTCGAGTGAGCAGTGTGTTCCTTAATAGATAAGCAGTTTTCTAGCAAAAGCTCTGGTAGTAAAGCCATTGCCAAGAAAAGGCATCTCAAATATGTATTTAAAATTCGAATTTAAACTGTCGATAGACATTCATGGATAAAATTAATACACACATCATGTTTGTTATGAGAAGCCAGGATGCAGTCCCGACTAAAGGCAAGTTATGGGCAATAATGAACGTCTTTATGTAAATAAATTATTCAGTAGAGTGGCTAAAAATTTACACGTATAACTGCAAACGACGTTAAATGATTGCCAATTTTTTTTTTGGTCTTATTTGAAAATGAAAATGAATCAAAAGAATATTATTTGAAAACAATATTTATGTACGAGTATATGGTACAGTTTTCTGTTCAGTAACAAAAATAATTATATTCTTCTAAAAAAAAAGAAAAAAAATAGTTTTACATGTGATCACATATTCAAAAATTATTATTTTAGGAAACTTTTCAGAAGCAAAATCAGGCGTTGCAGGCTGATGGCTGCAATAGAAACAAAATTAATTGAAACTTTAGATAAGCACTTGCATACATACATAATTGGTCATTACAACGCTTCCGTCAGGATTATGACCTAACTTCTCACACTGCTTATGTTATATGTGTTAATTTTATACATGAGTCGCAGGTCTTACAGTTGAAAGTCGACCCCGAACGACACATTTTTGAGAAACTTTTCCATGGCCATTTTTTACTTACACTCAGAGCTTTTGTCAGAAATCTGCTGAGAGGTAGTCGCCGGAGAAATATATGTACATATTTCGTTTAGTTGCAGTTGTGTAACCTGGGGGTTTGAACTGTGTCCTCACATCTAACAAGCCAACACGCTAGCTACTAGACTACGGCGACTTGCATATATAAGTTAGTCCTGGATTTGTCAAATGTGAAAATTTTTTTTCGTCTAATTTAAGTGATCTGGATAACAATGACTTGTGGCTGACACTATGCCCCAGATAACTTACGCCACAAAGAATATTCTACATGAGCAATTTGAAGACATAGTAATCTCATGTAAAAATTATGTAACTGGCCATCAAGATCGCAAGATTTGATCCCATTAAACCCTTTCTTGTGATGTTTTCTTAAGTCGCAGATTTTTCGAGTAAATTACAAAACACAGCGGTCCTCAAAGCCAGTATAGTCCATGTAATCGGTCAAATTCAGCCTGATTTATGCGCCAGAGTTATCGAAAATTACCCAGAAAAGATATGGCGGACATTTCAGTAAAGTTATATTGGATAAATAAGGGCATCAAAAGGCCTTTGATACGAATAAAAAAATTTCGATAATAACTCTCGCACATTTTGTTTTATTTACAATTAAAGATAGTAAGCGATTAATGACTGACGTCATCGTAGTCTAATAAGTAGTGTGTTGGTTTATAAGAAGTGAGGCTACGGTTAAATCCCTAGTTCAGGAATATTTCTTCGGCGACTTACACTCAGCTGTCTTCTGGCAAAAACTCTGCGATTAATTAGAAATTGCAATGAAAAAGTTCCTCAAAAATCTCTCGTTCGGAGTAGACTTTAAACTGTAGGTTTCGTTGCCACTCATGGAAAAAATCCACACACATAACCTAAATGGAGTTTGCCATTTGCTAAATGGAATTTGCTAAAGCTAGTTTGTACCCCTGACTGTAAGGCTATAATGACTAATTCTGTATTTGTATGCAAAATGGAATATATCATCAAGGCCACAATGACCACAATATCCTTGTAAGAAAGGCAGAGTGGTAGAAATACAGCTGCACAAAGTAATATAGCATCGGGTGTCCAACAGGAATTTTTGAACTTTGATAACAGCCATCTTGCTGTCTGTTTATTCAGTCTGTTTCAAACATACATTGTTTTCTATGGTAGTTAGCCTTCAGTTGATGGGTCAATTGAATTTTCTACAGCCCAAGTCACTGGGGGTAGTATGATCATGGCAGTCGTGGTGTGGGCAAAGTGCCGTGTACGTTGCACGAACAGAACAGAAATTCTGATGAAACAATTAAATTTGTGTAGGGCATTGTAGAATGATATAACCATCCATGGAGGTTTGTGTGAAACTGCTGGGTAAATAACACATTTGCTTCGACACATTTGGTTTCAGCAAAATAGTCGTTATCAACTGACAAATTTCGGATATCATTCTTGGGAGATTTCATATATAACGTGGGCATCTGTCGGTTTTCTTTCTTAAATTTTATTCTGCGTGCTTTGGTGACCTGAGGAAGATAAATATTGGAAGTTTATACCAAGTACAACGCAGCTTCTCAAATGCTATCTAGGAAAACATTAGAGAGTGATCCTTAGAGTTTAAATCAAACTTCTTGCTAATATTTAGACTCTTAGGGTTTAGTGAAAGGGATTCTTTGAGATTAAAGGATGGCAACCCAACCCTGTTAGTTGATTAATATGTCGTCAATGTGTTTTCCAATCGAACAACGAACAAATTACTTAACATGTACTTCAGATCAGTTAGAGTTTAGCTGAGAGGCCTGATAATATCTAAAAAAAATTTTTTGACACGCCTTAAAGAATACTTTAAATGAAGACTTCTTAGGAACTTTTATAATGTCTGAGTTTTTCTGCTTATTCCTGTAGTCTCTTTTCAGACTGTTATATTATTTAAATAATAACTACGGTAATTTTTGTCCGATTTGATCAAACGAAGTATCAATCTCTTCACTAGATAATGAACTTTTAGAATGTCGCCACTTATTTAATATTTTTTAATTAAATTTTGCAATTAAGAATGGCCAAACAAAAAATAAAACAAAATAATATTTTCTAAGTTAACGCGATCAAAACTCATAACATGTAAGTTTGAACAATATGTTTATGTATACCATTTTAAAGGCTCATCTGTCCCCTTTTCAAAAGACTTTGAACTTTGGTTACTCAATAATATGTGAGAAAAGATCAAAAATATCGTTTTTGTCAAATAAAACAAATTTTGTACAGTTCGAGAAATATGGAAAAAATATTTTTGAGTTATTCTCAACAAAACTCACAACCTATACTATGTTATTAGCTAGGTGTATTTTGACTGTCGCACCGTGTTATGTATATATGTATGTAGCCTCAATGGTCGTTATCAACCAAAAATTTTCGTAAGTCCTTATTGGAAGACACTATATTAGCTTTCAGATTCCTTCTTAACTATCTACACATGAATATTATGGGGGGTTTGACTAAAAACGTCTTCAATTTTTATTCGAATTTGTTACTAAAATTATTCTCTTTTTATTCTCAAGTCCAATTAAAGTTTAAAAAAAACAAAACAACACAAATTAAAACAAAAAAATTTTTACTAGTATTACGGTCTGATAAAAGTTTTTAAATTAAATTTTTATATAAAAATATTTAAAACTTTCTGAAATAATCATGGTGCAAAGATTTAGAAAAAAACAACAAAATCTATAAAAAAAAACATAAATTTTTCAAACATATTGATCCCTAAAGATTTGGAAATTTTTCTAAAAGTTGAAAACGAAAACCTTTGGAAAGTATTAAATGCATCGAAATACACATATGAAAAGAGTATTATTTGAAAACAATATTTATGTACGAGTATATGGTGCAGTTTTCTGTTCAGTAACATAAATAATTATATTCTTCTAAAAATAAGAAAAAAATAGTTTTACATGTGGTCAAATATTCAAAGAGAATTATTTTATGAAACTTTTTAGAAGTAAAATCAGGCGTTGCCAGCTGATGTCTGCAATGAAATCAAAATCAAATGAAACTTTATATAAGTACTAACATCCATACTTACATAATTGGTCATTATAACGCTTCTTTTAGGATTACGACCTAGCTTCTTATACGAATAATGTTGTGTGTGTCTGAATTTTAAACACGAGTAGTGGGACCCACAATTTATAGTCGACTCCGAATGACAGATTTTTGAGAAACTTTTTCATGGCAATTTTTTACTTACTCTCAGATTTTTTGTCAGAAAACAGCTGAGAGGTAGTCGCTAAGAGCACACAGAATAAAATTTAAAAATAAAGCCCGACAGATGCCCACATAATACATAAAGTCTACCGAAAATGATATCCTATATTTGCCAGTTGATAATTAATAGTTTTTTCGCTAGTCATAACCACTCACGAAATTTTGAATATAAGTGAGTCAACAATATTGAAATCCAACTACTCTGATTCATTCGTACTCACTACACCATTGATTTATAAGTACAGTTTGCAATGAGTATGCATACAACAATGACATCAAGCTCATACCATTCGACCTATGTTTGATTCATAAGCCTACTCATTCAGATTCATAACTTTAGAAAAATACTTATAGTACTTATAAATGATTCGAGTGACTCGAATTGAATGACTCGAATCATTCAACAAAATTTACGGTCTTAGTTGTTGTTGCATTTACAAAAAAAAAAAAAGAAAAAAGACACATAAGCAAAAAAGTCTGAGCAGCAAGCAGAGCAAATACACAACCTTTTAGTTTTTAAGTATGAATATGATGAGAACTTCAAACTTTGAATATGAGTAGTATGAGTATGATATTAAAATATGTATGAATGCGTATAAGTACCAGAAATTATGAGTATGATTCGATTCTACTCATCTTTTTGAATACTCATTGCTGATCTCTGATTGATAACGACTATCTTGTGTCAAACGAAATGCATCAAACCAAATGTATTATTTACCGACGAAGCTCATTTTTGGCTCAAAGGATAAGCAGAATTGTCGATTTTGGAGTGAAGATCAGCCAGAAGCATTGCAAAAGCTACCAATGCATCCAGAAAAAGTCACAGTTTGGTGCGGCTTATGGGCTGGTGGCATCATTGGACCGTACTTCTTCAAAAATGCTGCGAATCGTAACGTAACTGTGAATGATGAGCGCTACCGTGAGATGATATCCAATTTTGTTTTGCCCAAAATGCAAGAGCTTGACTTGCATGACATGTGATTTCAACAAGACGGTGCCACATGCCACACAGCACTCGTAACAATGAAATTATTGAGAGGCGAGTTCGGTGAACGTTTTATTTCACGTTCGGGACCGGTCAGATCATGCGATTTAATGCCTTTATACTATTTTTTGTGCGGCTATGTTAAAGCTCATGTCTGTACAGACAAGCCCGCTTCAATTGACGCATTGGAAGACAACATTGAAGCATTTATTCGTGGATACCGGCCGAAATGTTGGATGCCAAAATTGGACTAAGCGGATGGACCATTTCTGGCGCAGTCGCGGTCAACATTTGCATGAAATAATCTTCAAACATGGACCCTACTATCGATTCAAATAAAGATTTCGTGCATTTTTCTGAATTTTATGTTTTTTTTGAAAAATTATAGCACTTAAAAAATCACCAATTAGTAGCGTCGTTTCTGCCGTGTGTTTTATTGACACTTGCGTTTGTTTAATTTTTACAACCAGGCCAACCATGTTGGTTGTTTGGATTTTTACGATTATTTGTTGCTATATTCATTATTTGTTATTTAAATAAATATAAAATATAAACTGAAAAGAATTTTTTTTTGAGTTTTATTCATGTACCATATTATTCTGGAGATAATAATCCACAATCATATGAACAATACGAAATGCATGATCCATGCATATATATGTATGGATAAATAAAATAATATAAGAAATGAATGAAAGAAAAAATGTTTTATTTTTCCAAAATATTCTAATAAAAATAATGCTCCAACTGCGTTCATTATGTTATTAAATTTATAAAATAGAAATGAAAAGTAATATTTTGAAAAGAGTCTAAATATGATAGTTTCGTATTCTAAATGGAATAAATCTTTACATTCATTCCAATAATAATATTTACGAGTTCAAATATAATATTTTTAAGTAACAAACATAGGCTCAAATGTATGTATTTTATGAACGAGCAAAATAATTTATTACAAAACCATACATATTTAAATAAAATCTGTCAGATGCCAATAGGCCACTGGAAAAATACATTTTTCAAAACCCATCATATGCATAAAAATCCTTAGCAAATTTATTACAACACAAAGCATATGAATTCGCAACAAATTTGAAAAAATGCATGCAAAATTCAAATAGAAATTTTACAATTACAAATTACATACACACCAGAGATCAGCAGTGAGTATTCAAATAGATGAGTAGAACCGAATCACACTCATAATTTCTGATACTTATACGCATTCATACTTATTTTCATATCATGGAACCTCTACTCATATTCAGAGTTTGAAGTACTCATCATATTTTCATACTTAACAACACGTATGATGTTGTGGATTTCGACTCTCCAAAACTCCATAACTATTAGTGGAGCCTTTAGCTAGCAGAGACTGTAACGACCATGTGTTCACCACACCCGTAATAATTAATAGATATAATTTGTTGTTATGACCGTTGTCTGGTAGATAATGTGCTGACTTCTTAGATGTGAGGCCACTGTTCAAACCCCAGTTCAGTCACCTCCAACATAAGAAAATATGAAAAAATATACCTTTATTGACTTCTACTCAACAGTCTACTGGGAAAAACTATACTAAAATTGTCACGAAATGTTCGAAGCCGAATTTAAACTGTAGATCCCGCCACTCATGTATAAAATTAGCACTCACAACATAAGTGATGTGAGAAACTAGGTTGTAATCCTGACTGAAGAGCCGTACTGACCAATTATGTGTGTATGTACATTAGGGTGGCCCCGTTTGTATGGACAAAAAGGTATAGATGTTCCCAACTAAAATGAAAGTTTGGTTCATTCTAAGACTACGTTTTTCAATTTTTTCGTCCTGGGGTCAATATTTGGTGAGCTGGATCAAAGAATAAAAAGGTCCTTCTTTGAGGTTTTTTAGTTTTTTTTCATATTTCTTCCAAAGGAACTATATATAAATTTGGTATCATATGAAAGGTCTTTAAGAGGCGCTTTTAATAGGTTATCGGAAATTTTAAAAAAATTTTTGAAAATTCAAAATTTTGAAAATTTCGTACAAAATTTTTTTTTAAATTTTTTCATAGAATTTACTTAATTAAATTGTTGAAATTTCTTGATTATAAAGACCATGTAATTTAACCAAAATGGTGTTTTCCGTTTTTTAAATTCAATCTAGTTCAATTTTTATTAAAATTTTTTAAACCTAATTTCTTCTGTATCTGACAACCTCTGTTAACTCAATTCATATACGTAATGGGAATCAAATTTTAATAGCTTTCCATTGATGTATAATTTCTTATACTTTTATTTTGTTATATAACGAATATTTCAATTTAAACCAAAACGCTATAATATAATTTTCTTGTTATTCCTTAAGAATGTGGTTATTTAATTTAAGTAGCAAATGAAAAACTGTCTATTACATATATTTTTACTTTGTTTTAGTATATTATTGGCTTAATGATAAATACTGGTTAATAGTTGTAACTAAAAAATATAAATTCATAGAAAATATTTTAATATTAACATTTTTTTCATATACATTTATTAACAAATGCGTTTACATGAGTTTATTCTGTTAGCAATTTTTTTTTTCGATTACTGAAAGCATGGATTGCCTAACAAAATGTACAAATCGTTTCGTATTTTGTGAATGACATAGGAAATCTGAAATTAGTAATATTTTATTTAAATATGATGATTTTATACATAATAGCTTAACAAAAGATAAAATTATTTTCTGGTAAAAAGTTTAACTTTATTATCGTAATTTTTACCATAATATAAGTATATAAAATGTTTTACCTGTAATATCTATGATGTTGCTTGACTCATAGTATTTTATCAATTGTTCTGTTGAGTGAAATTGAATGCATGGGGGCTCTGAATATGCTAGCTCATTCCAATCTATTAAATCCGTGTACGATTGACAATTAAAATGAAGTTAATAATAAATAATTGCGTTATTTTGATGCCCATTACATATATGAATTGAGTTAACAGAGGTTGTCAGATAGAGAAGCAATTAGGTTTAAAAAAGTTTTAATAAAAATTTAACTAGATTGAATTTTGAAAAACGGAATAAAACATTTTGGTTAAATTACATGGTCTTTATAATCAAGAAATTTCAACAATTTAGTTAAGTAAATTCTATGTACTAATAAAAAAAAACAAAAATGTGTCTGAAATTTTCAAAATTTTTGAATTTTCAAATTTTTTTTTAAATTTCTGATGACCTATTAAAAGCATCTCTTAAAGACCTTCCATATGATACCAAATTTATATATAGTTCCTTTGGAAGAAATATGAAAAAAATCCAAAAACCCTCAAAAAAGGACCTTCTTATCCTTTGATCCAGCTCACCAAATATTGACCCCAGGACGAAAAAATTGAGAAACGTAGTCTTAGAATGAATCAAACTTTCATTTTAGTCAGTAACATTCGCAACTTTTATTTTGGGGCCACTCTAATGTACTATATATATGAAGAAGAAAACAATAAATTTTAAAATTTTTTGCAACATATCAACTGCCCCAAAACCTCTGAGCCGAACACACGATATTATATTGCACTAACTGCACTAAACTTTAATTTAAATAAAATAAAATTCACACACTTTGTGTTTATTTTCTAGCAGACTATAAATGTACGTTTTAATAATTAAACAATTTTATGTAAAAATTAATTAACATTAACATATGAAAAATAAATATAAACAGCCCTACACGATTCATATAACAAATATAGGCTTGTAAATATACTATCTGAGCACTCAAATGTAATAATTGAACGTTTAAGTATTAATGCTGCTTGTAAGCAAATGGTTATTGGGCCATGATTAATTAAGACTCTACTAAAAGCAATTGTAAGAAATACAAGAAAATCTAATTATGTTTTGAATTAAGAAGAAAATACGAACGTTTAAAGCATAGTACCGATTAATTTCTCAAGCAACAACAACAAAAAATTCAACGAATTTAGTTTTTATATATTTAAACGAGGTAAATAAATAAACAGCTATAATTTTAGTACATATATACACAATTGGTCATTACAACCCTTCCGTCCGCCGGATTATTGTGGCGTGTTTCAGGCGGAGGTAATGGCCATCTACCGGGCAGTGGATACTCCTGTGTTCCTTTCATCTGCATCTCGATCTTTTCTGATAGTCAGGCTACCATAAGATCTCTGTCGAACGTTGTAAATAATTCCAGGGTCGTCATGGAATGTCGCCGTTGTCTCGACCTTCTTTCTGGGCGCTTCAGTGTAACACTTATTTGGGTCCCCGCGCACAGCAATATTCCGGGAAACTGCAAGGCCGGCGAGACGCCAGAGCTGGTGCACTACTTCCTACCTCTTAGGCTCATTTGGCCCTAACCAGTTACTCCGACTCGGTCGTGACATCATCTCAATCGTTGTGGCCATGCTTAGAGGTCATTGTATTATGGGGAGACATCCGGAGAGAATGCAGCTCCCATCTAACGACTTCTGCAGTTGGTGCAGATCCTCTGAGGAAGAGGAGACTGATATCCACTTCCTTTGCCAATGCTCATATCTTGCGTTGTGCAGATATAGGTTATTTGGCTCTCCAATCCTTGTCAGCTTGACGGAGCTATCGTCCATTGATGTCAACGATATAACTTCGTTTATCAGATTTTCGGGCTGGTTTTCCAACGTGCAGTAGTCGTGCTTTAAATGTGCAGCCCTTGCGCTGATCAATTTGTTCTTCCCTGATTTAGAGGAACTTGGTCAATACAGGGACTGCGTTCACCTTTGGCGTCACAACGGGGCGCTATGCGTGCTAAAGTGAGCTTTTGGCATCAAGGCTACCACTCCAATCTAACCTTATCTAACCCTTCAGTCAGGATTACAACCTAGCTTCTCACACCACCAATGTTGTGTGCATTAATTTTATACATGAGTAGTTTCAGTCGCCGTTTAGTCGTTTAAAGTCCCCTTCGAACAACAGATTATTGAGAAACATTTTTATTTCAATATATTTTATTTGCTCCCAGAGATTTTGCCAGAATTCCGCTGAGGGGCAGTCGTAGAAGAAATACTTTCTAATATCTTCGTTTTGTTGGAGATGTCTGAACTGAGGATTTAACAATGACCTCACATGTAAAACAGGTTTTTGCGTCAGATAGAATGGTAGAACTTGTCCTGAAGTAGTGCTCTTCAATGCTCTCTCGTCCATTAGTTAAAGTTTGAGTGCCACATATCTTGCCGGTATTTGTCAATTTTGTTGGAATGCTAATGTAGAGCCAATCATCAAAAAAGGATGAGAACTACCCATCAATAGCAATATGTTGCTGACTTTCCAAGTTTATGGAATTGATGATAAGCCACAAGCTTGTAAAATATCTAGAGACCAACAACCTGATCACGGAGAATCCGTTAAGTTTTTTCTACATGCGACCTGGTGGCTTTACTTAAAAAAATGGAGCGCCTTTTTGTTATCATTTATTTAAACTGTCAATTAAGATGTTAACCACCACCTGGGATATTACGCAGGTAAATGCAACAAATGCCATCATTGGTAAGTAATCAATAACAACCACAAAAAATCTCCAAAGAAAACATAATTTTAAACGCTAAAAAAGGAAAGACTTTAAATCAATTTTGTTGTCAACACACATGGAAATATGAAAGACAATAAATGTAACAAAAATTTCATACAAAAAAGGTACCAGCAACTAAAAATATTTGCACGCATGTGGTAGCTTGAGTAGTCGCATGCAACATGATAATGTTAAAGGCAACATACGAAAAAAATGTTGAAATAAAAAACTAAAAATAAAAAGAAGAACGGCACAGAATACAGAAATTAAAAACTGCAACAGCAACAGCAGCAATCGTATTGTCAATGTGAGACAACAGCAACAGAACATCGAAGATAAAAAAATTGAAAGAAAATGTGCCAACAGGACAAAGAGAAGTCAACTGACGGCAAACCGTAACTGCTTTTGACTCGTGTATGATGTTTGCAGTTGATGTTGCAAAAAGCATACAATTGTTTTGACTTGTTTTGGGTTTTAGGCATTTGGCCAAAAAATACCAGCCAAAAACAAGAATAAATAAAATGGCATTCAACAGAAATTACAAAAAAAAAAAATTCAACAAAAATGTCTTAAAAAAATAAATTTTAAAGGTTTTAATCAAACTGATCAAAACATTATCGCTATGTCAGGATACTGACAGTCAATCATGGTTTCCGATAAGATTGACCTACAGGCAACATGCAAAAAAGGGATTTTGTAAAACTGAAAGTGAAATGATTGGATAAAATGGCCCAAGCTTTCAATATCTTTAATCACTCTTTAATCACTAAGCCACTGTCCAGTAGAGTAATGGATTCCTTCTTGACCGTAAGACAGTGCTGAATAATGGCAGAGTAGACGAATGAAAATTTAATCATTGAAAAGAAGTCAATAAACACCTTAACCACAATCCTTGAAAGGCTTCTTTGAAGAGGAAATCATTTCAAAAGAAATCTTCCCATCGTAGAGTTGGTAGAACTATCCTATAATAATACATAGAGATTTCTAAACAGAGAATGTGAGTTTATACAGTGGATAGCAAAAGTCTTAGTAAACCTTAATTTTTTATACAAACTGTTGGTTAAAATTTATGAAATTGTCAAAATATATTGGAGTACCATAACTTTTGTTGTCCACTGTAGCTATGCTAAGCATTCCTTAATTTTTTTTGGTGACAACTGAACTCTTTTGAAAAACTATTTGTATGAATAGTTTGTATAGATTTCCACTATATTGTCTTATTTAGTTTGTAGTCCCATTAAGTAGGTGGTATGTTGCCCGGCAACACAATACAATGAGTGTGCTTGTCCCACAACTTTAAGTGGTTTTTTCACATGATGAAGAGACTATCAAGCAGTGGATTTATATTCATTTGTTCAGACTGCTATCAATCAGATTTTGAACTGCGTATTGAATCTACTGTCACGAGGGTATAGAAACTAATCCTTTTTTAAAACAGATCTACGATGCTCTTACCAGCTGGTAGTACACAATATTTTCTCGACGTTAAGTGAAGTCACAGAAGTGACAGCCGTAAATATAATTGCAATAAAAATTTCTCAAACAATATATTGTTCGGAGTTGAATTCAAACGGTAGATCCCGTCACTCATAAAACTAGTATATGCAACACGGATGGTGTAAGAAGCTAGGTTGTAATCCTGACTGATGTCTTGCAATAACCAATTAAGTAAATTTTTGAATGCAACATCCGTCCATGGTGATATGATAAAACAGACTGAATAAATAATAACTAATTGGACGGGTTTGGTTTTAATAAGACTTTTTGCTTACCACAAAACAATTTCGGAGACCAATGAAACAATGATTGATCTTCCAGACATCTGATGGCTATGACTTGTAGTTGTGAATGAAATTATGTCAGGGGTTCTGATAGGCAGCTGCCGCAGTCTAGTAGGTAATGTTTTGGCTTATTAGACATGACGCCGCGGTTCAAACCAAGGCCAGACAGCTCCAACTAAACGAAATATGAAAAATATTTCTGTTGCGATTTATTCTCAGCAGTTTTCTGACAAAAAATGTGTAAGTAAATAAAAAATTTGCCATTCGTTCGGAGGCGACTTTAAACTGTAAGTCCCGCCACTCATAAGTGTTGTGAGATACATACATACATAATTGGTCATTACAACCCTTCAGTCAAGATTTTTGCCAGAATCTGCTGAGAGGAAGTTGCCGAAGAAATACTTTTTGTATTTTGTTTTGATGTCTGGCCTGGCGCTCGAACCCTGGCTTTACGTTTAATAAGCCAACACACTACCTACTGGACCACGGCGACTTCATGGTGTGAAATACTCAACGAATCACAAAATGAGTATGACTCGAGTAGGAATACTAAAATACTCACTAGAAGGTTGTGTGTGCTCTGCTTGTTGCTCTGGCTTTTTTGCTTTTCTGTCTTTTTTCTTTTTTGTAAATGCAACAATTTTGATGAATGTTGTAATGTATTTTTCTAAAGTTATGAATCTAAGTGAGTAGGCTTATGAATCAAGTATGTTTCGAGTGGTATGAGTTTGATGTCAACGTTGTACTCATACTCATTGCAACCTGTACTTATAAATCAATGTTGTAGTGAGTACGAAGGAATCAGAGTAGTTAAATTTCAATATTGTTGACTCACATTGCATATTCAAAACTTCATAAGAGCTTGTGATTAGCGAAAAAACGATTCATTGCTGATCTCTGGTACGTATATTCTAACAGATTCCCATTACCTTTTTTAGGTAATGTCTCCCTTTAGAACTTAGCTCTGTTATACAATAAACAAATTCAGAAAGTAAGTAAAAATTTTATTGAAATTCACTGGTAGTTGTACTTACTAATTCTGTACACAATTATGTACTACACCCCCTCTAATTAAATGTCTAAAAATCACGCCACAATAAAAGAAATTTTTTGTTCAATTAAAATCAACGGTTTTGCTTCGTAAAAAAAAACAAAAGAATTTCGTAAAATTGCAATTGTATTGCCTGTTAAAGAGTGGCCGGGCTGAGTGCCAGCAATTTATTTTAACACCATTTAACGTTTCTCTTACATTCTTGAGGCATTTTTGCCTTGTTTCTGTTGTTGAAATTTTCTCATCCTTCGTTTGTTTTCATTTGTAAATAATCAGTGTACAGTACATAACAATTACCCGATGGTAGTGTGGTAACAATACAATGCAACAGCCGCAAACAAATCAGCAACAATCAAAACCATCGTTTAGCCAATGTTTTACAGGCTGTCTTATAGGCTGAGAGCGAGAGAGAGAGAGAAAACGATTTTGTAGAACCCTTTTCACTTGGTGTAGCTATAGCGATTATTGATTGTAAGAGCGCTACAGTTACAGTTACGCTACAAGCAGAAATAAAATCTTAAATCCTACACAACGGTTAGCCTTCAATCATATGCACTGATAATCATGCATTTAAGTAGCCATAATATGAGTATAAGGATCCTTTTTTTGTTTCTCCCTAACCTTTCTTAGCTTAAGATGGTTTCCATAATAATTTTCACAGATTTCTATACTCCAAAACCTTGCAACTAGTCGCTGGCAAAATGCTTAGAGTGCTCCTGCAGTTGCTATTACTATCCAGTAAGTCCATAAAAAATTTATTTTTATTTTTAATCTGATGCTGTTGCTTTTGTAGTTTCTGCCACAGCGCGTAAGAATCAATAATTTATTAAAAACGATTATTAACGCTCTTGTTTGCGTGTTGGAGGCAATTTGCTGCCCAGCCTGTTTGACTGCCGTACATCCAGCCCAGTTGTGGTGTTGGTTACTGCCTACAGTGCAGCATAATAAGGCTTTTTTTGTGTTGCGTTGTTTAAAGTAACTTGCTTGGGTGCTAGTATTTGCATAAAAGTTTTAATATTGTAGAGTAGAAGAGACGGATTTAACTTAAGTTTTAAGATGTTTAAATTTGATCATACATAGGCTTGCTATAATTAATTTTTTTTTCAATTAAGGCCTTTAGGGTATTTAAGCTGTTAAATTTTATATTTAAAAAAGGGGTCCAGAATGTTTGGTTAAATGTGCTGTAGTTACGCAAATAGTATGAAGCAAAATATTGCGTACAGTGTGCGGATAAAAGTTAGGTGAGACTATACACATTTAACGGTGAACTAGTTAAATATGCAAGTTTCGCCAGTTTAAGCAGATAAACCGCAAACCACAGTGATTCTCAAAGCCAACATAACCCATGCCATCCATCAAATGTAATCTGATTTATGTGCCAGAGTCATAGAAATTTAGGAGTGCCGTAGTCTAGTAGGTAGTGTATTGGGTTATTAGATATAAGGCCACGGTTCAAACCCCATGTCGGACATCAAAACGAAATATGAAAATATGTTTCTTCGGTGACTTCCTCTCAGCTGATTTCTGCCAAATTTCAGCCAAGATAACAACCTAGTTTCTCACACCACTTATGTTGTGTGTGTTAATTTTATATATTCAGAACAACAGATTTTTGGGAAACGTTTTAATGGCAATTTAATTTCACTCTTAGAGTTTTTAGCCAGGCGGCTGTCAAGGCTCTAAGTTCTAACGTGATGAACTCCAAGACGGTGTACGACTGTCGCAGATATCTCGACGAGGTCGCGGAACGATATGATAGTTCACATAGTATGGGTACCGGGGCACAGTCAAAAACAGGTGGGCGGCCTCGGACACGGGTAGAACGTCTCGTAAAATCTGGCCAAGGCTGGATGAGGGGCGCACAATGAGTTTACTTAAACTCAAAAGTGGCGCGTTCAGTGTAGTTGTCGGTGTCATAACGGGCCATTGCATTATGGGTGCGCATGCGAGGCGCATTGGTCTTGGACACCTTGCTAATGACTTCTACAGAAGCTGCAGACATGGGGAAGAAGAGGAGACTGTCCCTCACATGCGGGGTACATGCCCGGCTCTTTGCCAAAGGAGAAGGAAGTACTTGGGTAGTTACTACATGGATGATATTGGGGAATTGTCAAGGATTGACATTGGCAGCCTAAATCGCTTCATCAGAAGCTCCGAGTGGTTTCGAAACTAGGGGATAGCGGATAACTGTGGTAGCACAATGGGCCCAATGCGGCCTAAGTGAGTCCACCCAAGAATTTTTCTTGGATGGACAGCCACCTCTACTACCTACCTACCTATAGTTTTTACCAGAAATCTGCTGAGAGAAAGTCGCGGAAGACATATTTTGTTTTATTGGAGATCAGACTTTAGGCTGTCTGAGTTTTATCAGTCTGATGTTGTATGCAAAAAACAACTATTTAAACCCTAGATTTTAGTTGCGCCAGTCAACAGCGAATCAAATTTTATTGCCTTCTGAAGAGTACCATTTCTGAATTGGCCGGTAGGTAGTTTAGCTGGTAGCTTGCTGTTCACAGGCAAGTTCACTCGGTGGCCCATATAACACATTTTGTTACAGTGAGAGGTAAGCCCCTTGTCATGATCCGTTAGTGGTGGGTTTGAACCATTTCGAGCTCCGGATGAAACCGCCCACTTCATTTAGCGGCACGTTCGCCAACTTGTCCAGATCTTTATACGTTCTGTCACCCAAAAACCGATGACGTCTTTTCTGGTGCGATGACGTCAGTTAAATAGCGCAGTGCCCTGTTAGATTTCATACTAGAATGCGAACCGTTCCCTTGTTGAACTCAAACAGTTCCCTGGTTCTCCCGCAGGAGGTATGTTGGGCCACCCACGGTTTGTTGAATTCCTTGCTGCCGTAGTCTTGTAGGTAGTGTGTTGGCTTATTAGATGTAAGGCCACGGTTCAAATCCCAGGTCAGACATCAAAACGAAAATATGAAAATATTTCTTCGGCGACTTCCTCTCAGCAGGTTTCTGGCAAAAACTCTGAGAGTAAATAAAAATTGCCATGAAAAGTTTCTCAAAAATCTGTCATCCTTAGTCGACTTTAAACTGTAGGTCACGCCACTCATGTATAAAATTAACGCACACAACATAATTGGTGTGAGAAGCTAGGTCGTAATTCTGACTGAAGGGTTGTAATGACCAATTATGTATGTATGTTATGTATTCTTGTAGAGGCTCATATTTCCCCTCCATAGCCTCCTGCTTGGACATATCCGATCCCTTTAGTAGTAGTAGTAGAGTATCAAATAATAAATATTCTCACAGTTATGCACTCGGTTTTAAAGATATTTTCACCTTCTACTACACTTTTATAAGTGAGTGAATGTATATCTTTCAATACTTAGCTTCTCTTTGTTTTAACTTTTATCGCTTTTTCTTTATTCTTTATTGTTTAACTCGTATCTTGTCCTTTATCTCAAGTCATTTATTTTATTTGCCTTTAGCGCGGCCAAGCTGCTGCATTCATTGACCGTGTGTAAAAGTGAATGTGAATGAGTGAAAGGAAAGTTATTGATGACATGGTTTTAATAGCGTATTTAACCTTCTTGTATTGAAAAGTAATTCATCATATATTTTGAAATGAAAATAAATTGCATATTTATGTATTTCAATTATTAATTTAAATATGACGTCCATTGATTACACATACAAATTGAAACAGAAAACAAGATATTTGCAGAGAAGAAAGTAAAATGATTGAAAAAAACCAAGAAATAAACTTCTTTCTCTTTGAATTCAATTGTAAATTAAAATAAAAATTATTGTCTGACCAACCAACCAGAAGAGTAAACAAAAGAGTGGAATAATTACAGATGAGCATCAGCAAAGCTCAATAACAAGAATGAATATTGAATAATGAACGTTTATTGTCATTTGCTTTTGCAAATACTAACAGACAGTGTAGGCTAAAGAGCAAACCACAACTTAAACCTTCAGAAGACTGAATGGCTTCACTGTACTAATTGCACTATGCGACAAAATAAAAAAGTTAAACACACCCAGCTAATGACATAGTGCAGGTTGTGAGTTTTGTTGAGTAGAATTCAAAAATATTTTTTTTTTATATTTCTTCAACCCTCCAAACTTGTTTTATTTGACAAAAACTGTTTTTTTTTTGACAAATTTATTTATTACACAAATATTTCTGAACCAATCTCACAAATTTAAACTTTCTTAGAAAGAAGAGGGATGTGCCTTTAAAACGATATACATATATTATTTGATTTAATATTCTATGACGTTTGATGAGGTAAACTTGACAAATGCGAATTTTTTCATTTTTTTTTTAAGTTTACCCGTTCATAGTGGCAAACTTTAATTAAAAAATATAAAATAAATGATGACATTCTTAAAGACCGTTCTCTTATGAAGAGATTGAAACTTCACTTAATGAAATGGGACAAAAATTATCGTTGTTATTATTTAAATAGTATAACAGTCGTGTTATACTATAATTATCTAAACTCACAATCTACACTATGGCATTAGCTGTCATTAGTGTTATCTGAGTTTAATTTTGAATGCAAAATTGATATGAAAAATTACTTCCCACGTATTTTAGTGCTTCTATAGGGTGGGTGATTTAGAAGTTTAAATTTAAAAATACAATAGAACGAAAACGCTTTGAAATTTTTTTCAAATTTATTTTCTTCTTGCGAAGTACAATTGTTTCGGTTAGAAAAGGAATATTATTTCACACAACTGGCTGCCGCAACTGGCCTGACAGTATCTCATTCGTGCGGACTAATTTTTGTGCACTTTTTTCAGTGTATGAGGTCGTATCTCAGCAATAACATCACAAATGTTGGCCTTCAAATGCTCAATTTTCTCTGGTTTGTCGTCATAACACTCTTCTTGAATGGCGCCCAACAGAAAATAGTCCAACTGTATCAAATCGCAGCTTCTTGGCGGCCAATTGACGTCAGCATTTCGGTTAATAAACGGCCAACAAACATTTGACCCAATAAATCGATTATAGCAAGAGATGTGTGGTAAGTTGCATCATCCTGTTGCAATCAAACATCGTTTTCACCAATACCGTGAAGAGCGGGTAAAAAAAATTGGTTATCATGGTGCGATAGGTGTCTCTGTTGGCAGTTATGGTTGCGCCGTCTTCATTTTCAAAGAAATATAGGCCAATTATGCCTCCATTCCACAAGCTGCATTAAACATTCACTCATAATGGGAGCATTGGCTTCCGTAAGAAAACGTATGGGTTATTAACGTATCCACCAAGATGAAAATGAGCTTCAACAGAAAAGATTTTTTTGGCAAAATTGATATCAGTAAAAATTCAGTCAGTCTTGTGTAAAGACGCGCGGTGTTTGAAGAGAATAATCGTGGTATGAACATCTCCGTTATAAACATCTGTCGAACAATTGTTATTGTTTACGTAAAAGAATGCAAAGAAGAATAAAAACAAAGCAATTGCTGTTGTTTACATCAAGTTGTGAACAGTGGCACACAGAATTTTGCGAACAGTAAAGAATTTTAATTAACACTAAACACACATTTATTTTTATCAATCTAAGAGCTCATATTTCAAACGTTTTTAAAAGGTAAAAACGTAACAAATGGAAGCACCAGCTTCTCGTTGGCCCGTATATTCCAATAAATTCCAACGTTGCTCAAGCCTAAGTCGATTCATTACGTTCAGTGGAGATAATATACTGAATTTTGTGACAGAATAGAATGAGACATAAGTATTGTCAGATTCGAAATAATTGATGGTTCAAATTTAAACCGATAGATGGCACACCTGATATATCAAACATAGAATTTCAGAACTTTATTTAAGAGAGTTTAGGTGTACTTTGTAGTAATCCTAAAGAAGTCTCGAAATACACTTCGTTTCCAAAATAATATTGGTTCTATAGGTTTAAATACTACCTGCGCAATTCAATCGGAAGAAGAAAAACAAAAATAAACGTTTCCTTATTTTATTCCGTTTCGTCTTCAATTTACTGCCGTTGCATTGGAGTCGCTTTTAGTGACATTACAACCCTATACTTCTCCCTCTATTGGTTCATTGTTTTCAGTGTTGAAAAGTCTACTTCATAATCATTTTGATATATTTTACTAATAATCTCAAAGCCAAGATAATTCCAGCACTTCCTGTCACTCCCAACTGCAGGTTTTTTTTAACTTTACTCCCCTCTACCAATATACCATTCTTGCCATTTTTGAATAATATTCACATGCAAATATTACTACTATTGTAATAATAATAGCATGATAAATGAATTTTTATTGCATTTTCAACTATAATTTGAAGAAAACAAATATTGTTTTAACATCAAGCAAAAGGAGAAGAGAAAAAATAAATGTAATAAGGAATGGAAAACTGAAAATGCTGAATAATGTAAGTCTTCAGAAAAATTTAGACATTCATTTGACTTCCTTCCTGTGCACAAAGAAAAACGTTTGTTTATTCGTTTATTTGAAAGCAAATTTTTATCTCAACTCTCTCTCTATGTATCTCGATGTACATTATTGTAATGGAACTGTGAAGGCAGTTTAAAGAAAAAACTTTTTTTATTTTATGTAAAAGAAAAATATGAATGAATATGGCAATAATAGAATTTTTTTTAAGAAATTATTGTCTTTAAACTTTTCAAAACTTTTTTCTTTCTTTCTTTTCACCACAAAAGTGGGGGCTAAAAAATTCTTAATTCCATGTGGATTATGTCACTATAGTAAGTTCCATACGCCCATTTGATACACGTATAGTACCATGTATCCTCCATACAATCATTAACTTCTCTAAATCTCAAGAGAGTATTCAGGCACAAGTATTGCGTTTATAGATGATGTATAGATTCACTTTTTAACTCACATAATATTTTTCGTACGTTTTAGCCTTTTTCAGTTGCATTACAATTGCGCTACTGCTTCCCATTAAATATGTACATTCAAGTTTCAACGAGCTAGAGACATGGCCACAAAAATGAAAGATTGCAGTCAAAGCTAGAAAATCTACTCAACTTCTGTTCACACTCCATAGAAAAACATTCCACCTAATTACATACTGTTACGTTTTTAGCTTTTAGAAACGTTTAAAATACGAGCTCGTAGATTGGAAATAAAATAAAAACAAATTTGTGTTTAGTTTTAGTTAAAATTCTCTATTTATTCACACTGTACCACTGTTCACAGCTTTATGTCACAACAACAACAATTGCTTTGTTTGCTATTCCCTTACAAGCTTTGCATAAACAATAACAATTACTAGACAATTGTTCGACATATCTTTGTGACGGAGATCTTCAAACCATGATTACTCTCTCCAAACACACCGCGTCTTCACACAAGACTGACTGAACTTTTACTGACTCTGTTGCCTGCTTTGCCTTGCCTGATGAATGTTCTTGAAGGCGTATGTTAGTAGCATAGCCTGGTGTTTGTTTTTATAGTACGCAGTGCGATAATTTGTAAACATGTTCATTGTTTTGTTTTTGTAGCTTTTGTTTTTAATTTTAATGTTAAACGATATAAAACCAAAACACCGGTATCCAGATTTTTCCAAATTCGTAACAATACGTGCATAACATACATAATTGATCACAACAGCCCTTCAATCAGGATTACGACCGAGCTTATCACACCAAATGTTGTTTGTGTTAATGTTATACATGAGTGGCGGGACCTGTAGTTTAAAGTCGACTCCAAATGACGGATTTTTTGAGAAACCTTTCATGGCAATTTTATTTACACTCAGGCTTTCAGCTGAGAGAAAGTCGCCAAGAAATATGTTTAATACTTATTTCGTTTAGTTCGAGATGTCTTGGTTCGGGTTTGAACCACGGCCTCATGTCTAATAAGCCTACGGTCACTTCATCTATATACACCAACATTTCACTCAGTCGTATTGGAAAGTGAAGTATGTATTTCAAGGCTTAAGAGCAGTATTGAAACCAACGTGGACATACAGCATGCAGCTTTGGGAAAACTATGAGTGAAATGGGAATAAATAAGATATAAAGGAGAAATATACTACGAACCATTGTTGTATACGAAATGAAAAGATTGGCAAAAAATTCACAAGGATGTACGTAGCACCTGATACTCTAAAATAAATTTTAGGAACTACAAGCTCTACATATCAGTTCATATATAGTGGATCTTTAATTAAAAGATTACCAAACATATGTGAGATATCCACGAAATTTTTTATTAATTATAAAGTCCTATGTCCGCCGTGGCTTCTCTGCTCTAAATTTGACTGATAGGTTATGTTAGCGAAAACCACCACAAAAGTCTTACGTAATCAAATCGCAAGATTTCGATTGCCAATTCAAATTTTCGTCACGTGAGATGGGCGTGCCCTAAAATAGCTCGTGCAGAATATTCAATGTTGCATGAGCTGTGTGGCACAAAACGCCGTCCTGTTGAAATCACTTGTCGTTGATGTACAGATTATACATTTCAAGCTTATACTGATTACCATTGTCTGTAATGATATAAAAGATATCCGCACCAGAGATCAGCAATGAATCGTTTTTTCGCTACTCATAAGCACTCATGAAATTTTGCATATAAGTGAATCAACAATATTGAAATTTAACTACTCTTCGTACTCACTACAACGTTGATTTATAAGTACAGGTTGCAATGAGTATGAGTACAACGTTGACATCAAACTCATACCATTCGAAATATGTTTGATTCATAAGCCTAACCACTTAGATTCATAACTTTAAAAAAAATACTCTTATAATACTTGTAAATGATTCGAGTGGCTCGAATCGTTCATCAAAATTTACAGTCTTAGTTGTTGTTGCATTTACAAAAAAAAGAAAAAGACACATAACCAAAAACACAAGCTTCTAGTGAGTATTTTAGTGTTCGTACGCGAATCATACTTATTTTGTGACTCTTGTAAGTGTTGAGTCATGGAGAGTCGAGATAAACAACATCATACGTATTTTTAAGTATGAATATGATGAGTACTTCAAACTTTGAATATGAGTAGAGCTTCCATGATATTAAAATAAGTATGAATGCGTATAAGTATCAGAAATTCTGAATATGATTCGATTCTAGTTATCTTTTTAAATACTCATTGCTTATCTGTGGTCCGCATCAAACAGTGAATTTTTCGATATGTATTGGACTCTCTTGGATCATCACAAATTTTCTAATTTTATTTGTTCACGTATACTTTCCACCAGAAATAAACTCATTAGTTGTTAACAACTTCAGACTTTATTCAGAAAAAACGTGTATTTGACTTTAAAAGTTGACCTTTAGTTCCTGGGTCATTGAAATTTTATACTGGTTTAGGAACAAATCACTAAGCAGAATTCGTAAAATTTTGGTTTACCGACCTACAGATATTTATCGATAGACCTGAGAATTGTCTCCTCGATAGGACGTTTGTGTTGATCGTAAAATGGGTGAAACTCCCAGTAGGTTGCCCAAATAGAATATGCATTGTGCACATATTGTTGAATGCCCTTTCCGTTTACATTGCTTTGACAAAATTGACCGAATAAATGACAACTAATTAGACAGATGGCCATCATAATTAAAAGGCCTCAGTTTGAAAAACCTATGAAGACGCATAAACCGAAATTTAAACGTTGTTTTTTAATTTTAAAATTATTTTAATTATAAGAATACTTTACCATTCCTTTTTGGCCTCAAGCCATTACTGTGGAAGTGTTGAATATTTTCCAACACAAAAACACCCATAAACGGCATTGCATTTGCTTTTAAAAATTCCGAGAAATCTGAAACACTGGAAACCTATAAAAAACAAAAATTATAGGAAGAAAGCACATAAAAAAATATAAAACCATCAACACCAAATAATAAAAAGAACTTTTACAAGATTAAAAAAGAAAATAAAAGAGGAAATAATAATAATATAATGGAATGAATGAATGCAACATCATTCATTATTATTATTTTTCATTATAAAGCATTGCATTATAAATTCATCCATTTTTGCATTGATTTATGGCTTGTTAAATACATAAAAAAGGAAATAAGGAATAAAGGATGAAAATAAATAATGGCATGCAAAAACAAACACTGACATCATCAATCCCAACTTTGAAATTCGAGGATAATGATGTTTAAGTAAATATGCATACAATATAGGTGCATTATTATCAGATAACAGAAAGCTGAACAAATTTATGAAAAATTTTTGTTTAATGCACAGTTTTGAATAATTATATATTGAAAAAAAAAATAATGAACTAAGCATACCCACTTACATAATTGAATGTGTAAATTTGTATATATTTTAACATGAAATTTAGTGCGAATATTCAAATCCGTACTTCACGGATTGCTGCCATTTTAAAACTGTGTGGGTGTGACTTTCATGGGGATCATACATTCCAGTCACGAGTAATCACTATAACAAGTGCAACCTATGCCTGCAGAAAATCAACACTTAGATATTGTTATGAAAATGAAGAATGCAGATCCAACAACAATCACCAGCATAAAAAATTATAAACAAGTAAACAAAAATATACCAACAAACACCAGCTTAAAAAATGGTAAACAAAAATACAACAACAAACATTACAAGAATAAATGTAAATAAAATACACAAACAACAATAATGAAACAATGATGTTTACATTTATATAGATCTCGAGAAAGCGAAGCCAGGAACATTCGCCTTCAGGAACATTCATCAGACTGTTTACGTTGCCATATAAAAGGCAAAGCAAAGCAGGCAACTGAGTTAGTAAAAGTTCAGTCAGTCTTGTGTGAAGACGTTTAAAGAGAGTAGTCAAGGTTTAAAGATCACCGTTATGAAGATCTGTCGAACAATTAACTTGTAATTGTTATTATTTATGCAAAGGGTGTAAACAGCGGAATAACAAATAAAGCAATTGTTTTTGTGACAGCAAGTTGTGAACAGTAGTACACAGAATTGTGCGAATAAGAATTTTTTTAAGAATTTTAATTAAAACCAAAAACAAATTAATTTTTATTTTATTTGTAATCTACGAGCTCATATTTTAAACGTTTTTAAAAAGTAAAAACGAAACAATATTTTAATTTTTTTAATTTAATGCGAATAATCAAACCCATACTTCGCGGATTACTGCCATTTTAAAACTGTGCAGATATAACTTTCATGGGGATCATACATTCCAATCGTGAGGAATCACTACAACAAATGCAATCTATGAATACAATTCTTAAGTTAGATTTAGTACGTGAGATTTTTTCCCGATATGACTTTTGGCTTTTAATGGTAATTTTATTTACTCTCACAGACCTGATTTCTAAGAAAATAGTTGACCGAAAAAAAATAGCTACACGCAATACATACATACATACATAATTGGCCACTACAACCTCTCAGTCATAATTTTTGGCCTGGTTTCTCACACCACTTATGTTGTGTGTGTTAAGTTTATACATGAGTGGTGGGACCTACAGTTTTAAAGTCGACTCCGAACGACAGATTTTTGAGAATCTTTTCATGACAATTCTATTTACTCTCAGAGTTTTTGCCAGAAATCTTCTGAGAGGAAGTCGCCGAAGGAATACTTTTTGTATTTTAGTATTAATGTCTGGCCCTGGGGCTACTACTAGACTACGGCGACTTCATTACATACATATGTACATACATATGTACATAATTGGTCATTACAGGCCTTTAATTAGGGTTACAACCTAGCTTCCACCACCACCCATGTTATGTATGTTAATTTTATAATATTAGGTCTTTTCAACCCTTCAGTCAAAATTACGACTTGGCTTCTCACCCCACTTATGCTGTGTGTGTTAATTTTATACATGAGTGGCTAGTCCTAAAATTTAAAGTCAACCACGAAGTGGGGTCAAAAAAAAATACAATAATGTTTACAAGGGTTGATTCATGAAACCAGTAGAATTACGACAGCCATCGCACCTTGAGAAAACCTTTGCTTGAGAACTGTGGCCACCAGCTATTTGGACTCTGTTTATGCTACTAAAAATTTAAGATTTGGTTCGTTGATGATGATAGCCATCTGTGCCGTCTAGTATTCAGGGGGAGGTGCTGGAAACTCAATTGTCTTTGGCTATTCCAACTCGTGTTATTTCTTGCTAGACCTTTTTCTGAGTTGCTGGATAATTTTTCTTGGAGCCTTATGGAGAGGCCAAGGATTTTAACTAGACTTTAACCTGTCCAATCTTTAAAAATTCTAGCGTACAATCTTAACGGTACGTAATTAAATTAAAATTTGTCTCGATCTTGACTTTTTTAAAATAAAATTGGTAATACTGTCCTACTGTTGTCCTAATCATTATACTTGCAGTTCTACAAGGGGGACTATGGTTTGTTCACCTTAGCGGTGTTTTTCTTTTGTATGCTAATTTCTAGTCAATGTAAACAAATTTATATAATGGTTGTGCATCGTGAATACGCTGATGATTATTACATTAAATTCATGTGCAATAAATTTAAAGTTGTTTCCCCAATTTTCCCTGCTCATTAGTAGCAATTTGCAACAATTTTCCAATTTTAATGTTAAAAATTTCAATTTTACTTCATTTCCTTTCAAATATTCAATAAACTACAAGTACACCCAATAAATATTTGGCCATGTATCTTTTGGAGCGCTTGCGATTTAAATTAAAAAAAAAAAATTATTAGCAAAAGAATTGATTAGATATTTTCAAAGTGTCTACCATAATATGTTTTTTATTGTTTTTTTACAATTTGCATGTCAAATAATTTCTAAAATTTTATAAAAATTCAATATTTATTGCCAATAAACGCATTTCGCTTCGTTGTTCTGCTTATGCTTATAATGATGATGCTGTTGTTGAAATGGAAAATATTTGGCAAAATAATATTTTTTTCTTTATTATCTCTCATAATAGTTTTGGCAATAAAATAGCTTAGCAGTGAACCAAAGTGTGTTTCATGTGAATACAATAAAATTCATTATGTGTTATACTTATATGGTGTACTATTAATGGCTGTATAATTCAAAAACTTATAATTTTGACTTGAAAATCATACGTAAATAATTGATCATTATACAACACTTCAGTCAGAATTACGATCTAGTTTCTCACACTACTTATGTTGTGTGCGTTGTTTTTATATATCAATGGCGCGACATAAAGTTTGAAGTCGACTCTGCGCGGTATTGTAGTAGCGGAAAATTATGAATGAGGTGAAGACAAGAAAACGATGGAATATTACTTACGTTTTACTTATGTTTTATTGGCAGGCTTCCGTAAGCTCAAGATCCCAGTATTTTAGTGGTGACACTATATTGGATGTAATTCATTTCAGAGGAGTGGAATACATACATACATACATAATTGGTAATTACAACCCTTCAGTCAGGATTACGACCTAGTTTCTCACACCACTTATTTTGTGTGTGTTAATTTTATACATGAGTGCCGGAACCTACAATTTAAAGTGGACTCCGAATGATAGATATTTGAGAAACTTTTCATGGCAATTTTTTATTTTGCACACAGATTTTTTGCCAGAAATCTGCTGAGAGGAAGTCGAAATATAAATATTTTTCATATTTGGTGGTCTCATGTCTAATGAGACCACACACTACCTACTAGACTACGGTATCTTCAAGAGGAATGGACTGCAAGAAGTTAAGGAAGTTTGTACAAGTTATAGGCGATGGCTGAGGTGTATTTGGATAAGTATGGAACCCTTTGTTGGTCTCCTTACCTCACACTCACATTGTGGAAGAAAATTCCATATCTGCCTGTAATGGCTTAGTTAGAAAAGACCTGTAAACATTTTATAAGACATGTGTTATAATAACTTGACAATCACTCCTCGTAATTCTAATCGCATACACCAAAATATTGTCTCCCTTACCTTCTACAACATCTGTAGTCGTCCAATATATATCAGAACACTAGTGCCAGTCCATGTGCAGGCTTGAATGTGCAACATAATTGTACATCTTTGAATCACAAATAGAGTTTTAAAGTGTTTGTTGTTGCTTACTACTAAGCCAATCAGACAAACAAATAATATGCACAGCAAAACTACCAACCAACCAGCAGTCATGCGGCCAACAGATCAAAACCAAAAATGAAACAGAGAGTGGAGCTCACGGTTTCTTTAATAGATACGTGCATATTGTATTAACAATTTTACACATACTTACTATATTCGACGTAATTTATTGGTCCACCAAAGCAATCGATAGGTTGTTAAAAAGTAATATCAACAGCAGAAAAAACATGAAAATCTAGCGGCGAAAATAATATTATTCATGCCCAACACTGGTAAGCATGGAAACATAAGAATTCAAAGAAAGAAAATTGAAAATGTAACGATATATTAAGGCATTATCTTGTGTGTATGTGTGTATGTACGTAGAAAATTATAGTTCTACCATCCTCTTGTAGAAATCCTCAATTGAAGTCATGGTTGTCAATTTCATGGACTTACTTTTATTGGCAATATTTGCATGACATAAGCATAGATTTTATAACATCAGCAGACATATGGAGAAGATAGAAATGGTTGTCATTATATGTAAGTGTAAGCATTTCCAATCTGTTTTTAATTTACATTACGTATGAGATTTTATTACATGAACGTAAAGTAAGAATTAAATTCACGTTGATGGGAAATAAATAGAAGCATAAATAGCCAGTAAATGTGTTACATTTTGTATCATTTCCAAGGAAAAGAGTAAAATATATGAGAATGAGAATATAATGTGTAGTTTAGTGGGGTAAAAATGACACTTTATGATACTAATTATGCACAAATAAGCCATAAAGTTGCTTAAAATATGATACCGGCATATAAATTAGTAGAGAACAGGAAGAATTTTACTTCATAACATAATATTTTAAAAATTTATAGGATCTTTTCTTTAGCGTTTTCAAGGGTTTAAATTGAATTAAAAAAAATAAAACAAAGTGTTTTTGAGATATCGATGAATATTTTTTATTCGTTTGAAAACCTATTGATACCATTATGTGTGTGATAAACTACCACTCACAACTCCGAAACTTCTTCTCTGGATAGAGCTTAATCGAAATGAAAAATTTTCCAAGACTCTGGCGCATAAATCTGATTAAATTGGATCGATGGAATGGGTTGAATGAGCAACGCTATGGCCAAGAGCTCGGTGAAATACCTGGGAATAAGGCTGGATCCCAGACTAACATTTTCACATCAGATCCAGTACTCGGCCAACAAGGCCCAGAGGATCGTTGGACAGCTCAGTAGATTAATGGCGAACATTGGAGGCCCGCTACCGGCGAGACGGAGACTCCTGATGGAGGTTGGAAACAGCATTATGCTTTTTGGGAGCAAAATTTGGGCCGAAACACTGAATGTTAAGAAGCAGACAAACGCGCTGGTGGCGGTACAGAGAACGGCTGCATTGCGTATCGCGTCGGCATATCGTACGGTATCCGCTCCAGCCGTAGTGGTGATAGCGTGTATTATCCCTGTGGATCTGCTGGCAGCGGAGCGGATGGAGATCTATAAGGCGAAATCGGCTGGAAGTCACATAACCGCTCATTTCAGGGAAAACACCATTTCAAAATGGCAGCAACGATGGAACGAGGAAGATAGAGGAAGTTGGACGGTGAGACTTATTCCAGACATAAGGCCATGGATTGGTCGGAAATTTGGAGAGATAAATTACTACGTTACACAGATATTTTAGGATATTTTAGGAAATATCTGCACAGAATGGGAAAGACCGCCTCACCTTACTGTCTTTACGAAGGGGAGATAATTGATGACGCAGAGCACACCGTTTTCGAGTGTGCACGCTGGCAGAGCTATCGCTCTGCACTGACGTTGATAGTTGGGACGATCACGCCCGTTAACATTGTCGGGGTTATGACAGCGAGTAGGGAAAATTGGACCTCAGTGGCGAATTACGTGGAGAGGATTCTAAAACTGAAGAAGAGGGATCTTGAGGCTGCAGAACATGTGGGCACGCCGGAATAGATGAAACTGGCACACGTGTCAAGCGAAATTCGAAGCAATGATCTGGAGGAAAGGAATAGTGGAGACACTTACATGTCTCTTCAACTTTCAACACGCAATCCGGACCCGGATATGAAAAAGTAGGCGCCAAAGAGACAAAGGGACTCCACTTCGAAGTAATACAACCGTAGTTCCGGAGTGGGCACAACAAGTCCATGAGACGAGGGGGGATTTAGTGGGTGAGGACCCCACACACGGAGGATGTGACGACTTCCTCTATGGTGCGGTTAGGTACATTTACCCCTCCTCGGCGTGAAAAAAAAAATAAAAATAAATGGCCGATGGCTTATCTCATACACCTGTGACGTAAGAAAATCCCACAAATAATAATCTGCCGGGGTTAAATGGCATAATATTGATGGCCAAAATCAACTCCACGTGGTATAACCAAGATATTTGCTCCTGCAGAAAATAAAAAGTTTTGTTGGGCCAAATCGCATAATCTCGGTAGCAGATTCACATCACCTACACGTGAAATGACCATATATTTAACTCCCTGTTATACATACATAATTGGCCACTACAACCCTTCAGTCAGGATTACGGCCTAGCTTCTCACACTACTCATGTTGTGTGTGTTAATTTCATACATGAGTGAAGGGACCTACTGTTTAAAGTCGACTCCGAAGGACAGATTTTTTGAGAAACTTTTTATGGCAATTTTTATTTACTTTCGCAGAGTTTTTGCCAAAAAGTTGCTGAGAGGAAGTATTTTTTCGTATCATTTCGTTTTGATGTCTGACCTGGGGTTTGAAACTCGGCCTTACGTCTAATAAGCCAACACACTATCTACTAGACTACGGCGACTAGTAACTCCCTGTTACAGTATACCCAATTTGGCATGCGCTGTGTGCTACGTAACAATGTTCTGTTGAAACCGCATGACGTTACTGTCCAGATTATTCAATTCAGGCGAAAAATTTGGTAATCATCGACCTATAGTGCTTGCCGTTAATAGTGGTCAATGTCGAACTCAAGGAAACATCAACCGATGACGTTGCTAGCCTAAAATCCACATCAAACTACAACTTCTTTGGGACGCTTGGGTCACATTTGCTATAGATGCTATCCTCCAATAATTCAACAATTTTGTTTGTTTACATACCCATTCATCCAGAAACGGGCCTCTTGGCTGAAGATAAGTTTTGGGTTAAAATCATGGTCAGTTGCCAACTTCTCCATACCCCCATTCAACGAACTAGGCCGTTGTCTGTAGTCGTTTACTCTCAGTGCTTTGGACAGTTGAATATTGTACAAGTGCTGGCCGAAGTCGCAACTCATTATCATTTCATAAACGTAGGCACGTCGAGGAACATGCACATGCAATTATTTGCGTGCAGATTGTTTATAAGTTGAGAAGCAACAAAGTATGTAGGTTTGAACCACGGCCTCGCGTCTAATAAGTTAACACACTACCTACAAGACTATGGCTACTTCACATGCATACATACTTGATTGATCATCACAACCCTTTAAACAGGATTACGACCTAGCTTCTCATACCATTTATGCGGTGTACGTTATTTTTTATACAAGCGTGGCGAGATCTACAGTTTAAAGTCGACTCTGAATGACGGGAATATTTTATTTATTTCCGAAAGAATTATTTTTCATATTTGGTTTTGTTGGAGATTTCTGGGATGGGGTTTGAACCACGGCCTCATGTCTAATAAGCCAATACACTTTATTAACTTTAGTCATATTGTTACGAAAATGGCGTTGCATAGTTTAACAATTAAATGATAAACAAAAGCTACACAAAGAATGAACTTGTTTACCTGATAAACAAGTAAACAAAATATAGGAACAACATCTTTTATACTGATGAGGGGATAAACAAGTAAACAACACAAACAATGTAAGCAAAATGCACAAACAATAATCAAACAACGAGTTTACATTTATGTAGACTTTGAGAAGCCGAAGCCACGAACATTCGACTTTAAGATCATTCATCAGACTGTTTACCTTTGCTTATAAAAAGCATGACAAATCAGGCAAGGGGTTTAATAAAAATTTAGTCAGTCTTGTGTGAAAACGCGTTGCGTGTGAAGAGAATAATCGTGATTTGAAAATCTGCGTTATAAAGATCTGCCGAACAATTGTTAGAGTTTACGCTAAAGAGAATAAAAGAAAGAATAACAAACAAAGTAAATTGTTGTTGTCTACATCAAGTTGTGAACAGTGGCACACGGAATTGTGCGAACAATAAAGAAATTAATTAAAACTAAACACAAATTTATTCTTATTTTATTTACAATCTTCGAACTCATATTCTAAATGTTTTTAGAAGGGTAAAAACGTAACAATATATAATTTCTATCGGCATTGATTTTTAACGAGCGTTTATGAATGTGTTCCATAACACATAAATATTAGGAGCACATGGGCAAAATCTTTCCATTTTCATTTTCTAAAATCATTTAAGCAAATTCTTCAGCTTCAGTCGCTTGCAAAGCTTAAATTATGGCTTTACTGTATTATACTTGAGCTACACCTCTAACTAGGTAAGCTGTATTGACAAACGTATTGCAATTAACATTGTCTGGAAAATATAGTGTGCTCTGTTTAATGTAACAATAACTTTTAACAATTCATGGTAACATAAGAAAAAATAACAAATAATTACAGGCGCTTTAGGTAGACTCTCTCTTTTCTATTCGAGTACAAATTTACAAATTTTATCGCATGCAATATATTTTGTAATGCGGGATAAGGTTTTTAGTATGTGTAAGGAATGTGTGGTGTAGTATAGGAAAAACTCTACAGCGAACGGACGTTGTCGACAAGTTGATATGCAAATTTGTGTGTCTGTCCTTTTGCAGTTTATAGTTTAGGGCATCATCCAAAAACTAGAGCAATTACGCTGAATGAAATTGCGCATACAATGGCGGAATATTTCTTTCAATATTAGGAGTTAACAGTGGTGAATGTATGTGTCTATGCGTTGTGTTTCGGAATCCAATTAGTCCACTGAATAATTTAAAGCAGGAAATAGAAACGGTGTGCTATAGAGTTTTATCATGGAATTTCTTATCACGCGTTATTAATTATCGATGAAGGGGCAGCATTTTATTTATTTCAGCAACATTTCTTCTATAAATTGGGCAACGAATAGTTGTTATGTGGAAACTTGACAGCTGCATGCTACCGCAAAGCCCAACGAAATGTTGACCATTAACAATGAATGTATAGTGTTTGTATATATAGTGTTTGTGTTGCTGTGTTTAATGCAAGAAAACAATTTGAAAACTCCGACATTGTGAAACTAAACTACTTTAGTTTTATTTCAATAAATATGGAAAAAAAATTTAATTTAATTTTAAGCAAAGAAACGAAATGGACCTATCGCTGAAGACAATTTTTCGATAAAAATTAGGGTCAGTTGCTGAATGCACCAGACCCAAATCAAAGAGCACATAGACCAAGTCATGGCACAAGGTTCTCTAAGTTGTGGTCGAGTTCTTGTGAGCGGCATGGAATCAGTTGCCTCGGAGGCTTCTTTTTACGGGCTGAGAATGTTTTTCGATGGTTTACTGAACCCGTGGATTATAATTTATTGATGATATTGTGTTTGACCACTTAACAGACTCAATAAATAACAACTAGTTTAACAGATGTACCTTCAACAAGAAGTCGCCGTGGTATAGTAGGTAGTGTGTTGGGCTATTAGACGTGAGGCCTCGGTTAAATCCCCAGGTCAGGCATCTCCAACTGAATGAAATATGAAAAAATATTTATTTGGCGACTTCCTCTCAGCAGATTTCTGGCAAAAATTTTGAGAGTAAATTAAATTGCCATAAAAGAGTCTCTCAAAAATCTGTCGTTCAGAGTCGACTTTAAAGTGAGTGGTCCCGCCACTCGCGTATAAAAATTAACACACACAACATAAGTGGTATGAGAAACTAGGTCGTAATCCTGACTAAAGGGTTGTAATAACCAATTATGTACATATGTATGTACCTTCAACAAGATGATCATCAAATTACTGAACACCCTGTTGAAAGACACGTTGTAAGATTAAAAATAAAATAAATAACTATGAACCTTTGTTCAATGAATGCAGTCATCTAGAACTATTAACTTTTGTAAGCCTTTAAGACTGGAGCTTCATTATAAAATTGATGACAAGTGCACCATTATACAGATGGTATTAGATTTTGGATTTACCTTCGTACACCCATCGGTAGGAATGGGTTGAAAATAAATCGCGGACTAGAACTGAGTATTTCAGGTTTTAGTTTTATTATTGACCAGATGACAACAAAGCAGTGTATTTCAGGCGGCATTGTTTGTCTTGTGGAAGGCTGTTAACCTCGCTCTTTCCAGTGGAAGTTCTTATGTAATTTTCGTTGATAGTCAATCGGCTTTGAAACGGATTGAATCTGTATGGTAGATAATTTGTTAATACAAGAACTCTCCTAACACATTAAAACAAATCGTATTAGTTTGCTGCAGGTACTTCAAAAGCGATCAGGATAATTAATAGAGCAGTGCAATGGGCACCATGACCTCGGTTAGTATATTGTTATTGTACTACTTATTACCTTAGGCCACAGTTAAAGAAATTCCTTCTTACTTACTTAATTGGTAATTACAACCTTTTAGTGAGGACTACAACTTAGGTTCTTACACTAATGTTGTGTGCTTTAATTTTTGTCCAAACTTACAGTCCAAACTTAAGTGGGCGGCAGTTTTACGAAAATGGAAATGGCGTTACATCGTTTAACATTAAAATGATAAACAAAAGTTACAAAAAAAAGCAATTTGCTTTGTTGGCTATACTTCTTTACACTCTTCTGCGTAAACACAACAATTGTTCGACAGATCTTTATAACAGAGATCTTCAAACCACGATTATTCTCTTCACACGCAACGTGTCTTCACACAATACTGACAGAATTTTTACTGACTCCGTTGCCTGCTATGCCTTTCCTTTTATACGACGACGTAAACAGTGTGATGAATGATCTTGCAGTCGAATGTTCATGGCTTCGCCTTCTCGAGATCTCTATAAATGTAAACATCGTTATTTAATTATTGTTGTTTGTGTATTTTGTTTATATTTATACTGGTAATGTTTGTTGTTGCTTTTTGTTTACTTATTTATCCCTTTTTTATACTAATGTTGTTGCTATATTTTTGTTTATTTGTTCATCATGTAAACAAGTCCATTGTTTTTGTTTTTGTAGCTTTTGTTTATCATTTTAATGTAACACCATTTTCACCGCAGTACTATTTTTTCACATTTCGTTTTGTTATTCCCTCTCGCGTAATAAGCCAACAGAATACCAACCAGAGGACATCAACGTCAGGAAACCAAATAAGTCGGCAACAATACATACAAACAATTGGGCAAATCACACGACTTTGTATCGTGTGTGTTGTATTGAATAAATTTGTTTGTTTGTGACCGCTCAATGCTATGCTGTATTGTGTATCTTGTGGCATTCAAACAATTTGATATCCCGAAACCAACAACACTTTTTTCATTTTTTCATTCCCAAAATTTGATAACACAAAATCAATACAACTTTTAAAAACATATGGAAAAAATGTGTATAAGTGTATCGGATTTTTATATGAAAAATATCAACAACAATCATACACCGTTGTATGTTCTTCCAACAATACAATGTTTTTGTAGCCTTCGTATTTGGGTGAACCATATTTAAAGTAATAATAATAATAATCTGTATTTTAAGTGTAACATATTTTAAATGTAGCATATTTTCTTTATTAGTTTTTATCTGACATTTTTTCGCACACTTTTAATGACACTTTTTGTATATTTTCCTACAATGTTTTTATAGGAAAAAATAATTTATTCTTATTATTGCCACCCATATCTATATCTACATAATCTGTGCGTATGTTGCATTATGCTGCTTCTGTTTTTGCGTTGAACATACCAGTATTATTTATGCTCTCTTTTTAGCAAACAAATAAAAAATAAAGAATGAAAAACGAAAAACATTATTTTTATGAATATTAGTACACATAAATTTGGACATTTTTATGATTGCAAATTGCAAAGTTTCTTTATAAGAATTTATTACATTAAGATCCCCCTATAAACTTATTAAGTCTTTTCAAACTCGAAGAATTCAAATTATTTCCAATAAGACAATGCACGTGTATGTGTGAGGGCGGTAAGAGAAGAGATAATTGTCAACATGAAGTAAAATAAAGCAAAAGATTTAATTATCCACCACTAATGGGGCTGAATGTTAAGAGTTATTTTACGATTTCTAGCGAAATATACATAAAAGTGATTGGCGGAATTAACGAGAAAAATGAGAACTCTTATGATTTTATTAAGGAAACACAGACAAAATGTACAAAATAACCACATAGCACAGCATGGGTGGTGAAAAATGTAAATGAATGCGTATTTGATTCAATATTTTATTATTTTTGAAAAAGATAACGTATTTTATAATAGCCAGAAGAAGGAAAATCAGAAAATTATGGGTTTGTTAGATTATGTAGGTTAGAATCAGATATCAGCAATGAATATTCAAAAAGATGAGTTGATTCGAATCATACTCATAATTTCTGATACTTATACGCATTCCTACTTATTTTAATATCACACTCATACTATTCATACTCAAAGTTTGAAGTACTCATCGTACTCATACTTAACAATACGTATGATGTTATTGATTTCAACTCTCCTTTACACAGCATTTACACGAATCAGAAAGTAAGTATGATTCGCGTACGAACACTACAATACTCACTAGAAGGTTGTGTGTTTGCTTTGCTTGCTGTCTTTGTCTTTTTCTTTCCTCTTTTTTTTTTTAAATGCAACAACAACAACTAAGACTGTAAATTTTGATGAATGATTCGAATCACTCGGATCATTTGTGAGTATTATAAATATTTTTCTAAACATATGAATCTAAATGAGTAGGCTTATGAATCAAGCATATTTCGAATGGTATGAGTTTGATGTCAACGTTGTACGCATACTCATTGCAACCTGTCTTTACAAATCAACGTTGTAGCGAGTACGAATGAATCAGAGTACACAGTCGAATTTCAATTCTGTTGACTCACTCATACTCAAAATTTCATGAGTACTTATGAGTAGCGAAAATACGATTCATTGCTGATCTCTGGTTAGAATATGATCCAACCGTTTATATAGCCCGTAAACCTACCAGATAGGCTGAAAATATCGTATGATTACAGCCAAATATGTTTAAACCGGCCATTATGAAGACTTAAATTACTTAATTAGTCATTACAGCCCATTAGTTAGGATCACAACTTAGCTTCTCGCAACATCCTTGTTGTAGGGACATTACAACGCTTTAGTTAGATTCACAACCTAGCTTCTCGCAATATCCATGTTGTATGGTCATTACAGCCCTTTAGTAAGGATCACAACCTAGCTTCTCGCACCACCTCTATTGTATGCTTAATTTAATACATAAGCTGCTGGGCCTACAGTTTACAGCAATTAAATTTACTCTGAGAGTTTTTTGCCAGAAGACTGCTGAGCGGAAGTCTCCAAAAGAAATAAGTTTTCATATTTCGTTAGGTTTGTGATGCCTTAGCTGGGGTGTGAACCACTGGCTTTCCTCAAATAAGCCAAAGCACTATCTACTGGGCTTCACTGACTGCTAAACTACCTGAAGTGGTATTATTATTGAATAAATGGGGAATATAGGGGTTTTACCTTGAACCACTAGATATTCTCCTTGCTGCCAACAATTCTTAACCGTTTAACCGCTACGCGGCGCGAAAGCGCTGCGTTCATTTGTTACGAAAATTGCGGGTTTCAGTGTAAAAATACGTCAGAGTCAGAATATGTCCCGCAGTTTTCGAACGTTCTCACCAGAATCGCTTAGCAGTCAAACGGTTAACATAGTGATACGGAATCTATTTGATTTCAGATGGCTGCATCGATTTCCCTGGAAAGTAGATAATGAGCGGTCCTAAACTAATGAAATTTTATGAACAAACAGACTGATACTGTGCTGAAATTCCAAGCAGAAAGTTATATTTGGGTTAATAATCAGAAACTATTCTTTGACGATCTCCAGCTAATGTAAGATCAACCTAGCCTAGGCACTACAAAGAAAATTCCATTAGTTTGGTATAGTGGTCACAATAATTATAGGCTCCTAGAACTCCTGTAAAGCATTTTTCTATAGAAAATAAAAATGTTTTAAAAATTATTCATACATACATAATTTGATCATTACAACCTTTCAGTTAGGATAACAACCTAGCTTCTCAATCCATCTACGTTATGTGTGTTACTTTTATACATGAGTGGCGGGGACCTACAGCTTAAAATCGACTCCGAAGGACAGATTATTGAAACATATTTATTTACTTTCGCAGAGTTTTTGCCAGAAATCGGCTGAGAGGAAGTCGTCGAAGATAAAATTTTTCATATTTCGTTTTGATGTCTAACGTGGGGTATGAACCGTGACCTCACATATAATAAGTCAACACACTACTTACAGGACTATGCTGACGATGTAATCGTTTCATATTTCTTTGAGAACGACATTGGCCGGGTCACCACTATCAACGGTGAGCACCAAAGGTTGATGAATTGGATAATCTGGACACCAACGACATGTGGTTTCAACAGAAGAGCTATATGGCGCAGATAGCTCACCGCCCAGGGTTTGAATCGTGGGATCATATCTAATAAGCCAATACTACTACCAATCAAAATCTCATACTTAACGATCTCCAACTAATATAATCTAAACCTAGCCTAAGCAATACGAAGAAAATTCCATGAGTTTGATATTGTACTCACAATAAATATCGTCAGTTAAACGGCGATTTTCATCCAGAACTCCTGTAAAGCACTTTTGGACAAAAATTCTATCAAAATTAAAATGTTTTAAAAATTATTCCTTTATCCTTACTAGCTCCTTTCTCCTCTTGAAACTGGTTTATCATCATGAAACTAATATACTTTAATTGGTATACAAATGGCGGAAAAGGGTTTATTTCACAAGCGTGTGAAATGTGGCAAAGGTGTGTCATAGCCAGCTGAAGTACTTATGCAAATACCATCTATTGTTAACCATATGCGACCTAGCATTTCCAAATTTTGTTTTTTTTTTTTTTTTTTTTGTTATCAAACAAACATGTCTAACCGAAAAATTCAATACCAAATACAATGTGGATATGCTGGCATAGAGCAGACAATTGTTGCCAGGCTGTCTGCTACAGCCATTACACCAGATTACATTGGCTTAGTGGAGTTTAAGAAATACTGAGGCACTGTTAGATGTCAATAGGTAACCAATAACAATAAAAATTATTTCCAAATAAATGAAATGATTATCAGTAAACATTGGAAAAAAAAAATAAAAAATAAAAACTGAATACATTCATGGGTTTTATCGTCTATAAATGGCAGTGCGAATATCAAATTTAAAAGGCAACAAATAAAATAAATTTTTCTTTGCATATTCGCAGAATATTTTTACTGATAGTCTGTGTACCATTTATTGTTTTAATAAATAACGTGTGTATCATATAATCTATATGCACTCGTGCTGCATATTGGTCTACCTACATACATATCTATGTGCATAAAAATTATTTAAACATTTAATATTTTATTAATTTTTAATTGAAATTGAAATAAAAGAAATTATTTACTTTGAATCATTATTTATTTCATTATTTAAACAAAAACACGAATTCAACCCATAGCTTACTAAGCACTAAACTACCAGGCCATCCAATTCAAGTTTTTTCCCCCTTTTTTTGATTCACTACATGCTCATGTTACGTTTATGATTTGAATGTATGTTACTGTCTGATAAAAAAAAAACTATTTTTAATATGAATTATGATATGCGAGCATTAAATTTCTTTATTTTCAGGACTTGTTTGTATATACAGTGAGTGTCAAAAGAAACTGTACACCATGGATTAAATTCTACGTACTTGCTTACTTAGGTTAGGTTAGAGGACGTGTACTTGTCAATTAAGACAAGTACAGTACCCGGAGGTCGAATTGACCCATTGTACAACGACCTAGTTTCTCACACCACTTATGTTGTGTGTGTTAATTTTATACATGAGTGGTGGGACCTACAGTTTAAAGTCGACTCCGAACGACAGATTTTTGAGAAACTTTTCATTGCAATTTTATTGGACTCTCAGAGTTTTTGCCAGAAATATGCTGAGAGGAAGTCGCCGAAGAAATATTTTTTGTATTTTGTTTTGATGTCTGGCCTGGGGCTCGAAACCTGGCTTTACGTCTAATAAGCCAACACACTAACTACTAGACTACGGCGACTTCAAAAACTACTTGCTCACATAGTTGGCCATTATTAACCTGACTAACGGCTTTCGGATTGTCTAAACACATCCTTCCAGTCGCCACTGCTTCTTACGCGCCTATGCCAGCTAGTCACATCAATCGATGACAGGGCTTCCTCGATTTGGTCCTTCCAACGCAAACAAGGCCGCCGATTTCCTCAGATCCCCGCATCAAATATCCGTCTCGCCGGAGCATCCACCTTTATTCGAACGACATGGCCGAGACAGAGCAGCCGCTGGATGTTAATACGCTGCGCCACGTCTAAGTCGTTAAGGGGCTCATACAGCTCACTGGTGGATCGAATGAGAAAATCATCACCAACTTGCACTGGACCGAAGATCTTTCCCCTCGAATACTCTCAAGGCTGCTGCATCAGTGCTTCATAGAATCCAAACCTCTGCGCCATAAAGAAGCACAGAGAGAATGAGAGTCTTGTAGAATATTAGTTTTGTCGTACGACAGAGGTCTCTACTACTTAATTGCCTCTTGAAACCATAGCAGCATCTGCTGACAAGAGTGATCCTGCTTTTAATCTCCAGACTGACATCTGACATGTTTGATCGTAACGGCATAGCCAAGATAAATAAATTCCTTGACTATATCAAAAACATAGTTATCGACTGTAATCTGAGATCCAATCCAGATCCCCACGTCTCTTCTTGTCGCCAACATATACTTCGTTTTGCCCCCTTTTATTGCCAGACTCATCTTAGAAGACTGCCGATCAATAGCACTAAAGGTAGCAGTAACATCTCGCTTGGTACGCCCTATAATGTCAATGTCAGCGTACGCAAGCAATTGGACCCTTTTTTGAAAAATAGTGCCATTGCGATGCACTCCCGTCTTCCGCAGAACACTCTCCATGACGAAGTTGAAGAGGTCGCATGATAAGACATCGCCTTGTCTGAAACCTCGCATGGTATTAAAAGGTTAGTAGAGGTCCATTTCTACCTTGACGGAACTGCAGGAATTGGTCAACGTCATTCTGCTTAGCCTAATCAGCTTCGCAGGTATACCGATCCCTTAAGGAGCTATCAAAGGCTGCCTTATAGTCGAAAAAAAGATGATGTGTGTAGACTTGTTTCTCGTTAGTCTTTTCCAGGATTTACATCTTAAGGAGAGTGCCTAAAAATATTTGACAATATTTCGAAATTTCTTGTAATTTTTTTGTTTCAATTTTAAAAACTGGCAATGAAACAACTTTAAAATAGAAATAGCGGTAATTTGTTTATGTATGTGTTTTTTAATGTACAGTTCCTTTTGAAGCGCACTGTACATATGCACGTAAGTGGTTACTACAAGGCTATAGACTCCAAACAAATTTAATTAATTAGACTCACATTACACCGCAGCATTAGGCTCATATGAAATGAACACGCAATGGATATTAGTAGACTTCTTACCGACACGCCTTGAAAGTTATTTTTGGAAATAAATCAACTCGAAAAGGAAAAAAGAAGGAAACTCGAATGCTTTTACATGTTTTACCAGGACAACAGACATCGAAAAGTTCGTTGTGAATACATGCCACAATTTTCCTATTTTTTTTTTTGTTTTTTATGTCATTAACAAATGTTGCAAAATAATAAAGAAAACTCCGAAAAGAACGTTAAGAACATTAAAGCTTGTAATTGTAACTCATGTTGTAATAGTTAGACAAACTTAAATAAAATTAGCCTTCTATGAATAAAGGTTTGTACTCTGATATGAAAACAGAATATTTTTTCTCATTCAGTCTATAATTGTTAGTTTGTGACTTAAAATTCAATTATTACAACATTTGCAAGATTACGAAATAATTTATGTGATTCAATTATTTACCTCACTGTACATTGATGTTCCAACATCAATTATAAGTATTTGAAGGAGGCATTTAACTTATTTGCCAGACTTCATAATTTTAAAACTAATCAAGCCTGTAACGTTGATACTTGGCGGAGAAATAAAACAGGAGTAGTCATTAAGAATAATTATACAGATTGGGTTGCAATCGTTCAACTATTTCAACAGTCGCCCACAACAAGGTAACAATAGACGTCTATATTCATGAAACATACAGTGATGGTTATATAACTAGCACATCCTTCTAAAAGATCCTTATTCAGTACCACACCGAGATGACATATTTTTCAAAATACTCTTAGGAAAATGGAAATGGTGTTTTGCTTTTATATCGTTTAACATTAGAATTATTAGCAAAAGCAACAAAAACAAAAACAATGAACTTGTTTAAATGATAAACCAGTAAACAAAAATATACCAACAAACACCAGTATAAAAAGGGATAAACAAGTAAACAAAAATGCAACAACAAACATTACAAGAATAAATGTAAACAATATACACAAACAACAATAATGAAACAACGATGTTTACATTTATATAGATCTCAAGAACGCGAAGCCACCAACATTTGTCTTCAAGAACATTCATCGGACTGTTTACATTGCCATATAAAAGGCAGGGCAAAGCAGGCAACAAGTGGAGTAAAATTTCAGTCAGTCTTGTGTGAAGACGTGGTAAGTTTGAGTAATCATGGTTTGAAGATCTCCGTTACAATAATCTGTCGAACAATTGTCTAGTAACTGTTATTGTTTATGCAAAAAAGTGCAGAGGGGAATAACAAACAAAGCAATTGTCGTTGTTTACATCAAGTAGTGAACAGTGGCACACAGAATTTTACGAACAATTTAAAAATTTATTTTTATTTTATTTGCAATCTACGAGCTCATATTCTAATCGTTTTTAAAAGGTAAAAACGTAACAAATACATTCAAGTGTTGGCGATGACATCTGTCAAACAAGTTCCGCATACATCAAATCAATGAACCTACAACATTATACTTTCTCATCCTGTTAAAGATGGCGAGTTTTGCATCAGAAAATAATGATTTTTTATTTCCGTTTGAAGAAAACAGCTGGAAAGTTGCATCAAATGCTTGTAGAGGCATATAGTGATTATGCTCAATCAAAAGCAATATGCCGATGATGGGTTCAGATATAGTGATTTTAATGTGAGAAAGGATGAACTTGGAAGACTAACAAAAAGTATGATGTTTCCAAATTGCAAACAATATAAGATGAATAGGACACTTGGAGCCAGAAACAAATGTTGGAAATGTTGAATGTTGCACAACAAACAATTTCTCAACGTTTAAACGCCGTGGGAAAGAATTCAAAAGTTTGGATAATGGGTGTCACAATAATTAAATGACTGGCAGATGGAAAACCGAAAAACCTCTTTTGAAGTTTTGATTCAAAGTCGCAATAGAAAATCAGTATTTTATCAAATTGTTACTGGCGAATCAAAAAAATGGATTTATGCAGCAAATTTCTAAACGAAAAAAGTCATGGGTTAATCCGCGACAACCGTCGACATACATACATACATCATTGGCCTAGTTTCTCACACCACTCATGTTGCGTGCGTTAATTTTATACATGAGTGGTGGTGGAACCTACAGTTTAAAGTCGATTCCGAATGACAGCTTTTTGAGAAACTTTTCATGGCAATTTTGTGTTACTCTCAAGAGTTTTTGTCTGAAATCTGCTGAGAGAAAGTCCCCGAAAGAAATATTTTTCATTATTTCTTTTTTTTGGATATGTCTGATCTGGGGCTCGAACCGAGGTCTCATACGCCAACACACTTAACTACGAGGACAACCATCAATTTCGGTTGCAAAACCAATTCGATTCGCCAGGAAAGCAATGCAGTGTGTCTGGTTGAATCAGAAAGATGTGGTGTACCACGAGCTCCTTAAACTTAGTGAAACCGTTAATACAGATCGCTGCCGGTAACAAATTATCAATTTAAGCCATACATTGATGAAAAAACGACCAGATTAGGTCTCATGGCACGGTAAGTTAATTTTTCGTCATAACGACCCACCTGCACACAAATTATAATCGCTTCAGGATGCAATCATAACAATAGGCTGGGACGTATGTGTTCCTGTTGACTTAAAGGGTCAATGTCCCTACCCATAGATTGAAAAACGACCACATTGGACTACGACTGTTCTCTTCACACGCAACGCGTCTTCACACAAGACTGACTGAATTCTTACTGCTCGTATTTATTTCTTCTTTTATTTCATTGTTATTGCCCTCTTAATAATTAATCTTGAAACAATTGTGTGTCTTTAGTTGAAATCTTCCTTCCAATTAAGTTGCCATTAATTTGAATAAAACCCCACCGTTTGGCATGATGCCCTCTCTTTATTGGAGGTTTTTCTTGAATCTTTTGTTCTTAAATGTATTCCACACAAAAAGATTTTAATAAATGCACGGACATTTCATAAGTGCATGTATGTGTGTGCATTTACGCATTTAAAGCTTATCTTATATATAAAAATGAATATGTGTTTATTTGTCTGTGGGTTTGTTTGTTTGAAGTCTATAGACGGCTAAACGGCTTGACCGATTTCCTTGAAATTCTAACAGTACCTCCCTGTATGTCTGGAAGAAACTATAGGCTGCTTTTTCTTTTAAAATTTCAAGTAGGCGAGGTGCCACGCCCACATAACCAATAAGGTATTTAATGTCGCATCTCTCATAAACTGTAGCACTTAGAGTCCTCAAATTTTGTATGGACAGCTCTGACGTATATATAAACAAAATGGGCTGATTGGCTAAAGTGGGCGTGTCACCTCCCATAGTCTACATATATAAAAATTAATGTTTGTTTGTATATACCTTATAGAATATACCCGATAGGTGGCGCCACTGAAAATTCCTCAAAATGAATTAACTCGTAAACTATGCATTTGATCATGATATGATCTTCAGCGAAGTTATTGCGCATGAACCGACGAAGGTTTCTAAGTTAGTATTACCAATTTCCGAAAGGAGGCGCTACCGAAAATTACTCAAAATGAATTAAATCGTAAACTGTGCATTCCGACGGAGGTTGGTGCGATTAATTTCCGATGGATGGTGTCAATCTGAATCATCAGGACAACGGGAAACAAAATCAAAAAAATGATTCAAAGTTAATTGGACATGTGTGTAATGTCTTTCCTTCAAATTTATTTTAGTTGGTGGCGCAGCAACACGCGCAGAGTACAGCTAGTTTATTATAATTTATAAGCATTTAAACACAAAGATGGGTTGTGTGAATGCCTGTCTACATATACAATAGTATGATTATACAGATTCAAATTTTATACAGAATATCATTAATTAACAAGAAATAGCTGCTGCTCTGGCAAAGGATGTACGTATGTATTTAGGTATATATGTATGCCTATGCTTGCAAATGACATACAGCAGCCTACAGAAACGGCTGATAATTTGCATAATTTATTTGGTGGTCATTTTACAATTTCTGCAAAACGAAATGAAATGTATAGAGATACAGAAGGAATGAAGGAAAGGAAAACTGTCAAAAGGTAAGACGGTACGGTACATAGCGGTCAGTCTCACAGTACTTGTAAAGACTATTTTATTGTCGACAATTATACAATAAAAATTTAAAATGAAATGAATGAAGCGTAATTAATTTGAATGGAATTGCTTTTGTAGTGCATATGCTCTTACAGATTTAGCGTAAAAGGTAATGATGACGAAACCAAACATCTTAAATGTTTTATAAATTTTTAAAGGGTTCGCCAAACAACTTTTTTTTTGAAAATGTTTTAAAATAAATAATATATAATGATTATTTTCTCAAATTTCTATTTTTATTTGAAAGTACAGTCCTTCCGGTTAATAATGAAAAATAATTTCATTCAAATGGCTGCCTCGACTGGCCATGCAGTAGCCTACACGATCGGTCCAATTTCTAAGCATTTTATCGATTGTGTGTAGCTGTATTTCACCAATGGCGATAACGATCGCCATATACGAATATAAAAAAATTATTTCTTCGGCGACTTCCTCTCAGCAGATTTCTGGCAAAAACTCTGAGAGTAAATAAAATTGCCATGAAAAGTTTCTCAAAAATCTGTCGCTGGGAGTCGACTTTAAACTGTAGGTCCCACCATTCATGTATAAAATTAAAACGTACAACATAAGTGGTGTGAGAAACTAGGTCGTAATCCTGACTGTAGGGTTGTAATGACCAATTATGTATGTAAGTATATTAGCAAATTAAATTGAAATAATATGTCCTGTTCTTTTAGGTAGGTAGGTAAATAGGTTGAAGTGGTAGTTTTCTTTACCAAAGATAACTTGAGCCCGCCTAGCGCACTTTTGTAACGCCACGGGTAAGCCCAGTTCCTGTACTAACCGTGTAACAGCCATAGAGGCTGCACAAATTATTACTGTTCCCTTGTTTCAAGAATACTTAGCTTAAAGTTTAAGCTGATTAGAGTTGTACAAATTTATAGACCTTGTCACAAACTTAAGTTTGGGAAACGTGGTTTCCACGAAACACAGCAATTTACCATCGATGTTTCTGATAACAGACTTTAGCTTTCCAAATTGGAAATGACACTCATGCATTTACCATGATTTTATGGGAAGTATAGTTCAATAGAGTAGTCGAAATAGAGGTAGTGAGCTAACTTATTTGACATGAGATTACGGTTCAAACCTAAGGTCAGACATCTCCACCAAAACGAAATATGAAAAAATATTTCTTTGGCGACTTCCACTCAGCACATTTTGTGCAAAAATCCCTGAGAGTGGCATAATATTGCCATAAAAAGTTTTTAAAAAATCTATCGTTCGGAAACAACTTTAAACAGTAGGTCCCGCCACTGATGTATAAAATTAACGCACACAACACAAGTGGTGTGAGAAGCTAGATCGTAATCTTGACTGAAAGCTTGTAATGACCAATTATGTATGTATGTATGTATAGTTTAATGGGGGCAAATTTCATTAAGCTAAGGTTTATCAAAAAATAGATCCAGACAGTTCTTATGAACTCTGAATGGTAAACAGTGGTCTTATCTAATAATTGTAATCCTTTTTAGTCGCTTTGCACCATCAAAAGCAATTTTGCACCATTTCTTCTAACAGTAGCATGAGGTCCTAATATAAACGTCTCCCCTATTTCAATTTAAATATAACCGAGTGTGTGTAAACTATCAGTGAAAGACCTATTGATGCCACTATATGAGGAATATAACATATCTGCCAAGGGCTCCCATATGTGAGAAGCATTCCAAATGTCCATTCTATAAATCAGGCTGAATTTGCTTGAATGGCATAGAAGACCATTGTGTTTTGTGGCCTATTCGCATATACCTACGACTTAAGAAAACCTAACAAGATAAGATTTAACGGAGTGAAATTGTACGTTATGGGTCGCCAATTCACTTCACTTACATTTGAGATGAACATATCCCCAAATCACTCATGAAGCATATCGAATGTGACATAAGCTCTGTGGTAAATAACGCCATTCTGGCTCCGTCCTGGCGTCGCCTGGCCAACGTCTTTCTCAAATGCCAATGCTCGCCATTGACAATGTTAAGCTTGAGAAAAAAAGTCGTTCACATAGAATTATGAACCGATGAAGCCGCCACCCCAACACCCACACTAAATATTGAGGTATTCGGGATGCATTGTAAGCTATCAGATCTCAGGGGATATGTTCTCAAATTTGATAATTTTAGCTGATCACTCATCCAGAAATTGGGAAACCCCGCTGAGAACGATCATTCAATGAAAATATTGATCTGTTACCAACTGCTCTCATACCAAATCAGCGAACACACATAGTTTTTATGGCCGTTTACTCTTAGTTTATGAGTCAATTGAATTTTGTACGGCTACAAGCCAAAGACACAACGTAAAATTCTCTAAATTGTGGCCAGCGAAAGGCCGAATTTTTGTAAGCACCACAAAATAGAATGTCTGTGACTATTTTGCACAGTCTTTCGGCAGCCGTGAAGTTTTCAGCAGATCTTCGAAATCGACTGCGTGGGAGTCTACTAAAAACTCTTATAAACAGCGGCTATATTTTTGGCAGATCTTTCATTTCTTCTGTCTCTGACACATAACGCCAGATTTTTAACAGCTGTTGAGTGCTTGACGGTCATAACTCATCTCGTCCTAAACCTTGTATTAATATGAGTAAGTTCCTCAATAGACGCCTTTTAAAAACGTTTAAAATATGAGCTCGTAGATTGCAAATAAAATAAGAATAAATTTGTGTTTAGTTTCAAAAATTTCTTTATTATTCGCACAATTCTGTGCGCCACTGTTCATAGCTTGATGTAAACAACAACAATTGCTTTATTTGTTATTCCTCTGTTTACACCCTTTATATAAGCAGTAACAATTACTAGACAATTGTTCGACTTATCTTTGTAACGGAGATCTTGAAACCAGATTACTTTCTTCAAACACACCACGTCTTTACACAAGACTGACTGAACTTTTACTAACTCCGTCGGCTGCTTTGCATTGCCTTTTATATGGCAACGTAAACAGTCTGATGAATGTTCTTCAAGGCGAATGTTCGTGGCTTTGCCTTCTCGAGATCTTTTTAAATGTAAACATCGTTGTTTAATTATTGTTCTTCATGTATTTTTGTTTACATTTATTCTTGTAGTGTTTGTTGTTGTATTTTTATTTACCTGTTTGCCATTTTTTATGCTGGATGTTTACTTGTTTATGATGTAAACAAGTTCATTGTTTTTGTAGCTTTTGTTTATTATTTTAATGTTAAACGATGTAACACCATTTCCATTTTCGTAACACGTTTTCGTAACGTTAGTAGTCAATGACCTACAGTGCTCGCCATTGACAGTGATGGGCTGGATAATGTCGTTCTCATAGAAATATGAACCGAATACACCGCCAGCCTAAAATTCAGACCGAGCAGTGACTTTTTCGGTATACATTCGACTGTTTTGAATCTAATATGAATTAACATCATCAAAGATTCTATAATTTTTATCCAAAAATGGTCCTAATTGCTGAAGATGATTTTTTTTATGAAATTGAGGTTGAGTGCCAACTTCTCCAGAGTATATTCAGTGAACATACGTCGATGTCTGTAGTGGTATATGGTGATTTGGTAAAGCAGACTGAATATGTAACAACTAGTGGAGTCCCTTCGCAGACTAACTTCTTCGATGTGGAATTCGATGTGAAATTCGGCCGTGGAATTCGGTCAGAGATTGCGCTAACCAGTGGGGCCACAATGGGCCGTTCTACATGCTCAAATTAGTTACCATTTTTATGCTGTTGTTTATAAATTTAATGTTAAACGATGTAAAAGCAAAACACCAGTATCTAGATTTTTTTTCTCATTTTCGTAAGAATAGTATTCTGAATTTCAACAGTTTAATCGTAAGAGTTTATTACGGCAGCATTCAAGGTTCCTAAAACCTTGCAGCTGTCATGAAGCATTTATGATACAGACTGCAGTATATTCTTAGTTGTTTTCCATCTTTTTTATTTTGCACACATTCAAGAACATTTGCCTAGAGTTACCGTTGCTGTTTTATTATTCTCTTACCACAAAGAAAAGAAAATTGATGCATTATTGAATGCTCAATGATCCCAATGCTTAATGTTTCAGATGAGGAAAAAGACTGCTTGAACAGCAAACAATTGTTACAAAAACCCACCTACCAGATGATGATGATGATGACTGAATGATTATTGAATAGCACTGCTTGCACCTCCTTCAAATGGATTCTGTTTTTTTTTTTTTTTTGGTTTTTGTCTGCCTCAATTGTTATCATTATTACCAGTGAATTGAGAATTGCTTGCAGCAAAGTCAGTAGAATTTCATGTATCAACTCAATAATGGGTCAATAGATAAGCAAGCTAGCGAACTTCAACTTTGCATGGCTTACAGTCGTAAAATAATGTCGATTGTCATTCACGTAGCAAACCGCACAGTCATAAGATGACATTCAAATCTTTATACGAACGATGTTGAACGAGCGAATGTATAGAGTGTGTAGTGTTGGACACTCAATTGTGTTTTAATACGTTTTGCCATCGTGTACACATTAAAATGCATGTTTGCCGAGGAGAGGGCATATGGAGGCGCGTTTATTGAAACAGATACTGCTTAAGATAGTGACGAAATACACTTGGTTGGGTTAAGACAATGCGGCAAATTTTCGTTTACAATTCCTTGTTGTTGTATTTTTCTTTCCATTTTTTTTTTATTTTCGTGCTTGATATCAGGAGGCCATTTAAGACATGTTGTGACAGTCGCTAAAGTGTTTAAAATTAATGGCAAAGGCTTTGAAAAGTTATATTATAAAGAGAAGAAGATAAGAAGATAAAGAAAATAATGCGTAATAGGTTAATATAGGGTACAGTATTTATGGTTTCAAATACAGTAGCTTTTTTCTTATCTGATAAGTTTGATTTCAACACTGCCTTTTAAGCCCCCCCTCCTACCGATAAAATACTAAAAATTGTAAAAATCCACACATCATGTATTCGATTGATTAGCAGCTAAGTGTTGTGCAAACCAGGTGGTTGAATAAAACTGTCCATAAAAACAGATTCCGCATTGGGGTTCTTCTACACAACGTAATTAAATAAAATCTACTGTCACTCGTTGGATTTCGTATTCGATTTCGTATAATTGGTATCGTCAATTATGGACTTCATCTCGAGCATTTAAACAGAACGTGCTCAGCTGAATTGTCCCGTATAATGTAAGCTATCGGGTCTTCCAACAGGGACTTCCGAACTTTGATAGTATACAACGACCCTCTTGTTAAAGTTTCATCTGACAAAAGAGATGTCACTTAGGCACACATAGGTATGTAGGTTGGAATGGTAGCTTTGAGCATGCATAGCGGCCCGTTGCGAAGCCGCAGGTAAGAGTAATCTCTGTACTGGCCGAATTCCAACAAATTTATAGAAGATGTTGGTCTGAGCAGGGGCTGCACTAGTTGTCACATATTCAGTTTGCTTTGCTAAACCACCATAAATTACCACACAAGTCGACATCATCGAATCTTGTGACGATACCAATTCACATGGGATTAAAGACAGTCGAATATATCCCTAAAATGTCACTGGTCTGCGTGATTTTTAGACTGGCGGCATCATCGCTTAGTACTTCTATGTACGGTTTTAGTCGGAATTGAATCATCAGAACAAAAAATTACATGTAGTGTCAACTGGATGGCACATATTCAGGATTTTCTGCTCGAGTGATTTGAGAGCATATTCTCACGTGAAGGCTGGCTTCGAGATCGACCACCGTTACACTTTTTCTTGTGGAGTTTTCTTAAGTCGTAGGTGGCAAATTCGAATATACATGCTTTCGAATCGTTCGTAACTGAATATCCAACGTGGCATGAGCTGTATGGCACGTAGAGCTGTCTTGTTGAAACCATATGTCGATGGTATCCCGATCATTAAATTTTGGCTAAAATAAGTTGATAATCAAAACACAGTGGTCCTCAAAGCCAACATACCCCTTGCCAACGTTCAAATTCAGGCTGATTTATGAGTCATGAAAACTTTTACATTTCCGACGCTCTTCACCCCATGAAGTTTTATAAGATGTCCGCGTATATATTCAAATAATACTCAAATAATGTTGCATGTTTTCTTATGTTTTTATTACAGAACTTTGTTAAAATCTTGTTTAATTTTCTTAACAACACTTGTAACTATTTTGCCACATGGATATTATTCAATTCAATTTGCATACATTGTTCTAGTCAAACCAAATGCTTTTAAAAGTTCTTCAAGTAGTCAAGTAATTTCACTTGACACGTACTAACACATACAATGTTTGTCTGAAATATTGTCATAGTTTTTTAAGAAAATGACACTTTATTGTTTTTGTTGTTGTTGCCACAATAAACCATTAGCATAAATTAAAAGCCTCTGTTAACAATTTACATTATTTACACGACAAAGTGCTAAAGAACCTTTCCAAAAGAGAAATGAAAAGCCATGATAACAGTGAAAAGGGAATAGAAACATGGATTTCTAAACATCAGAGGCAAAAGCGCCGTATTTTTTTCTTAATAATGGCTTGCAAGTAACAAGTCAGCTTAGATTGAAAGCAGAAACCATTTGCCAAAGAAAAAAAGTCTGAAAAAAATTAAGAAATGCTGACAACAAAAAAAGCGAAAAGAGCGAGAACTCTATGCAAACTCATCTTAAGACTTTAAAGATCTAAAAAAAAAAATTAAATTAAATTCTGCTGACTAACGAAATGAATAAGTGAACTGAAGTTTTTGATTGAAGGACCTCAACGTTTTGGGGTTAAATGACTAACTATTGCACATTACCCCTTCCACTGCTGGCTGACACTCTTACGCCAAAAGGATTGCATGTTTAGCTGTGTGATGATAGAAATCTTTTAAATGTTTGGGAAATAAAAAAAGAAATATGTTGTAACACCAATATGCCAGCATTACAACGTTTGCAAAAACAGTTTGTAAAACATTCAAGAAAAGAACACAAAAGAAAACAACACGCATGCGTTTGCATGCCTCCCAAATAGCATGCAACCCACAACAGCACTTGTCTACAAGAAATTATCTTGCCGCCGGCGATTACACAGCAAGTTTTAAATCAAAAACCTCAATTTACAAAATTTCAAGTATGTATTTAATTTGAAATTGATTGGTTAGGGGAAAAAGTTATTTCGTGATTTACCCTAAACAAACTGAAATTAAGAAACTTAAATGAAAATAACGGAAATCATTTTTTAGTTGCCGTTTAGACAGTGTTAAGATTGATAAAGACTGTTTGCTTGCATTTGTTTTGAGTGAAAAATGGGTAGACTTTAGAAAAAAAAAAAAAAAAAAAGACATTTAGGCGGGAATGTGTTCTGCCCCCTTTTCTCTGGGTGGAACGCATCCAAACTGTTCAATTTCCTATGACTCTGAAGACCAATATAACCTCTGCATTTAACCAAAGGCAGAGGTTATATTGGCTTTGAGGATAACTATGGTTTGTAGCTAATTTGCGTACCCTTCGATTTAAGAAAAGTGCATCGGGTTCAAATCGTAGGATACGACATCCCCATAGTATGACCATTCTACATACCTGCAGCATATCTCAATGTACCACAAGCTGTATGACAACCGCATGAAATGGGTTGCCATTCCGAAAGAAATATGAACCTATGACACCGTCAGCCCACATTTAGACTCTTTCGAGATTAATTGAATGCTCTTGAATACAATGTTTTTACCTTTCAAAAACGTTAAAAATATGAGCTCGTAGATTGCAAATAAAAAAAAAATAAATTTGTGTTTACATACATACATACATACATACATAAACAATTGGTCATTACAACCCTTCAGTCAGGATTACGACCTAGCTTCTCACACCACTTACGTTGTGTGCGTTAATTGAATACATGAGTGACGGGACCTACAGTTTAAAGTCGCCTCCAAACGGCAGATTTTTGATAAACTTTTCATGGCAATTTTATTTACTCTCAGAGTTTTTGCCTGCAATCTTTTGAGAGGCAGTCGCCGAAGAAATATTTCTTTCATATTTTCCTTTTGATGCCTGACCTGGGATAAATGGAAAAATAAGTTATTATTCTCAAAGAAATATGAACCGATGACGCCGTCAGCCCAAATTCATACCAAATTTAGACTCAATCGATATTCATAGAATGCTCTTGAATATAATATTATGTTTTTACCCTTTTCAAAACGTTTAAAATATGTGCTCGTAGATTGCAAATAAAAAAAATTAATTTGTGTTTAGTTTTAATTAAAATTCTTTATTATTCGCACAATTCTGTGTGCCACTGTTCACAACTTGATGTAAACAACAACAATTGCTCTTTTCTGTTATTCCTCCTTTTATACCCTATGCATAAACAATAACAATTATTAAACAATTATTCGACAGATCTTTGTAACGGAGATCTTCAAACCACGATTACTCTCTTCAAACGCACCGAGTCTTTACACAAGACAGACTGAACTTCACTAAATCAATCGCCTGCCTTGCCTTGGCTTTTTTATGACAAAGTAAACAGTCTGATGAATGTTCTTGAAGGCGAATGTTCATGACTTTGCCTTTTAAACAACGATGTGTACATTTATGATTGTAGTGTTGTTTGTGTATTTTGTTTACATTTATTCTTGTAGTGTTTGTTGTTGTATTTTTGTTCACTTGCTTACGATTTTTTTATGCTGGCGTTTGTTGCTATATTAAGCAGTGCAACAATTTGTAAACAGATTTGTTTATTGTATTATTTTGTTTTTTGTTAGCTTTTGTTTATACAGTAGGACTTTGATTATCCGTGATGGTCGGGACCGGAAGCATTCCGGATAATCGATTTTGCCGGTTAATTGAGTACCATGTTTCAAAAATATAAAAAAAAACAACTTCTCAAATTTTTAAATTAAACTAAACAGGTTTACATGTATGCTTCTGACTCATCGTATACTAAAGAGGGAATTCCCCTTTTGTTTGTCCAAAATAAGAGAAAAAAAATGTTGCTTATAATCACGGATAATGAATGATTACCTCACGGTTAAGCGATGCAGAAAAATTTAAGTCGATCCAAAATAAAATAAAGTCGATACAAAAAATTTTCTTTTTCCATCCCGGATAATTGATGTTGCCGGCTAATCGAATCACGGATAATCAAGGTCCTACTGTAATTTTAATGTTAAACTATGAAAACAAAACACCGGTATCTAAATTTTTCAGTTTCGTAACAATAACATGGAGTCGCATAGTCTAGTAGGTAGTGTGCTTATTAAACGTAAAGCCAGGGTTCGAGCCACAGGCCAGACATCAAAACAAAATACAAAAAGTCTTTCTTCGGCGACTTCCTCTCAGCAGATTTCTGGCAAAAACTATGAAAGTAAATAAAATCGCCATGAAAAGTTTCTCAAAAATCTGTCGTTCGGAGTCGACTTTAAACTGTAGGTCCCACCACTCATGTATAAAATTAACACGCACAACATAAGTGGTGTGAGAAACTAGGTCGTAATCCAGACTGAAGGGTTGTAATGTCCAATTATGTATGTATGTAACATGGATTGGTGTCGTTCGAATTCGCCAATTTTGTTTGTACCCCACAAGCTCATTCATCGAGAAATGTGCCCCATTGCTGAATATGATTTTTCGATGAAAGTTAGGGTCAGTTACCAAAGTCTATTTACGATGCGAAATTCGCCAAGTTGCCACCTATAAAATAAGGGAGTATAAATAAAGCGTAGTGCCAATGTCACTAGTCGAATGTGAGTTAATCGATTCCAGTCATACTTAGAGAGAGATTTTTGTAATAACATCTTCTAAAACTTTTAAATTTCAGATAAGAAATGATTATTTCTCTGCATCGTATTGCAACGTAAATTATAGCATTGTTAGTATTGTGGTTAGTGCAGATACCACCCACAGAGTATCGAGTCAATAAGGTGATTTGCATGCATGTCACTGCTACACTGTATTACAATACTGCAGAAGTTTTGTTTTAGTTCTCCACTTGATTTCCATGCCATGATTATCGCAACAATGGTTGGCAGGAATTAAAATATTTTTCGTGCCAATGCTTGTAGATTTCTAATGAGTATCAACAACCAGTTGTGATGTCATACGTCATATTTCAATTATCAATCATATTTTCAATTAATAACCGCCAATAACGGATTTAGAAAAACTATTCGTTCATAAGAAGCCTTGAAAACAAAAGGGTTTTCTGCAAATAAAAGACTAATAGCGCTAGTGCTAGTGTAGGTCCCGCCACTTATGGATAGAATTATCACTCCGAACATGTTGGTTGTAGTCCTGACCTAAAGGTTGTAATGAAATTAGGTTTATAGGCTACAATAAGAGAAAATCATATCCTACTCCTATTAAAAATTTTATATTCTTATCGTCTTATTTTTTTTCGTAAATTTTATACCATTATTCCCCTGACAAACACAGATATTCCACAAATACCACAATAAAATGAAATCTTTCTTTATTTTTTCTTTTTTTCTTTACCTGTTAGAAATTGATCTGACGTTATAGATAATGTTTGCATAGAATAATTTGTTACGGTCAGTCATGCTTGCTACTATTGCAATTTTACAAAAATTAAGAAAAAAAATAAACATTCTACACTCTTTGCAATTTAAATAAGGCAACATGATGTCAGGAGTGGCATTGGCCCTCTACACCATATAAGTACGTCGAATGTGGCATAGAGGATAACGAAAAGTTGGACGAATTGGCACATAATGGATCGGAGATGTCTAAGGACGAGACTATCGAGGGGATATATGTGCCCCTACAAAGATACTTTTTCAAATTCGAAAAAGCAGCATCGAATTCAACAAACCATAGGTGGTCCTACATACCTGCTTGCCGAATTTCGAAACTGCTGTGTCCAGCTGTATACATACAAAACATAATTAACCATTACAACCCTTCAGTCAGGATTACGGCTTAGTATTAATTTTATACATGAGTCGCGGGACCTGCAGTTTAAAGTCGATTTCGAACAACCGATTTTTGAGAAACTTTTCATGACAATTTAATTTACTCTCAGAGTTTTTGCCAGGAATCTGCTGAGAGGAAGTCGCCCAAAAAATATTTGTTCATATTTCTTTTTATTGGAGATGTCTGACCTGGGGTTTAAATTTGGCCTTACATCTAATAAGCCAACACACTTCGTACTAGACTACGGCGACTTAAAAATTATTCCTTGATTCTTAAAGGGCCTTTTAGTGATTTTTAGTTTTTAAAATATGTTTTTTAAGTGTAACATTAGTCACCATCTACCTAGTATACCTATAAATTATATACAAATGGTGGAAAAAGGTTCATTTCACAAGAATGTGAAATGTGGCAAAGGTGGGTCATAGCCTGCTGAAGTATTTATGCACATGTCCAGCAGTATACACAAGGAAATCCAAGGAACTACTTGAGATCGACAATCCCTATCTCGGTGTGGTTAAAACTAACCACTAACAGATCATGACAAGGGGGGGAGGGTTACCTCACAATGGGTAAACCAATGGACCCTATGGGCTAACGTCTGAACTAGCCTGCCAACGGCAAGATGCCCGTTAACTTAAGGCATCATGGACTTAAAGATGTTTCTTTTTCTTCGATTTTAAAAATAATATCACGATAATATGTATATTATGGTAGGCGAAGTCTAATCAGTTTTGTGTTGACTTGCTAGATAAAGAATCAAAGATTTCAAATTTCTCCACAATTCTCTGAAATATTGAAAAAAATATATAAAATAAAATATTCAGTCTTCGAAAAACTCCATCTAACCAGTATTCTAGCAAAAGCTTATGGACTAAGCTATTTGACATTAAAATATTTTTGAAATCTATCGTCCGGATAAGACGTTAAACTGTAGAAGCCCTTCATTCACTTATAAAAAAACACACACAACATGTGGTGTGAATGCTTGACTGCAATCTCTCATAAAGTGGATTATATGTACATAGATTGTACATAATCAAATATCGCTTAGTGTTGAAGTATTTGTATTAACATAAAGAATATATTATGCAACATTTTTAATGGATGTGTATGTTTAAACAGTAAACTGAAGAGAGTATTCCTTTCTTCTTTTAGGATAAAAACATTGGAAAGGCCAGACGTTTAAAATATGCTCTTGTAGATTGCAAATAAAATAAAAATAAATTTGTGTTTAGTTTTAATTATAATTCTTTATTATTTGCACAATTCTGTGAGACACTGTTCACAACTTTATGTAAACAACAACAATTGCCTTTTCTGTTATTCCTCTGTTTATACCCTTTGTATAAACAATAACAATTACCAGACAATTATTCGACAGATCTTTGTAACAGAGATATTCAAACCGCGATTACTTTCTTCAAACACACCGCGTCTTCAAACAAGATTGAGCAGAGTAAACAGTCTGATGAAGTTCTTGAAGGCGAAGGTTCATGACTTCGCCTTCTCGAAATCTCTATAAATTTCAACATCGTTGTTTACATTCATTATTGTTGTTTGTGTATTTTGTTAACATTTATGCCATGGCACGCAGAGCAATCCTATTTAAACCACATGTCGTTGTTGTCCAGATCATTCAATTCAAACCAAAGAAAAGTTGATAATCATCGACGTATTGTGGTCATCGTTGAGAGTAATCACCTGGTCAGCGTCGTTCTCAACGTCCATATAAAGCAGTGGCTTCTTTGCAATGCATTGGACGCTCTTGGCTCTCATATGGATTGATATCGTCCCATTTATCCAAGATAGTACCTCATCGCTAAAGATGATTATTCGATGAAAATCAAGATCAGTTGCCAACTGTTCCAGAACGACTTCAGGGAGTACACTGACAAAACACACACATATATACATACATAATTGGTCATTACAACCCTTCAGTCAGGATTACGACCTAGTTTCATGAGTGGCGGGACCTACATTTTAAAGTCGACTCTGAACGACAAATTTTTTAGAAACTTTTCATGGCAATTTTATTTACTCTCAGAGTTTTTGCCAGAAATCTGCTGAGAGGAAATCGCCGAAGGAATACTTTTTGTATTTTATTTTGATGTTTGGCCTGGGGCTCTAACCCTGGCTTTTCGTCTAATAAGCCAAAACACTACTTACTAGACCATGGCGACTTCACGCTGACAAAACAGGCTGAATAAATTACAACTAATTTGACAGATGTATTCTTCAACAAGATGGCCGTTATCAACTGTCAAATTTTCAAAGTTCCTGTTGAAATATATGGAAGATTTTGAGTATAAAACCGGAATCAAAAGCGAATGTTGTTTCAAGCACGACCATGGTTTCTTCATTTCCATGCTCTTGTGTCGCTCAATCTTATTGCTGCGCTAGTAGCTGCTACGTAGAAAAAAATTATTTTTAACCTACGTAAACAATTTTCATAAAATGGAATATTGTTGTTCAAACCATCAACGGTTCGTTTCATTCCTTTTCCTTTCCTTCTTTTTTTTGGCCATCACTATAGCATAACAAAGAAAGAAATGCTTCACCTGATTGGGTTTAAAAGTTAAGGACAGGATTCACTATGGCTTGGAGTTGCATAAATGCAAGTACTTTTCTCTCATACATACATACATACATACACACATAATTGGTCATTACGACCTAGTTTCCCACACCACTTATGTTGAGTATGTTTATTTTATACATGAGTGGCGGAACCTACAACTTAAAGTCAACTCCGAACAACAGATTTTTAAGAAACTTTTTATGGCAGAGTTTTTGCTGAGAGGAAGTCACCGAAGGAATATTCTTTTATTTCGTTTCATTAGATATGTCTGACCCGGGGTTTAAACCGTGACCTCACGTCTAATAAGTCAACACACTACCTACTAGACTACGGCGATTTCTGCAGGAAATGTATCAGAAATCAATAAATGACTCAGCCTCGGAAATTGCACCAGAAATGATAAGAACTTTAAATTTTTGCCAAAAATTTCAGTCTAACTCGTTAACTGGTTATATAGGCAACACCTGAACAAACTGAAATTCCATTGTGCACTATTTTTTTTACTAAACCAAAAACAACAAAGTAAGTGAGAGCATCGCTGGATAAGGAGCAATAAAACAAACAAACAAACAAAAACAGTATAAAAGAATTGCATACACTGCACTCTTGCAAATTGTTGAATGACTCAAAAAGATGGGTAGCAAGTAGCAAGCATTGGTAAACGAAACGTTAACATATTATTTCAACGTCGCTAACAACTGAGTAGAGGATGGATGCGTTAAAATTTCCTGCCACTTTTATTTGATTTCAAACAGTTTTCAGAAGGAAAAACAAGCAACCGTACACACACACATTTTTACTTGAATTAAGAAGAAAACCCACAAAAAAAGAAAATACCAACAAGCAAACAACTGCAAGGAATGGTGGGAAATTTGATGGGGGAGTGAATGAAGGAAAAAATTGCAATGAAAACAAATGAAATGACAGTAAAACCCATGCACGTTAAAGGAACGCCAACAGAAAATGCAATTTGGCCATAAAGTTCACTGTACTAGGAAAGTATTTTGTGTCCTGTGCAACCGAAATAACAAAAATTTTCGGATTTCAGAAAAAGAAGAAAGATTCTGGACTCTAAACAATCATGGTTGAAATATATTTATTACAGATTGATACTCCTTTGGTTTAATTCTTTAAAGGTCATGTTTATTTCCATCATCTGGATACCAAGTACATAAGGTTTCAACAGGACTGTTCTATGTGCCACACAGCTCATGCAACATTGGAAATTCTACACGAGCAATTTGAGGGCATCGTCTTGTCTCGTGGAGGTGAAGCGAGCTGGCCAACGGGATCAAGCGATTTGAACACAACGGCCGATATTACATTTGTTACCGATCAACTTCAGCCTGATTTGGGCACCATAGTCATTGAAAATTAAACATTTCAGTTGAGCTCCACCCAGAGAAGCTGTGGCGGATATCTGAACAATCTTCGGTTCTGTAAGGATTGACCGTGATGTTCGCATTCGTATGGATGACAAGCTGTATTGAACTTATCAACGATATGCAACATTTTCAGCGTGTTAGGTCTAGACGTATAAGCAAATGACGACTAGCGGATGATTTTGACTAAGTTAGAAAGACAAAGTCGAGGTATTCATGTAATCGAACCAGGACAGCCTATCCGAAAAACGAATTTTTAAAGCCTATTAAGTAGGAAAGTAGTTAGAGGTGGCTGTCCAACAAAGAAAGTTGAGTGGACACACTTAGGCCACATAGTAAATAAGTAAGAAAATTAATATGCGCTGTCATCTGCTGACAAGATAACTAAATTTTATACTCCATTCAGTTTATAATATACGGTACTATTTAGCTGGTCTTAATCGCTAATAATTTACATTCACTACTTCAACTTCCAAAACTCGAAACCAAAACAAAATCGACGAAAAAAATATCTTCTTGCACCAAAAACATTGTTTGAAGTATGTACTCACTGTCAGCTTAGTTAACTTCGGAAAATGTAGTTTTAATTCTAGAATTCAACTTCACAAAGAAACTCTCATATGTACATACCATACATATAAACGCACATACACTCATCTCAACTTTTATCTTCAATTACAGGAATTAATTTGCTATTTTGAGTACAATTACGTTCGTGTTCTTTTACCGTTTCATGTCTTAAAATTAGGGTTGCCAATGGTGATGCACTATCAAAATATTTTACAAACATTTTTTTACGAAGTATTAAAAAAGTAGGATAACTCTGATGTTTTTCATACTAAAACTTACAATCGAATCCTTTTTCCGCAAGTATTTTGGCATTCCTTTTTCTTGTGCAATATCACTTGCCGTTGTGACACTTGGTACCACCAGGTCAGCAAGTAATATCACAAATATCATGATATCTTGCTGATGACACATAAATGCTCTACCAACTGTCAGTCGAATCAGAGAGGTCCATGGGGACAAAAGCTATTCATTCATTACAATCCTTCATTCAGGATTACAACCTAGTTTCTCACACCATTTATGTTGTGTGTGTTAATTTTATACATGAGTGGTGGAACCTACAGCTTAAAATCGACTCCAAAAGACAGATTTTTGATAAACTTTTCATGGCAATTTTATTTAACCTCCGAGTTTTTGCCAGAAATCTGCTGAGAGGCAGTCACCGAAGAAATATTTTTTCATTATCTTCAAATATCGTTCAAATAACCGCCACGTCTTCTCTGTGTAGAACACATTTAAAATATCCAAATGTCCATGACTCTGACACATAAATAAGGCTGAATTGGATCGATTGCAGTGGGATATTAAGGCTTTGAGTACCACTATCTTCAAGAAAATCACTCTATGTACCAGATAATTCAGGTTCATAGACGACGTGCGTTAAAAGTCTCCCCCACAGTGCTGTGGTATCTAGGAAGATACCTAAAGACAGCCACAAGAGTGACCTAAACTAAATTTGGTGCAGCACCATCGTTAGTATGCAAATCACAGAAGCGCTCCTAATTTATTTTGAGAATTGCAGCAACATCAAAACGGTAAATGGGCCTACGTTCTCATACGTTGTGTCAAATATGTATTGCAAGACATGATTATTACCTCATACCTATCCTGTCGGGTGTCACTAGTAATTCCGACAGCGGATCACATAATTTCAAGTGCGACAGATACATGGAAGAACGTCATGCATAAGAGGAGGTTTTTGTCTACGAACCGACTGTTGAAAGACTAATTTTAAGCAAATCGATTGGCAAATGAAATGTCGGCCGAAAGAGAATACAGAGCACTGCAAAACCTGCAGATTTCTGCTAAAAACTCTGAGAATCAATAAAATTGCCATCAAAATTTTCACAAAAATCTGTCGTTCGGAATCGACTTTAAACTGTAGGTCCTGCCACACTCATGGATAAAATTAACACACACAATATATGTAAGTGTTGTGAGAAGCTAGGTTGTAATCCTCACTGGTTCAATTATGTAAATCAGCAATGAATCGTTTTTCGCTACTCATAAGCACTCATGAAATTATGAATATAAGTGAGTCAACAATATTGAAATTTAACTACTCTGATTCATTCGTACTCACCACAACGTTGATTTATAAATATGAGTACAATGAGTATGAGTACAACGTTGACATCAAACTCATACCATTCGAGAGACTGGTATTCATTCATCAAAATTTACAGTCTTAGTTATTGCTGCTTTTACAAAAAAAGAAAAAGACAAAGACAGCAAGCAAAACAAACACACAACCTCCTAGTGAGTATTGTAGCGTTTGTACGCGAATAATACTTATTTTGTTATTTTTCTAAATGTTGAGTCATGTAGAGTCGAAATCAATAACATCATACGTGTTGTTAAGTATGAATATGATGAGTACTTCAAACGTTGAATATGAGTAGAGGTTCCACGATATTAAAATAAGTATGAATGTGTATAAGTATCAAAAATTATGACTATGATTCGATTCTACTTATCTTTTTGAATACTCATTGCTGATCTCTGGTTTCAAAATTGTTGTCTAGAAAAGGCTGAGATCTAGTAAGCGATTTAAAATCGATTGCCTTAAATTCTCCTGCGTTTTGTCGACGTACGGCTCTTGATTGATTGCTAACTAAACCAGAGGACGATCATATTGTGAGTGTATTTCTCTCGGTAGGAAGAATATGTCGACTATAATGGCTACATAAAGTACTACGGAACTGAAAGGCTTACGTCATGAACATACCAAGTATTTGCCACCCTGTTCTAAGTATTGTATAAAGAAGATTTGTTATGTCTATGCACTTCTCAAAGCAGAGTTCTTCAAATTCAATTTTCTTTTTCAGGAACTTCCAGGTGAGGGGGACCACTTTTGTAGGACGCGAGCTGGTCACTTTTAAATATGTATGCAGGGTCAAAGTAATAATCTGCTGGTCTTTCCAGTTTGAGTTGCAGTTGACTGGTTTCCAACAAGTTCGAATTGGTTTTTTGACTTTTCATTCCCTTTGCCCTCATATAAGTATGTTGTAGGATAAGAAAAATACTCGTATTCAGTCAATCTCATTCTGGATGTCAAAAAAAAAAACTACATTTTATTTATTCAGAATCCAAATTGAAATAAAGGGTCCGCCAAATAACTTTTTTTTTGAAAATCCTTTAAAAAAACTACTGAATATTTTCTCAAATTTCTTTTTTTTATTTGAAAGTACAATCCTTTTGGTTAATAATGGAAAATAATTTCATACAAATGGCTGCCTCGGCTGGCCATGCAGGAGCCTACACCAGAAAATGGCGATTTTGGCAAAAAAAATCATCTTTTCAGATGAAGCTCATTTTGATCTTGGCGGGTATGTAAACAAGCAAAATTGTCGCATTTGGGGCACAGAAAACCCGCACGCATACATTGAAAAGCCGACGCACCCAAAACGAGTCACTGTTTGGTACGGATTTTGGTCCAGAGGCATAATTGGACCTTTTTTCTTCGAAAATGAGCAAGGAGTGGCCGTTACAGTCAATTGCGATCGTGATCGGGCTGTGTTGAAAAAATTGAAGAGGAGGATATTGGCAACATTTGGTTTCAACAGGACGGCGCTACGTGCCACACAGCCGCAGCTACACTCGATATTTTGCGCCCTGTTTATGAAGATCGCATTATCAGCCGCAGAGCTGATGTCGTTTGGCCACCTCGGAGCTGCGATTTGACACCGTTTGTGGGGTACCGTTAAAGATAAGTGTTACGCCGACAAGCCAGAGACAATTGACGCTTTAAAAGACAATATTCGTGAAGCCATTGGTGAAATACAGCTGCACACAATCGATAATGTGCTTAAATTAGCCATTTGAATGAAATTATTTTCCATTATTAACAGGAAGGATTGTACTTTCAAATAAAAAAAGAAATTTGAGAAAATATTCAGTAGTTTTTCTTTAAAGCATTTTCAAAAACAAAAATTTATTTGGCGGACCCTTTAGTTAAGCTAACGAGATCACACAGTTAAAGCTCCAATTACTTTTGCACTGCCAAACAAATTATTGGAATCATAATAATCGAGACCAAAAGTAAAATTGCATGCTGGTGAGTAAACTGGTATATATTGGGTCTTCATTAAAAAGTTATTCACTTTATACACAACATTCTAAAAAAAAATTATAAAAAAAAACATCAAATGTAAGAATTTGACTATCAGTACCCATCACGTCATACTTACACCCTTAAAAGGACACTGTTGTGGTAGATTGTTGGACTTTTTGAATTCCTGCATAACCAAACGCAGAAATTGTAATTCAAATTTGTGTTCGAAAACACTGCACGCCTCAAATTTCACATCAGCAAAGCGGAAAGTCTTCTTAGCAAATGTCGGTCTAGCATCGATCCAAACGCGCACTTTAAACTCTGTACCCATATCCCTATCGTATTAACTTTTGATTGAAGATATAATGTTCATTGTTTACCTTCAGGTAGCTGCAATCGAAAAGCTTAAGTCGTTTGCCAAAGGCTTGGCAAGTGAAATTATAGAACTCCATGCTAAATTGGCGTTTGGCTGTCTAAGTAATTAACAAATAAATCATATGACTTTGTTATAATGTTCAAAAGTTTTACCTGACATGTCATCAAAAGCAAATTCAAAGTGATAAAAATATTTAAAATTTTAAGAAACATTCTCTTCTATCAACGGTTTGTACGAATCTAATTGTGGCATTAAGACCTACAAACCAAAATATAATTAAAAACCCAATTTATTTTAAATATTTTTGAATGATAAATCATTTAATTGTCTGTAATGGTTATTAGCCGAAATAATACACTGAAAGAAATTCACGGTTAACCTTTATCGAATGACAACAACCACCACAACGTTCACATCATTTGCGAGTGTCGAATGCAGTTACCATAAACTGCATTCTGGTCTCAGGCAATAACTTTGTTTAAGTAGTCAATTCAACTTGAATAATGCGTTGGATTAACCTATTAAGATATTTAAAGTTGCTCTACTTATCGATCACAATTTATCCGGGATTTCGCTGTCAAAAGTCTCGAACCGTAGATTCTGGTGCCTGACACAATTAATACGAAATTTTCTTTTTTCTTCAGTTCCCAAGGGTATTTATTTTACCTAATATTATCATATTTCATTAACTTCATGTCTACAGATTCAATCTAACGTAAACGTTAAAGTTCCCTAAAGTGCTAAAAGACTTTGGCATGCCATTTTCGTTGAAGGTATACCGTACCTAAGAACCCGGATTGATCTGAAGTCTTTACAGTTATTGATAACCATCTGAAAAAATCGATTTTGAAAGACTTTGCTCAGAGGGGTATCCCGGAAACAATAGCAGAGGCATTACGAATCTCCTTTAAACAATAGTAAGAATAGGGTGGCAACTATCTGGTGTTTTCATTCCGCAAGTCTATGAATTCTGTGATACTTAGTGTGACTACTTAAAAAACGACATATTCTTCCTACCGAAATTAATGCTCCCAGAATACGGCGATCCTCTGGTTCAGTTAACGATTAAGACGATAAGCAGACAATTTTGTGTCGTTTACTAGACTTTGCCGCAGTCTAGTAGGTAATGTACTGGCTTATTAGACACGAGGCCACGGTTCAAAACACTGGACAGGAATAAAATTAAAAAATATTTCTTCGGCGGCTTCCTCTAAGCAGATTTCTGACAAAAACTCATAGAGTAAATAAAATTGCCATGAGAAGTTTCTCAAAAATCTGTCGTTCGGAGTCGACTTCAAACTATAGGTCCCGCTACTCATGTATAAAATGAACACACACAACTTTGGTGCTGTGGGAAGTTAGATCTCGTAATCCTGACTGTATGGCTGTGATGAGCAATTATGTTTGTATGTATGTCTGTTACTGGAATAATTTGGCGAATTTAGCGCCATGACTTGGACCTGCACCTGTAGAAAATCTAACTGATGCAAGACACAAAGATAGGGGACCATAGACATCGACGTGTAAGCGCCGAATGGTCTCTGCAACAATATGGTGCAGACACTAATTTCCTTCGAAAAATCAACTTCAGCGAAGTAACCAATTTCTGGATGAACGTGTACAAGTAAAACTTGTCGACTTTGTGTTGATACCAATCCACAGCATATTCAAAAGCTTCCCATGTATCCTGGAAAAACTGTTTTGTGTCGATTTTCAGCTGACGGCATCATCGTGTTATATCTCTTTGATAACGAATTTGGTTACATCACTACAGTGTTCGGTGACCTTTTTGAGTCTATGATTACCAACTTTTTTGGACTGAATTACATGATCTGAACACCATGGCATAACAAGCCATGCAGTTTAGGGCAAAATGAATATTCAGCACGAGAAATTGTATGGCATTTTCATCTGCCAACGATATAATGAGATTTGATACGGCTAGACTTTTTTTGTTTCTTTTTTTACGTTCGCGGTGTATGCGAATAATCAAAACAAACCGCAGCCAATAAATTCAGCCTAATGTATACGCTATGCGTGTATGAGTCCTTGGATGAAAATTGGACAATTCCTATGCACTCCGCACAGAGATTTCATGGCGGATATTTGAACAATATTGTATTCCACACATTGTGGCATTAATAAGTCTTTCAAACGAATAAAAAATTTCGTTGATATTTCAGACCATTGCCGCTGTAGTCTAATAGATAGTGTGCGACTTATTAGATGTGAGAGCACGGTTCAGACCCCAAGTCAGACATCTCCAACGAAGAATGGCAAAATATTTCTTTGGCGATTTCCTCTCAGCAGATTTCAGGCGAAAACTCTGAACTCTCTGAACTCTGAAGAAATAAAATTGCCATGAAAAGTTTCTCAAAAATCTGTCGTTGACAATCGACTTTAAATTGCAGCTGCCACCACTTATGGATAAAATTAACACACACAATATAATTGGTGTGAGAAGCTAAGGCATAATGCTGGCTGAAGGGTTCTAACGACTAATTATGTCTGAAGGTCAATGTCAGGAGCTTAAACTTTGCCGACAAGAGGCTGAGTTCTAAAGAGATACTAAGTCATCTGCCTCGCATTCTTCTGCGTTTTGTCAATGTTCGGACGTTGGATGATCGTTGGTTGATCGTTAACTGATCCAAAAGACCGCCATATTGCTAGTTGTCCTCTCGGTAGGAAGATAATGTTGGTTGTTTGTATGTACGATAGACCACACTCACTTTGTTTTCTTTGAACTTAAATATACGATGCACCTAATGAAAGACCTTATACATAGTACAATATATTCGGTTTAGGTTTATAGTTTTCTGCATGACTGATTCATTTTATTGTATTATAATTGTGTTATTGTTGTTGGTATTAAAACTGTTACTGCAAATGTTTATTAAAAATTAATACGAAATCAGTTTAAAAACAAGAAAAATATTTCGACTGTAATTAAAAACTTGCCAAGTGTAAATAATTATAAAAAAATATGAGTCATCTAAAATATGTTTTCAGATGTTACTCCAGTACAGTCATTAGAAAATTATAAACTAACGATTGGTTTAAATTGTACAGCAGCATCTGCTTTTCCGTGATCATACTTTGTGTCCGTTATTGTTAGTGCAACTTATAAAAAAATTGTTGAGGAACGTTTCAATTGTTACTTTTAGTCCAGTTACTGGTTGTTTTCATTTGGGGCATGTCCATGATCTAAACAACAAAGATTCCTTACGTGCCTGTCAGTGTACTTTTTCAGAAGCATTAATTTAAGTGGGAAAAAACTGACATAAAATTCGTGAATACTAAGGTGGTAAGTAACTGCCACTGCACTTGCATAAATTTCTAAAAAATGAAGTTGTAAGTCAAGATAATGATGATGACTTTTGATACCGTGTGCAATACAAAGTGATGAACCTCTTGAAATCCAATAGGTTAGGTTAGGTTGTAGTGGTAGCTTTGATACCAAAAGCTCACTTGAGCACGCATAGCGGCATGTTGTGACACCACAGGCGAACGCAGTCTCTATACTGACCAAGTTCCTCCAAACCAGGGAAGAAGTAGAAATTGGTCAGCGCAAGGGTTGTACATTTAAGGCACGAAAGCTTCCCATGATGGAAAACTAGCTCGAAAGTTTGATAAACGGTGCTATATCCTTGACATCATTGATGGACGATAGCTCCGTCAAGCTGACAATGGTTGTAGAGCCAAAATAACATAAATCTGCACATCCCTAAAGATGCACATTGACAAAGAAAATGGATAACAGTCTCCTCTGCCTCAGCGAATCTGCAGTCAAGGCAAAAGTCGTTGAATGGGAGCTGCATTCTTTATGCGTGTCTTCCCATTACACAATGACCTGTGATCGAGATGTCGTTACGTCCAAGTAACTGGTTGGTCCCCTTCTATCCATCGAGAGCCAAGTGAGCCTAGTGGTGGAGCAGGCTTCTCATTGACCCAGGATAGGTTGGAGTCTCGAAAGAATTTCAGAGCGATGGCCAGCTTGACCGATGCAAGCGGCATCCCCAATCCGATTGAGGAGGATTCCGGAACTGCAGAGACGACGAGCTCGCCAGGGGTGATGCACTACTTCCGGAATCCTCATCAGTCTACATGGGGATGCCACTTACCTCGGTCAAGCTGGCCATTCGAGCGGAAATTCTTTCGAGACGCCAACCAATGAGGAGTCCTGCTCCACATTGTGTTATGGCTTCCCACGCGGACAGAATGCAGCTCCCATCTAACGACTTCTGCCGTGGATGGAGAGCTACTAAGGAAGAGGAGACTGTTATCCACTCTCTTTGTCAATCCCCATCTCTTGTGAGGTGTAGATATAATTTATTTTGCTCTCCAATCCTTGTCAGCTTGACGAAGCTATCATCCATTGATGTCAAGGATATAGGTTCGTTTATCAAATTTTCGGGCTGGTTTTAAAGTAGTGCTTTTAAGGTGCAGTCCTTGCGCTGATCACTTTCTTCTCCCCTGATTTGGAGAACTTGGTCAAGACAGAGACTGCGTTCACCTGCTACGCGTGGTCCAGTGCACTTTTCTCATCAAGGTTACCATATTTCGTTTCGGTCGAGACGTCTGACCGTGGCCTCACGTCTACCTCTCTACTTATCAAACTACGGCGACTTCAGTATGTATTACACCCCTTTAGTTAGAATTACAACCTAGCTTCTCATACCACCCCATGTTGTATGTGTGTTCATCTTATCCCTGAGCTCTCATTGTCATTCTTCATTGCATGTTCATAAAAATGTTCCCAAAATTTCCTTTTTTTGAAAACCTTTTTTATTCATTCAATTTTTTCTTAGAAAATTGCCTTGGCTGATGGCCAAAAAGATTTTTGCATTCATATCCTTGTTTAGTAATATTTTTGTAAGTGAAATCCCATAAGACTATCATGTCAAAATTGTTGATAAATTTGTTTGAATTTTCAATAGATTTTAACACTGATATGAAAAAAACAATAGGATTTCTGAAACAGTTATGGTGAAATAATGAGCACTGGTTTAATTAAAAGCATAGGGGGGAAGTTTTAGCATGGGGGTATAATTAGAAACATTTACATATGTTCTGTGGAATACATGGAAACTCACCGCTTGTGACAATTACATAAAGACCTCTTCTTGGTAAAGAAGGCGGTTTATCGAAGGTTAGAAAGGCAAGCGAATATTTGTACCATACAGCCATAAGCGCCAAGCTGTGGCTTGAGTTTAACATATGCGCACTATGTTGAGCAATCTTAAACCTGACGTAACAAGCAAGCTCTAGTATTAACATGTTGCCAAATAATTACAGCACAACGATCTTACTCAGCCTATTGTAAGCAACAATTTGGCGAATTTTGCTTCGTGACTTGGACCTGCACCTGTACAAAATCCAACTGATTCAGAACTTAAAAGTAGATAGATGACCACATATGTATATTGACGAGTATGCACTGAATGGGCTTTGGAGCAGTAGGCTGCGGACTCTAATTTTCATCGAAAATCACCTTTAATGACGAGGCCCATTTCTGGATACATGTATTATTACGTTTTTACCTTTTAAACACGATTGCAATATGAGCTCGTATATTGCAAATAAAAATAAAAATAAATTTATGTTCAGTTATAAATAAATCCTTTATTGTTCGCACAATTCTGTGTGCCACTGTTCACAAATTGATGTAAACAACAACAATTGCTTTATTGGTTATTCTTCTTTTCACTCTTTTTCGTAAACAATAACAATTAACGGAGATCTTCAAACCACGATTATTCTCTTCACACCCAACGCGTCTTCACACAAGGCTGACTGAATTCTTTCTGATTCCGTTGCTTCTTTGTCTTGGCTTTTATATCGCAGGGTAAACAGTCTCATGAATGCTCTTGAAGGAGAATGATTTCGCCTTCGCGAAATCTCTATAAATGTAAACATGTTGTTTACGTTATTGTTGTTTGTGTATTTATTTATGTTTTTCCTTGCAGTGTTGTTGTTTTTATACTGATGTTCTTGCTATATTAATCATGTAAACAAGTCTATAGGTTTTGTTTTTGTAGCTTTTGTTTATCATTTTAATCTTAAACGATGTCCATTTTCTTAACAGTATACATGAACAATCCGATTTTGGTACGTTTCTAATCCACAAACAGATTCTAAAGCTTCGCATATATGTACATACATAATTTAGTCATTACAACCCTTCAGTCAGGATTACGACTTAGCTTCTCACACCACTTATGTTGTGTGCGTTAATTTTATACATAAGTGGCGTGACCTACAGTTTAACGTCGATTTCGAACGACAGATTTTAGAAAACTTTTCATGGCAATTTTATTTACTCTCAGAGTTTTTGTCAGAAATCTGCTGAGAGGTAGTCACCGAAGAATTATTTTTTTCATATTTTCGTTTTGATGTCTGACCTGGGTTTGAACCCTGGCCTTCGGTTCTAATAAGCCTACTACTAGACTACGGTGATTACATACCGAAAAAGTCACTGTTTGGTATGGATTTTCAGCTGACGACGTCTTTGTCTCTTTTGTCTCACTGTGACCGCCGACCTGATTACCAATTTCTTTTGGCCTGAATTGCATGATTTGAACACCATGGCACACAGCTCGTGATAAATTTGATATTCCGCACAAGAAATTTGAAGGCAAGTTTATCTCAGATGGAGCTGATGTAAACTGGCCATCGACATTGTGTAACTAAACCCTTCTAGACTTCTTCTTGTGAGGTTTTCAACAAACCTCCTTTGATACTATTTTTCTTGTCCACACTATGAATAATACACTGTAACGCTTATAAAAAATGTGTGGGAGTACAACAGTTTTGAATTTTCTTTCCATTATTTCGAGGAGACGGGTATTTATGTATTCTAATGTAATAAATTTCATTTGTTGTTGTTGTTTTTTTTATTTTTTCTTTTTTGTTTTCTAGAAATGATTGATGAATGTTATGGCAAAGTTATCATGTATTTTTAAATATTATTCGTGTTGTTGTTGTTGTATTGCAAGCCTGGCCAGTTATCCATACCACCAAGCTTTTTGTATTTAGCCTATCATTTTAGAACTGCATTTTATATGTAGCTTCGACTAGAGCTGCAATGCCTGGTAATCTATCGGAATAGTGATCATAAATCATATTCTATGGCTGACGTTGAAAATAACAGCTTTTTAGAAACAATTACCAATTTTGCTACTCGTTTTCTTGTTGTTCTCTTTAAGTTGTTTAATCTTGAAATAGAGGAGTTTTGTACATTTATTAGAAGAAGCATTACTTTCTTTTATGGCCACACAGTTGAGCTATTATGAGTTGAGGTAATGTTTTTATTTTTTTGTTATCGATTATTCATTGGAAAAGCAATGCAAGTGAGTAAGAAAATTATGAGGCAAAAGGTTTAAACGGTTTGCCATTGAATTTATAACAACACTGGCCTCCTTAGAGATATGATAACCGTGTTGAATATATTTTCTATTAAGAACTTAACACACCCTACACTTTATTCTACATATTGTTCATCTCTTATGGACTGTGTCGTTAAGAACATCAAGGAAAGATATGATGAATTTTCAAAGCAAGACTACGATATGCATAAAAGAGGTGTAAAAAAGGAAGAATGACATATAAATTAATTCCGTATATCGAGATATAGGTAAGCCGCAAGCAAACAGAGTTCAGTTGTCACCGAACTAACGCAGTATACAGAAGATACCTTTACAGATTCCGAAATGATGACTCAATGAAGCGTCTAGTCCTCTTAGAATATAACAAATATTTGCAACATTGACACAAGATATGTTTAGATTCGACACAGAAGACAACATGTTTAGAGAGTTAAAGCGCAATTTATTCGTAAAAGATGTCGTAAAATTCTTCATAGTATGAAGAAGACTGGAGCCATAGAAAATGGTTTATAATATTGTTACGAAACTGGAAAAATCAAGATACTGGTGTTTTGCTTTTACATCGTTTAACATTGAAATTACAAATAAAAGCTACAAAAACAATAAACTTGTTTCCAAATTATCGCACAGCGGAAAATAACAACAAAAAATAATAAACAAGCAAACAAAAATATACCAACAAACACCAGCAAGAATAAATGTAAACAAAATACACAAACAGCAATAATGAAACAACGATGTTTACAAGTCACGAACATTCACCCTCAAGAACATTCATCAGACTGTCTACGTTGCCGTATAAAGGGCAAGTCAAAGCAGGATACTGAGTTAGTAAAATTTCAGTCAGTCTTGTGTGAAGACTCGCTGCTTTTGAAGAGAGTAATCGTGGTTTGCATATCTCCGTTACAAAGATCAGTCGAATAATTGTCCAGTAATTGTTATTGTTTATGCAAAGGGTATAAACAGAGGAATAACAAAGAAAAGCAATTGTTGTTGTTTACATCAAGTTGTGAACAGTGGCACACAGAATTATGCGAATAATAAAGAAGTTTAATTAAAATTAAACACAAATTTATTTTTATTTTATTTACAATCTACGAGGTCATATGTTAAACGTTTTTAAAAGGAAAACATATTAACAATATCCTTTAACGAAGTACAATCATAAAACCTACAGCTCTTCAAGAAGCTTAGAGCACCACAATCATGAAGCCTATAACGAGAGTAAGATCAGGAAAGTGAGTTGCCACAACCTGAGTAATAATGTCATTTCCTAGAAAAGTTGAGTTAGAGACATACACATTTGCTCATTGCAACCCAACTGTCAAGATTACGACATAGTTTCGCACACCACTTATGTTGTGGGTATTAATTTCATACATGAGTGGCGTGACCACTTTCCACGAAGGAAAGATTTTTTGAAAAACTTTTCAAGGCAATTTTGTTTATTGTACGCAGTGCATTTTCCTTGACTAAAGTGTGGTACGCTTAATTAATGGTTTGATAGATGATATACCATGTCAATATTATATAAAGGAATTTTTGTAATACAAGTTAGCTTGAATGGTTCAAAGGATCTAACGACCCACTGCACTTGGCTTGGGGTAAGAGTTAGGTGGAAGCAATTTTTAGGCGGTCGTTCATTAACCTGATAGACAAGTGTGACACTCCTCGAAAACTGAGTGTCAAGGAGAAGTTCAAGCGGCTCTAAACAGCCATCAGGCCGTTGGATGCAGTTGAGAGATTTATGTGTGGAACTTAGAATTTTGCGAAGATGGCTGGTTTCGGCAGAGGATTCCACGCTCGCGCATTAGTTCCTCCACGAAGCCCTCTTCGCCCGCCTTACAGCGCATTTAAGTCCTCTCTTTTTGGCCTTGTAGATTGACCATTCACCAGAGCTTTTTGATCTATTAAAGAACCTGACATTGGATCGATGGAGGTCACCGATCTCTTGGTTCCACCAGGGAACGTTTCGGCTTGTCCCTGTGGGTAGAGGGTTTGACGGAAGATATGGCTGCCGACCTAAGCGTCGCTGACAGTGTGTCCGCAGTCCTATCTATTTCAAAACCGGTTACAATAGTTGGGGGAGTCATGAGAATGCAGAAACGCAATCTTTCCGTGTAAATGGTCCAATTGGAATTTTTCTTACTGATCGGAAGGATCATCCTAATGTAATGTGTCTATGATCCGAAAAGGAGCACTCCCGAGATACGAACCAGTCCCTAAGGTATTCAGAGAAATCAGAGCTGACCAGTGTGATGTCCAGCATTTCCCTTCTATTTGAAGTAAGGAAGTTTGGTTCTTTTCCCTGATTAGCTATAACTAGGCTATTACTAGAATTAAAGAGCCACTCAGCATGTTTGTTCGTACCGGTACTGCCCCACATCTTATGGTGGGAGTTGGCATCGGTTCCAATAATAACCGGAATCCCATGTTGTCGCGCATCCGCTATCAGTCGACCAATGGGTTCTTGAAGAGGAGAGAGCCCATAGTCATGCGCCAGGTACGATGACGCGATCCAGATGGTGTTCATGCTGACGGTGTCTTTATCGCTAAACCTGTGGAGGAGAAGTGCATTAATACCAGTCTTAACCATTACAAATGCTCTAGGCTTACCTGTATTATGGATATACGCAATGCGATATTAGTTGGTGTTGAGTCCAGAAACCCTGCCGTCTACGACATCCTCTATTGTTAGACGGAGGAGCAGAGTGACGGTAAAAGTTTTGGGGTGTTGGAGGTTAATTTGAATGAATCTCAGCATCGGCATGAGAATCAACCATTGTCACCTCAGCGTACTCGTCGTCCGAAAACGGAGAGGTTACGTCCGCGTCAATATCAATAGCAATTCTCCAACCAGCTCAGAATTGGATTTCTTGCTGGCCGTGGAACGTCGCGAAGAGTGACTGCACACGCTTCCGCATTTGATATCCTCGGCAGTAGGTTTCGAACCGAGAGGTTCTGGTATGGGGTCAGTTGGGGCGGGGGCCTGTGGCGTGGTGTCTGAAGGGATGGGCTCTACCGGGAAGGGGTCTGATAGGGTCTGTAAGGCAGCACGACTTACAGACCCCTAGCTAAATTGAGCTAAAAATATAGTTTATCACGCCCCGGCGGGCATTGATAAGCGGAAGTGATTCCTCATTTAGGATGATCATCGCCTCGCTGTAGTCACCCCACTGGTGAGCAAATTTGGCCTCCAAGTGTCAGTGGGTAGGTCGGTGTTGCTGACCTTGAGGATCTTCAATATGGCTTCCGGGAAACTTAAGTGTATTTCTTTCAATTTTTAAATTGAAATTATTTTAGTTAACATATGTAAAATACATATGTAAAATACATATGTAAAATACATACGTAAAATACATATGTAAATACATATGTAAAATACATACGTAAAATACATATGTAAAATACACATGTATAAATGTATTTTCATATAATATTTACAAAGTATTAATGCAAATGTAAAATGTCTGTATGTATGTATGTATGTATTTATGTCTGAAAGGTGTGCATACATTTTTGTATTTTTTGTGGATTAGAAGACAGCTTTACTGCATATATTTGTGCTGCAAACAAACAGTTTTCTTATTACTTTACAGAGTAATAAAGAAATTGTATTCAAGTATTCAAATTAATATGAAAGACATGCATTTCTAAATACCCTATGTCTGTAAGAATATTTTTTTATTTCCTTATGAAATATTGAATTTTAAAAATGAAATTTACTTTTCAAATACAATAGCATTTCCTCCTATGTATGTAAAATGGGTATACTTATGTGTGGTTCGTGTCTCCAAATTGTTCCATGTGTTGTCATGTTTCTTGGCATTTTCTGTCATTTAAAAAATATATTCAAGAAAATTTTTCTCGTGTCATCTTTCAGGTTTTTATGTCGTTTTTATGACAAGAGTTCTGTTGCAAAATCATTTTTGCAAAAAAGCCACTTGTATACTCATGTCATGTTTTTCTATAAAAAATTTTAAATTACCCGTTATTATTGAATTTTTTGGCGTCTTTACTTTCGATGCAATTTTTAACAAAACGGTGTTGGATAACAGACAGAGATTAACACATGTTGATATAATAAAGCCAAGGGTACCTATCCCACAGCGGAAGCTAACTGAAGAACAAGGTTTTGGAGATTATAGTCAGGTTAATAGGGTCTTAGTGATCTCCCTCTCTTTAACTGTCCTCTGAACAAAACCAGTTGGCATTGGGAAGTGATTGTGGGAAGTGTTTCATAATTGGACTTAGTGACAAAAATTAATGGAGTAATCTGAAAGCTGTATACTACCTTAAAAGAGAAATTATTTCGTGGTATACAGATGGGTCAAGAACGAATCATCATTACGAGAAATAATACTGTTACGTGTTTACCTTTTAAAAACGTTTGAAATATGCGCTAGCAGATTGCAAATAAAATAAATTTGTGTTTAGTTTTAATTGAAATTCTTTATTATTCGCACAATTCTGTGTGCCGCTGTTCACAACTTGATGTAAACAACAACAATTCCTTTGTTTGTTATTCCTTTGTTTACACACTTTGCGTAAACAATAACATTTACTAGACAATTGTTCGACTGATCTTTGTAAAGGAGATCTTCAAACCACGATTACTCTCTTCAAATACACCGCGTCTTCACACAAGACTAACTGGACTTCACTAACTCTGTCGCCTGCTTTGCCTTGCCTTTTATATGGCAAAGTCAACAGTCTGATGAATGTTCTTGAAGGCTAATGTTCATGACTTTGCCTTCTCGAAATCTCTAAAAATGTAAACATCGTTGTTTACATTTATTATTGTAGTGTTGTTGGTGTATTTTTGTTTACCATTTAATGCTGGTGTTTGTTGTTATATTAAGCAGTGCGATAATTTGTAAACAGATTTATTTACTGCATTGTTTTCTTTTTGTAGCTTTTGTTTATAATTTTAATGTTAAACGATATAAAAGCAAAACACCAGTATCTAGATTTTTCTTTTTCGTAACAATACGCTTTGGCTTAATCTTAAGCTTCTTTGTATAAAAGTTCGACAAAAAGTTCACTAAACTCAGTGATTTCGGCCTAAATATATGTAAAGAATTACTGCTCGTTGACTTGGAACTTACTAGGAAGGTAGGTACAAATATTTATGAAAGGCATACTTGGGCCACATACATAAGTCCACATCTGCTCTGCAGTTACCAAGTATATCAAATTATGTCCTGGTACCGATATGATATGGATATAAAGCCGATCTGCTACTTCATTTAGATAACTCCGTCCAGGAGTTCATCACGTGTCCTGTCTGACTATCATCGCGTGTCTTTTTGCCTATATTTTCATCCCTAATAACTTTCAGGCTGTATTGTCGACACTAAATTAGCCAGCATAAGTCTGAGAATGTCAAAAAAGCAAAAGCAATGAATATAGGTTTGATGTGAATGAATCAGCATTAAAAGACATGGTCGATGAGTTTTAAAACGTTATAATTTTGCTCCAAGTTGTCCGTTTATCAAAGTAAGAGCACTGTACCTATTGTGGACATAAGCCCTGTTTGGCAAATAAAATGTGGCAAAGGTGGTCACAGCCAGGTGTAATATTTAAGCACGTATCATACATACTTATCTATTGTATTCCATATAGAGGCTGGTATTTTCAATTTTTGCGTTTTTGATGTCAAATAGGAGTGACTAACCAAAAAATTCAATACCAAATATTGTCTATGTTGCCAAGCTGTCTGTTACAGCCACATTACTGCAGATTATATTGGAGTTTAAACCAATACTGAGACACTGTCAAATGTCAATAGGCAACCAATAACAAAAAAAATTATTTCCAATTAAATGAAATGATTATCAGTAAACATTTGGAAAAAAATAAAAACTGAATACATTCATGGGTTTTATTGTCTATAAATGGCAGTGCGAATATCAAATTTAAACGGCAACAAATAAAATAAAATTTTCTTTGCATATTCGCTGCATTTTTTATTGATAGTCTGTGTAACATTTAATGTTTTAATAAATAACGTGTGTATAATACAATCTACATACATGTACTCGGACTGCATACGGGTCTACATATTTAAGTGCATACAAATTATTTCAACAAAAAAAAAAAAAAATATTAAAACAAAAAGGGGAATTAAATCACAAGATTACGATGACTTCAGTTAGAATATGGAAATGTATACGTAGTAGAACGAATAGTTTTAATTATTCAAGCGAATATGAACACTCTGGCAATTGTAAGTGTGGACCTAGATTTTCTTGACACATTAGGGAAATTTAAGATTGTTATATTGAGTTGAGTTCCTAGATATGAGGGTATACCGATGGCTGACGAACGATGAAACGAGAGGAACATTTTGAAAATTTAAGAACAAATGTAGTCTGAAGCACCCTTTTAAAATAAAAATTTGTCTCTCTAAAGCCAACATCTCTGAAAGTTGCGCTGAGCACTTCAAAGCCCATTTTCTACGATTATCCATCACTCAGCTCAGCGCATAAAGAGAAGACCACCTTGATCAGTGCCATCCTTTAATCACGATTACAATCTAACTTCTCACACCACCTTATGTTGTATGTGTTAATTTTATAAATGAGTGGTGGCGGAACCTACAGTTTAAAGTCGATTCCGAATGATAGTTTTTTGAGAAACTTTTCATGGCAATTTTGCTTTACTCTCAAGAGTTTTTGTCAGAAATTTGCTGACAGAAAGTCGCCGATAGAAATGTTTTTCATATTTCGTTTTATTGAAGTTGCTCTGTTTTGAAGCTGGGTTGTGAACCACAGACGTTTGTCTGGCCAGACCATCGCTGTCAAGCACGAATATCAACTTCTTTTGACCAGAATTGATAATCGATGATCCGGCCACTAAAAACATGTGGTTTTGATAGGAAAGCGCGACGTGTCACACAGCTCATGCTGCATTGGATATTTTGCAGCAGCGATTTGAGGGTATGTCGCCGCAGGTAGGTAGTGTGTTGGCTTATTAGACGTAAATAAAATTGCCATGAAAAATTTTTCAAAAATCTGTCGTTCGGAGTCGACTTTAAACTGTATAAAATTACCACACAAAACATGAGTGGTTTGAGAAGCTAGGACGTATTCTTCACTGAAAGGTTGTAATGGCCAATTGTGAATGATTTGAGGTCATATTCATCTCATGTGAAGGCAATGTGAACTAAATATCGAGTTTGTGTGATCTGCCCTCAATTTTTCTTGTGGAGGGTTTCTTAAGCCGCAGATTAACGTACAAGGTAATGGGAAATTGAAAATTTTAGATGCGATACACGCAGGGAAATATCGGCAGACGTCTTTCAAAACATAATAGCATCAGTAGATATTTAAAAACAAAAAAATTCCATGATATCTCCATACATACATACATAATTGGTCATTACAACCTTTCAGTCAGGATTGCGACCTAGCTTCTCATACCACTTACACGGATACGGCAAAGTATAGGCAAAGAATTGAGACAAAATATTTTAGACTGATGGTGTACATACATAAGTGGTCATTACAACCCTAGCTTCTCATACCACTTATGTTGTGTGTGTTAATTTCATACATGAGTGGAGGGACCTACAGTTTAAAGTCGACACCGAATGACAGATATTTTTGAGAAACTTTTCATCGCAATTTTTATTTTTTTTCGCAAAGTTTTTGCCAAAAATCTGCTGAGAGGAAGTTGCCGAAGAATTTTGTTTTACAATTTCGATTTGATCGATATGTATGACCAGGGCTTTGAACCCTGGCCTCACGTCGAATAAGCCAACGCAGTGTCAGCTAGACTACGGCAACTTATCTCCCATCTGTCATTTACTTTGTTTTATTTAAACTCAAAGATAGAAAGCGCTTACAGAGGGACCCAATATAACATTTAACTTAAATACATGCACTATTCAATATGTTTCTTGCAATCAGGTTTACAAATTCCTGCATTGGCCTGAAGTACAAAGCATTTACGATTATTTCGCAGAACTTTTTCACCCACTAACACATTCACTTGTATTTTACAAATTATGTTTATGTCTACACATGTAAAACGTTTATCTATTTATGTACATCACATGCAGAAAAAACATATTTTATATGTTTTGTAGGATACAAATGTTTACATACATGTAACTTGTTGTAGTTGTAACATATTTTTGTTGCTCATATAATACCTAACCCAACAATGTTGGAAAAAATCCTATTTAATTTTATTAAAACACAAATAAAATTACAATAACAACAAAAACAAAATAACAGTAACTGCATTCATGTGGTCGCTATGTCTCTCAAACTCTGTAAATGCAAATGCAAAAAAATGTTAAAATTTAATGAAATTGTTTATGAAATACATGAAAAATTTCATGAACGAATGTACGACCAGCATGTGTACATTGCAAATGCAATTGTGTTTGCTGTTGTACTGTATTATTGTATTACAATTAATTATTAAGCAATACAACGAATAAAAAGTGATAAAAGTATACCGAATGTTGGTAAACCGTACCTTAAAAATGGGTCATGCATTCGGTCACTAGCAATGAATAAAAATTCATATCTCTCTCTCTCTCTCTCTCTGTTTCTCATAGAGTTCAGGAAAGCCTCATTCATACTAATATATAGCGAATCAAGTTGTTAGTTACAGCACAGTTGATTTTGATTTCGGCCTCCCGATATATCTCACCAATGACGAGCTTTCATAAAATCACAGTAAAAAGGCCATGGTTAAGAAGTCGCCGTAGTCTAGTAGGTAGTTTGTTCGGTTATTAGATGTGAGGCCACGGTTCAAACCCCAAGTCATACATCTCGAACGAAATATGAAAATATTTTATCGTCGGCAACTGCATCTCAGCAGATTTCCGGCAGATTCTCCGAGTGCAAAATGAAACTGCCATGAAAAATATCTCAATAATCTGTCATTCGGAATCGACTTTAAAGGGTAACTCGTGCCACTCATGTATGAAATTAATACACACAACATAAGTGGTCTGAGAAGCTAGGTTGTAATCCTTGCTGAAGAGTTGTAAAGACCGGTAATAAAATTTGGCATAAATTTACAAAAAGTAAGTTCCATTAAGTGTTTATATATTCAGACTTAAATGAAACAAAATGTGTGTGAGATATCATCGAAATTTTTTTTCGTTTAAAAGACCTACTCATGCAATAATGTGGATGTGGATAATGCGTTTAAATATCCACCGCGGCATCTCTGGTTAGAACGCATTCGAAAGTTTCAAAATGAATGCTTATTCGCATATACCTGAGACTTAAGAAAACCCCACAAAAAAAGGTCTAACGACACCAATCGCACAATCTCCATGGCGAGTTCACATTACCTTCAAGTGGGCTGATCATGCCCTCAACTTGCAAGTGCAGCATATCCAATGTGGCATTTTTTTTTTAATAGTGAATGAACCTAACCGCACCATAGGGGAAGTCGTCACTATCCCCCGTGTGGGACCCTCACCCACTAAATTTCCCCCTCCTCTTTTGGACTCTTTGTACCCACTCCGGAACTACTGTGGTATTACTTCGAAGTGGAGTCCGTTTGGCCATCTGGCTCCTTTAAATCCATATCCGCGTCCGCGTGTCTAAACATCCATTCTAATTCTCCCATCTAAGTCAATATTCTTGGATTTCAGTAAGACCTCAGTGTAACTGGCTCTGCTGTTCCAATTCTCCTCGCTGATCAGAATTACATCGAAGAAGTTCTCGACAGTACAGACGCCGACTTTGGCTTCTAGATTCCTTCTTTCAAATCTCCATCTCTCACAATGAAAGAAAGTGTGTTCCGCATTATCAATCGATGCATCATCATAGATGCAATTAGGTCGTGTCATCTTCCCCATTTTAAACAAGTACTTACAAAAGTAACCGTGTCCGGATAACAGTTGTGTTAAATAGTATTTAACCCCACCAAATTTCCTCTCTATCCAGCGGGTAATATCTAGGAGAAGTTTTGCCGTCCACCTACCACTCGTCTCAGTGTTCCATTCCTCTTGCCAGTGTTGTATGGTTCGCTTTCTGGCGTCGTCGACATTTACTGACTCTCCGTGCACGTTTTTAGTCTCCCACACTTTCTTCCTTTCGCTTGCTTGTACACCTATAGGTATCACACCACTGATTACCAGTATTGCTGACTTTGATACAGTTCTATACGCCGATGCCAATCCAATGTGGTATAGGGTGTGCGATATGTAATGCTATCCTGACATTGGTATCCAAATCATCCAATTCAAGGCGAAAGAAGTTGGTAATCATCCACCTATAGTGCTCGTCCTAGTTTGTGATGGCGTGGCGTACGGTGTTATCAAAAGAATATAGTCGGATGACGCTGGCAGCCGAAAATGCACATAAAACAGTGACTTTTCCCGTATGTATAGGCCGCTTTTGGATCTCATATGAATTAGCACCATCCCATAGTCAATAGTTTTGTATGCACTGGTACCCATTTTTCCAGAATTGAGCCTCATAGCAGCAGATAATATGTCAAAGAAAATAAAGGCCAAGTGCCTACTCAGCAACAACACATCGTTGTCTATGGTTGTTTGCCTTTAGTTCCTGGGTTATTTGGATTTTGTAAGAACGCGGACTCAATTCAAGTCAAATTTGCCAAATTGTGGTCTGGGAAATGTTGAAATCGACTGCCTCAAGGACAGCAGCAATGATTTTGGCAGATCGAATATTTCTTTCTTTTTTTGTAGGATGATTATGTCGATTGTAAAATGGACGAAACACGTGGTATGCTGCGCAAATAGAACACTTAGTCTGATAAAGCAAATTTTATTATTTGCTTAGTCGCTAAATGCTATATCGCTGCATATTGATTTGGCAAAATAGACTGTAGCGGTCATAATTACCTGCCAAAGTTGGGAACTGCCTGCTGGAAGTCCAGACATATATTAAAGAAGCTGAAGCGCATTAATTTTGAGCGCACTTAAGGTATCTATACGTAGGCGGTTAGTATCTAAAGACCTTCCAGGCTGACTAGAAGACCTACTCTTGCATAAACTATATTGCCATATGCCGTGCCACAGAACTGAAGATAGACAAATGAGTTCGTATGTCAATTTATTAATACAGGCACTTCGTTGTTTATTCTTTCTTGCCGCACTTATATTGAATAATACAAATAAAACTTAGTCAACGGCAGCCTCTTTGGAATCCAATAAAATACAATTTTGTTGTTTGCCTCGCTCTGAATTTAAGTAGAATTAAGTCGCGTTTTTCTTTTTTTTTCAAAACGTTCAGGTTTATTTTTTTTTTTTTTGTTAATGGCCAACATTTCGCTTGGCTTTTACAGTATGTTGCTGTCAAGTTTCCATACAGAAACTATTCGTTCCAAATTAAAGAAAACTTTTGCAAAACTATACCATTTCATCGATAATTAATAACGTGTGATAACAAATTTCATGATAAGACTTGTGTAGCACACTGTTTCTAGTTCCTGCTTTAAATTATTCAACGGAGTACTAATTGGATTCCTATACGCAATGCATAGACATATACACTTACTGTTCGCGTAGTAAAGAAATAAAAATTCGCTCTCTTTATATACACAATTGCGCTCATGGTAATTGGTTTAGTTTCCTTCCAAACTATAAACCATAGGAGACAGACACACACAAAAATTTTGCATATCTACTCGTCAATGTCTGATAAAAAATATTACTATTAATTACAATATTACTGCTGTACCATTTTTATACCCTACACCGTTAGAGATGATCAATATTATTCTTCATATCACGCTGCTGTAAAAAAATATCGCATGCGATGAAATTTAATCCATAATTGGTTATAAAATAAACGTTTTGTAAACTAAACCGCAAGATAAAGAAGGAGTCTAACTTGAACGTATATCTTCCAGACGCATATTTTACACATCATGCCGCTGTTTTTATTCCTTGATGGGTTGCAAGATAAAGAAGTATTCGATCTTATCAAATCGCCTATTCCTTCATACGCACATTTTTACAATATCGCGCTGCTGTAAAAAAATTAAATCGCATGCGATAAAATTTAATACATAACTGGTTGTAAAATAAACTTTTTTATATAACTAAACCGCAAGATAAAGAATTAGTCTAACCTAACGGTGTATTCTTTCATGCGGTTATGTTCATCACATCATGTCGCATCCAATAAATATCGCATGTGATAAAATTTATTCCCTAATTGGTCATAAATTGATTTCTATGCAACTGTATATTCTTTCAAAAGCCCATTTTAACCATATCATGCCGCTGTAAAAAATATCGCATGAGATAAAATTTATTCCATAATTGATTTCAAAAAAACATTTTTTATCTAACTATGCCTGCCACAAGATAAAGAAGGAGTCGAACTTAATCGTATATTCCTTTATACAAAAAATAAATGTCGCATGCGATAAAATTTAATCCATAGTTGGTCATAAAATGATAAACATTTTATGCAACTAAACTGCAAAATAAAGAAGCGGAACTAAATCGCCTGTAGCTTTCTTGTATTTCTTTCTTTTGCTACCAACCAACAGTTGTTGGCTTATCGTAACATGAAACAAGGCACACTAAGTATTCCATGCAATTCATTGCAACTCGTGTACCAACACAGTTTAGCTAGTTAGAGGTGGAGCACATGCGGTGTTAAATAATTACAGAGTCGACTTAAAAGGAAGCACAATAAAAAACCGTAGCTTAAGCTAGCAAGCGGCTTTAGCTCCGAATTAGTTTAAAAGGTTGTAAAGTATAGCTGGTATTGTAAAGATGTTACCTACAATGCCGCTGATATTTATTTGGCAGGGAGTTTAACAAATTATACTGAACATATGATGTTTAATGTACTCAAGAGTATTCAGGATCGTGTATGAGAATAAAACAAAAATGTTGCTACCAGCAACAGAGACGATTAATTGAGAATTTTATGACAAACTTAATTCACTACATTGTACCAGGCAATATAAGTTCAAGTATTATTTTCTTTGCCCAGATGAAAAATACAAAAATTAAAGAAGCGGTCTTAGCCATTTCTTGACTTAGGATGACTCCAAGGACTCCAAACAACATTTCACCTGAACCCCAAACTACACATTTATGTAGTGGTTACCGCACTAAGAAAAATTTGTTTTGTTTGGTCATTAAAAACCAGCACTGTGTGCCTTTTTGAAGAGAGTGAAAAGACTGTTTTCGAAGCTGTCATCGGTGGCCGTAAACTAACGATCTTCAGCGATGGCTCAAAAATGGAATATGGAACTGGATCTGGGGTCTATTCCGATAAGCTGGCATTGAACGTGGTCATACAGATTGCCTAATCAGGCTAGCGTATTTCAGGCGGAGATTTTTGCTATCGAACAGGCTGCACGTATGAATGAAACCAGGAACCTACTTCTTCGAACTTAATCATATGTGTGGACAGTCAAGCAGCAATCAAAGCGTTGGGATCGAACCTCGTCAAATCAAAGAGCGTCAGGAGCTGCAACAACAACAATTACTTCTTCTGTTTATGCCTTTTGCATTAACAATAACAATAGTTCGACAGATCTTAGCAGCGGAGGTCTTCAAACCACGATTCCTCTCTTCAAACACGCCGTGTCTTCACACAAGACTGACTGAAATTTTACTAACTCACTCGCCTGCTTTGCCTTGCCTTTTATATGACAAATTATATAGTCTGATGAATGTTCTTGAAGACGAACGTTCATGACTTCGCCATCTCGAAATCTCTATAAATGTAAACATCCTTGTTTATGTTTATTATTGTAGTGTTGTTGGTATATTTTTGTTTACTTGTTTACCATTTTTTATGCTGGTATTTGTTGTTGTATTAAGCAGTACGATAATTTGTAAACAAGTTTGTTTACTACATTGTTTTTGTTTGGATAGCTTTAGTTAATAATTTTAATGTTAAACGATTTAAAAGCAAAACACAAGTATCTAGATTTTTTCATTTTCGTAAAAATATATAACGTCCAGGAATGGTTTGTTCTGACTATGTCTTTTAGTGCCAAATTGTGATCAGGAAAATTTCCTTTTTTTTGAGAAAAGGATCATGCAGTGCATGGTGTTGGATTACAGGAAAGATAGTTTATATGACGCATTTTATTTAGCCTAATCTAACTTAGTTTTCATAAAAATAGCCCAGTCTCCCCAATTATCGAACTTGAAAATATATTTCCTATCTTTCACTTTCATTTTTCAACCAACGTTGCAAGGGAGCATTAAACAACTCTAAAATCAATAGAAATTTTTCCAGTGAAGTTATTTTAATTACACTATGACCCCAAAATCTAAATTCAACGCATATTTAGTTAGAATGGTTGGCACGTACTAAACGTAACACAATTAAAACGCTAGTGTGACTGACCACCAATGGCTAGTGATGCATGGCTAATGGCAATCGAATTAAATTGTCCGTTTTATTCTACTGTTTATTTTGGCATTGCCACAAATGTTGCTACCTTTGTTGTTGTTGTTTTTATTGATAATGCTATTAAAAATGTTGTACTGGCCGCGAGAAAATGTCTCTTAGCTATCAACCTAAAAAAAAAAATAATTTGTTATACGTGTGCAGTGATAGACAAATAGAATTGGAAAGTAAGATTTGTGATTAAAATAAAAGATTGGGACCTAAAGAACGTATAACGCTCGCTGATTGTTGTTAGCGTAGAGAATTTAATAGGACATTAACTTTTGTTAGCCACTCTCAACGACTGAAAATGCTTATGGGTGATGCAATAAGCAGAGCTTCGGATGAAACCGGCCAGTTCTCTATGTGACACTTTCGCTACCATACCCAGATCTTCAAACCCAAAAACCGATGACGTCTGTTTTGAAGAGCAGGGCGCTCACATTAAAGATGTTGTATCCGTTTCATCTACATCCTGGCAGCTTCTGCAATAATCGTAGTGGGTCAAACCGAGTTTGACAGGGAAATTGCCAATAGTGCAGTGTCCCGTTAGAATTCCAATATTAGAGTGCTACACGTTCTTTTGTCGAACTCAAGTAGTTCCTTAGTTTTCCTGCTGTCCGCTGCTGGACACAGTAGTTTTGAAATTCAGCCACGAGGTATGTTGGACCACGCTCGGTTTGTTGAATTCCATGCTGCTATCTCCAACTTGATAAATTATTCTTGTAGGTCATTCTTGTGTACATCCCCTCTATAATCTCTTCCTCAGACATCTCCGATCCCTTTTTTGCCAGTTCCTTCGCCTTTTCGTTTCCCTATATGCCACAGTGGTGCGGAACTTAGTACAGGCAGATGTTGTGTTGATGCTGTTATGGTGTATAGAATATATTCAACTCCTGACGATCTTTGCTTTGACGAGGTAGGATCCAAGCGTTTTGATTGCTGCTTGACTGTCCACACATATGAATGAGCTCAAGGAAGGTAGGTTCCCCGGTTTCAATCATATGTGCAGCTAGTTCGATAGAAAAACCCCATCCTGAAATACGCTGGCCTGGTCAAGTAGCCTGTATGTCCCGTTCAGTAACAGCTTATCGGAATAGACACCAAGTTTAGTTCCACATTCTTTTGTTTTTTTTTTCTTTTTTTTTTTATTCATTTATTTATTGTCTTCAAACTAACTTACATTGGGCCTCAGCGTCAAAGTGACATTATTGAGGCAAGTTGGCAAAATAAGTTAATTAACTAAATTACAAATTAATTTTTTATAATAATTACAAATTAATTTGTTATAATATTAAATAAATCAAAATATTATTTAATTGTTAATGTATATTAAGAAATTTCAATATAATTCAATGTTTATACTAGAAGCATTTCAAGATTTTGCGATATATATTTTTTAATTTTGTTTTAAATAACGAAATTCTCTGAATACTTTTAAAATCATTCGGTAATTTATTAAATTAAAAACCACCAATATATTAAATTTTTTGTTTTGTGATTTCTAATCTACATCTTGAGACACGTAAATTTGAGCTATTTTTTGTATTAAATGTATTTAGATTCCTGGGGAAAGTAATTGTATTGTGACCAATATTGTTTAGTGACTTAAAAACAAAAATAAGTAGTTGAAATATATACATACCCCTTAGAGGTAAGATATTTTTCGCAACATCTTGGTATAAAGACAATGTTGAATACAGCAATGGCAAATTAAAAACAACTTTCAATGCTTTATTCTGAATTCGTTGCAAGGATTTTAGTGCTACAGTACTTTTACAGCCGTAAATCAGAGCTAAGTAATTTAGCTGGCTTTGAATCAACGCTTGATAGAGCATAATTTTTGTTTTGACGTTAAATTTGTTTTTGAATTTGTAAATAAAACCGATTACATTAGATATTTTCGATTTTAATGATTCAATGTGTAAAACCCACGAAAGATTGCACTGTAAATTGCCCCCAAAATACCTTATTGGCTGGCTTTCGAATATTTCATCTCCATTAACAAAAATACTGAATTCTCCGTAATCTCTAGTCAATTGAGGGCGGAACCTGAGAACTTTTGTTTTCCTTGAGTTTATAACTAATTTGTTAAGTCTTGCAAATTCAAAAATCAGAGCTGCATCTCTTTCCATATAGGCTTTGAGTGCAATTTCATGTTTATATGGATACAGTACACAAATATCATCTGCATACATGTATATTTTCCCATGGAGATCAAGATTAACAATGTCATTTACATATATAGTAAACAATAGCGGACCAGAACATTACCTTGCGGCACACCATGCTCCACAGTTACAAGTGTACTTTTGCTGCCATTTAATTCAACATATTGTTATTACTCAAGTAGTTTTTAAAAAGATTAAGTTCACTATCCCTTATCCCATAGTACTGAAGCTTCTGAATCAATATTTCGTAATCCACTAGATCAAATGCTTTCAAAAAGTCATAGAAAATTCCTGCTACCCCTCTAAATCCTTCATCCAAACCGTCACAGATGTAATTCACAACATTCGTAACTGCGTTCTCTGTTCCACTACCCTTTCTAAAACCATACTGGCACTCATATATAAGTTTATTTTTTTCTAAGTACGTTAATAGTTGCCTATGTATTATTTTTTAGAAAATTTTATCAACGATTGATAGTAAAGAGATAGGCCTGTAATTTTCTTCAACATTAGCACCAGATTCCTTCGGAATTGGAATAATTTTTGAAATTTTTAAAATATCAGGGTACTCCAAAGTCTGTACCATACAATTAAATATATTAACTAATCGTGGCGATATTTCTCTATTGCATTCAAAGAGAGTTTTTGGGGATAAGTTGTCATGACCACAGCTCTTATTAATTTTGAGATCAGAAATAATCTGCGAAATTTCATCAACAGTTGAGCTTTTAAGACGAAGGTAGTTAATTTTATAACTAAGTGACCTAAGACTATTAAATGTATCACAATGAAAAGTTCTGATCCGTTGCTTTAAAACTTTGGGTACTTGCAAACAATACTGGTCAAAAATTTCACATTTTACAGAATCCTCTGATATCAAATCACCATTTAAATTTTTCAAACTAACTTTCGTTTCGTTCTACCCAACGTTTTATTTAAGAACCTCCAGCATTTTTTTGGATCATGTTGAATGCTAATTATATTATTATGGTAGTAGTTATTCATAGATTCATTATACGCTTTTTTATGACTTTGCTAAGTCTCTTTAGTCTATTCTGCACATCCATATTATTAGGTCTTCTGCGTCTTAGCTTCAACAAACGTTCTTTTAATGACATCAAGTTTTGCAAATTCTCATTAAACCATGGTGCAATTACATTCTTAAATAGCTTTGATTTTTTCCTGATAGATACAGAGTTATCGTACGCTTTTGACAAACAGTTTATTAAATTGGAAGTATCAACTGATGGATTATTAACAGTAGATATATTCCGTAAATTATTCCGAAAATTTTCCCTTAACCTATTGTAATCACAAAATTTCACTTCAAAATCAAAATGTTCAAAACTCTGGACACAATCTTTCAGTCTACAACAAATTATATTATGATCGGATAGATCACACTCGACCGAGTCTATAGATGAAATATTTGAAAGGTTGCTAAACACATTATCAATAGATTTACCAGAAGATGGACGCGTCACTAATGTATGACAGTTTTTAAAATCATAATGCAAAAGTAAATTTGAAAAATCATCTGCTATTCTTTCAAGAAAGTCAATGTTTGAATCGCCAACGGCAATGCAAAAAATATTTAGTATTGATCATAAAAAAGAAAAATAAAAAATTGTGTAAAACACATTATAGGAAAGAAATAATAATAATGGTGAGTATTTACGCTGGAGACAAAAATTCCGAATGATTACCATCAAATTCATCATTGGCAGCCGGAGGTCTATTTAATGATTTGCGCTTGGTACCGTAAGTTGCAGCCTCTGATAAAATTTGATCAACTTCTTCTTCAGTTTTTATGTATCTAGGCTTCGATATTTCGTTCCTCTTAGCATATACTCTGCCTCCAGATGTGTACACAAAACTATATCCAATGCTTTTTAAAGTCTTAGCATAATTAAAAAGTTGGAGAGTTTCTCTACTCAAAAGATCGTTAATGTAGACAGACTTCGTGCAATCCATCTCTTTAAGTTTAAGTTTTGACTTCTTAAGTTTGTCTTTTGAACTCTTATTGCTAAACTTAATAATCATTGTCTTCTTTTCATCATTATCATTTCTACCTTTCTTGAGAAAATAAGCTTCCTCAATATTCTCCTCTTTTATTTCAATTCCAACTTTTTCTGATATATCTTATACAGTATCCATAGCACTTGCATTATTTTTCACTTCAACACCTCGAACAATACAATCATTTTTTACTCGTTGGTAATTCAAAATCTTAACTGATGTTTTCAAAGAAGCAATTTCGCTTTTCAAGGCACGATTTTCTTTTTGAACTAGTTCAACCTTTTTATTATTTTCCGCAACACCTTTCAATAACTCGTCGTGCTGTCGGGACATAAACTCTATGGAATCTTTTAAAGCTGTCAGCTGATCAAGCATATTTAATTTTGTTTTTATTTCTTTTAGTTCTTCTTTCAATGTTTGATCACTTCCATCACACAAATGACAAACAAATTCTTCATCTTCATTATCTAAAAGATGTTTAAACTTACGTTTGTCAAGCTTTGTACATAATGTATGAAATAATTTTTTACATTTATCACATTGTGTTTTCTTCTCTTTCTTCATCAATTTCCAATTTGCATTGTGCTCAAATTATTTTTGCAACAGCAGCTACAACACTTCTACGACCCTTAAGAGCCATACTTCAATATATTGAATTTAGCTGTAGTATTTTTAATTAGTTTTAACAACAATTGTTTATAAAAACACAATAATATTTTTATTTTAACAAATTAAAGAAATTCACTTTGCGGAGCTTTGATTTTTGACGTTCTTTCCGATAGGGTTCCAATTTTTGAGCCGATGATAGCTTCAACTAACCCTTCTTGCCGTATGGGAGTGTGAGTGCGAGTATGAGTAACCCTGTAAGGGCCAGATAGGCTACAGTGGCCTTAAAAGAAATCAACATTCCTTAATGCTGTTCAAAATGTATCACATTTTAGCAACAAGCGCCCACATCTTACACGTTTACTTTTAAAGCCTTCAAGCAAACACTAAACATTACTTTTGAGTTTATTTTCTCTGGCCTTGTAATCACGTTTAATTAATGAACATCAAACCAATTTACCTTTCAATTGACTGTCCAGCATTCTAGCATTGGTAAACAACGTTTAACGAACGAATGAACAAATGTACTCAAACAAAAACAAGAAAAAAATATTGGATGAGGGTGCCCTGGTAGTCTAGTGGGTAGTGTGCTAGACTATTAGCGTGAGGGTCGTGGGTTCGATTCCCACCAGAGACTCTGGTCTGTGACACTACACCGAGCAAATAGTCAAGTTACTTCACTCGTATATAATTAGGATATAATTTGTAATTGTATTGTAATAAATAAATAAATAAATAAATATTGGATGAACTGAATACATAACATGACATTGCCACCCAAGCCCAAATCCACCAATACCATGTACTGTGCATGCACAAACACATTTGATTCCAGCGGACAACAGCCACAAGTACACCAGTGCAGCCAAATTCCAAAACAACCCATTAAGTCGTTGAGGGGAAAAAATTGAATGCTTTCTTTGCCTTTTTATTATAATTGGTCAGCGCAAAGAAGAAAAAAAATAGAGTAGAAGACCCTGTAATTATTTGCATTACAAAAGAAAGGCAGCAGCTCTTTTCGTATTCTAAAAACGTTAGAATTCCTTTAAAATGTTGCCATTTTTTGGTTACATTGGCACGTTGTTTAAAACACAAATGGATTTTTTGTTAAACAAATTTTGTAATGAACTGAATCAACTTAGACGCAAGTGTTTACCTAAGTTACAGGAGTTTGCGGTACAAACTATTGGCAATCTGTGATTCGAGACCTTATGCAGCTTTCAATGGATTTCATAACTTACGCAGCGCTTTGTTTTGTACTAGAAGAATGGCTTCGCATACATCTGCGACTTTAGAAAGCCCCCCACAAGATAAAGTCGGACGTATTCAAATCGCACGATCTCGGTGGTTCACATGAGGTGATCATGCTCTCGATTCTCTCGTGCAGAATGTGGCGTGAGCGATCTGGTTGGTGTCCAGATTATCCAGTTTTGGGCAAAAAGAAGTTGATAATCATCAAACTATAGTGCTCGCCATTTATAGTGGGAGCTCGGCCAATGTCGTTCTCAAAGAAATATGAAACGATTGCACCATCAGCGTAATCTTGTAGGTAGTGTGTTGACTTATTAGACGTGGGGTGGTCATCATCACATCACCATTACGTGAGATAATCTTGCCCTCAAACCGTTCGTGCACAGTATTTAACATGTCCTGTTGAAACAACATGTTGTTGTCCATTATACAATTCAGATACAAAGAAGTTAGTAATAAGCGATCTCTGGTGCTCATCGTTTAGTGTAAACAATGATAATACATACCAAAAATTGGATTTTTCCCATGTGGATTGTCTCAATGGAATCGCAGTAGTCCACTGTGTTGGCTTCTTAGACGTAAGGCCACTGTTCAAACCTCAGGTCAGACATCAAAACGAAATACGAAAAAATATTTCTTCGGCGACTTCCTCTCAGTAGATTTCTGGCAGAAACTTAAATGCCTAAATAAAATTGCCATGAAGATTTTCTGGAAAATCTATGGTTCGGAGTCGATTTTAAATTGTAGGTCCCACCACTCATTTATAAAATAAACACACACAACATAAGTGGTGTGCGAAGTTAGGTTGTAATCCTAGCTGAAGGGTTGTAATGGCCAATTAATTATGTACACCGTCAGCCCGAAATATTTAGTTTCAAGTCATTGCCTATGTTTTGCCGTATGCGTTTCAGGATGCAATGTTATGTTACGGTAACCTATGAGGCGATACCTTCACTGAAATTTTCATCCGAAAATCATCTTCAGCGATGAGACCCATTTTTAGATGAATGGGTATGTGGACAAACAAAATTGTTGAATTTCGGATGACATCAATTCACATGCGATCTAAAAGCGTCCAATGCAACTTGAAAAAATCTCTGTATGGAGTGAGTTTTTGCTTGCTGAACACATTGGTCAATGTTTCCTTAAAAACGAAGTTGCCCCACTACGGCACTATAGATCGATGATTATCAACTTCTTTTGGTCTTGATCTGGATACCAACGTTATAAGGCTTCAATAAGGCGACGCTACGTGCCACACATCTCATGGCACATTGGATATTCTGCATTAGGAATTTGAAAGCATTGTCATCACATAGAGGTGAAATGAAATGGTCACCAAGATTGCGCGTTTTAGGCTTTTTCTTGTGGGGTTTCCCTAAGTTACAGGCATAGCTGCCAGATTTGACGATTTATCGTCATTTTGACGATTTTGAGGTCCAAAAATATAATATTGACGATTTAACGATTTATGCCCTTATTTTGACAATTTTTAGAAATTAAAAATTTGCGTCATATTCTTTACTTTAGTACATTAAAAGCCACTTTAAGCTTCGTACTTGTTACTATTGGACATTTATCCTTTGTAGTAGCGATAGAACAGTGAAACACAAGCCGCCATATTGCAACGATGCCGTCATTAACGAGCAAGTTCACCCTCTCCTACGGTCAAGATGTTTCAAAATAGACGTTTTGTCACCGATCCATACATGAGAGTTGTATTATATTCTCGGTCGGATATATAAGGTGAAATATTTCTTACGCCATCTTAAGAAGACGTACAGAACATAATTGGTCATTACAACCCTTTAGCCGGGATTACGACCTAACGACCTAAATTAATAAATGAAATTGAGGGACGGTAGCTTTTAATTTCCAATAAATTTTTTTTAAATGTTTTATTTTTGAACTCAGGTATGTACATACATTGATTTTATAATTAATTTAATTATTATTAATTATAATTTATTTATTTATTTTTTCTGACGATTTTTTTACGATTTCAATAAATGTCTTTGATGATTTTTTCTCAAATATTTGACGATTTGATGCTTCATTTATCTGGAAACTTACAGGGTGTAAGCCACAAACCACAACAGTCTTCAAAGGCAACAGAACACATGGCATCGATAAATTTTTGTGTGATTTATGCACCAGAACCATTCCAATTCCATTACCACTATGAACAACTCAAATTTAAAGCAAAATGCTTCCTTTTCTCGCCTAATTTATTTACTGGGATCACAATTTTAAAGTTTTACTTTTTAATATGTGTGCATAATTACTGCCATAAAGTGCCAGTTTTGCGTCTTTCTTTCTCAGAAATTTAATGCCATTTTATGATTTTTATTTCGCGTAGACCATTAATTCTTACATTACTTACATGTAATAAAATCGTCTATAAAATTTTAAAAAACGAATTGAATATGCTTCAATAGTATTCACCATCTGTCTGCTGGTGTTATTAAATCCATACTTAGGCCATAGAAATGTTGCAATAAAAATAAATTCTTGAAAATGAAAACCATCGGTTCCATTGAAGATTCTCTATTTCTAGTCATTGTAAAACTAGAATCTTCGATACACTAAATAACGCCTTAAGACGTCTTTAATTCTTTCAATTCATTTTCTTAACATTCTGGTTTTCTATGCTCTCCACAGTGGTGGCATTATCAACAGCGTGGTGCATTGTTACAACGATTTTTCTTGTTGTTGCTATTACTCGTTTACAATCCATTGATTAGTTTGGCGAACTAATAAATTATGTCGTATACGAATCAGTAAAATTGTTAATTCAATATACACGTTCCCATAAAAAAAACTGTATTTTTGCCACGGCTGGCTAGCTGACTGGTGTGTGCGGCCTTATTTAATTGGCCTTTTAGCTGACAACATGTATGCAGTAACAGGCACTTTAACACTCAATCGTATTAGAAGCAAAAATTATTGTGTTATACACCTTGCGGCATATGTTTTGAAGCTAAGGGAGACAATACCATGGTGGATACAAACAAAATTACGTGGGATGATAATCAAATACACAAAAGCTTTTGAATTTCTAGGTCGCTTTATTTAGTTTTGCCAAAAAAAAAGGTAAAACGCGAACTCACAAAGCTCCTTTTGTCATTTGTTCCTAACGACCTATCTTTCAACTCCATAAAGTTAGTTTATCACTCGACCGAAATCTGCAAAAAGATCACCAGAAAAATACTAAAGTCTACACATATTTAGTAGGGCTTTTCAAATCAAGCAAGTTATTTGTAATAATTATGGCCACCCCAGGTGGAAAGGATCCCCTCGTAAGCAATCGGAATTTGTAATGTAACAAGGTTAGGTTAGGTTAGAGGACGTGTACTTTTCAATTAAGACAAGTACAACACTCGGTGGTCGAATTGACCCATTGTACAACGTCCTAGTTTCTCACACCACTTATGTTGCGTGTGCTTATTTTGTACATGAGTGGCGGGACCTACAGTTTAAAGTCGACTCCGAACGACAGATTTTTGAGAAACTTTTCATGGCAATTTTATTTACTCTCAGAGTTTTTGCCAGAAATCTGCTAAAAGGAAGTCGTCGAAGAAAATACTTTTTGTATTTTGTCTTGATGTTTGGCCTGGGGCTCGAACCCTGGCTTTACGTCTAATAAGCCAACACACTACCTACTATATATCGCCCTACGACTACTTAAAATAAGCTACTGATCAGCATTCGAGGAAAACCGTTTTCAATGAAGTTCCGCAACAAAAAATATGCTGATATTCCAATAACCTCCTAGCCACAGAAGCTCTAACAGTATTAGAGAAGACTCTCAAGACTCTCATAGAATTGATTTTTTAGACAGACAAGGTTAGGTTAACGGGTAGCTTGACGTTCACACTCCAGTTTACGCGGTGGCCATAAGGCCACTTGTGTTACTGAGCGGCCAGTTGCTTAATCGTATGCTCGCACACAAGAACAGATCCTCAAACGTTCTGAAATGCAGAGCACTAGCATAATAGGTGTTGCACCGATTCCGTTTCTTCTACATCATGGCAACTTCTGAAGTAATCCTGGTGAAGCAGACCGAGTTTGTCAGCATAACAGCCAATAGTGCGGTGTCCAGTTAGAATTGGAAGGAAGTAGGTTCCTGGTTTCAATCATCCATGCAGCTTGTTCAATAGCAAAAATCTCCGCCTGAAATACGCTAACCTGTTTAGATAATCTGTATGATCCCTTCAGTACCAGCTTATCGCAATAGATCCCAGATCCAGTTCCACATTCCTTGATCCAAATAACTGTGCTAATTATTGAAAATTTGAGAGAATATTCAAATATTTACATGTCCTACATCACAAAGAAAGGGATACTATTTGCAGAATATTTTAATTATTCTCAGCAGGAACTGAGGTCTCAATTTCATTCTTACAATTACTGCAGAAGAACTAACTTATTAAATACATTTTAGTCACTCTTAAAGCTACCCACATATACACCGGAAGCATTAAAATGGCAACGCGTACAACAACAAAAATAATTACATATTAATGGTTACGTTCAATTATTGTAATCTTCTTAGAAGCGGAATTATACGACTGCGCTCATACATAAACTCGTATTTGTGTATCCATATGCAGTGTATGAATGAATGCAAGTCTGCCTGCCATTCTCATACGTATGTTGTTGACATGTTACATTTGTATTATTGGTTGTTTTGCTGTAGTTGTTGTTTTACATTTACTAAGAACATAAGGTACGAGGATACAATTTAATAGTTTCAGCAGGTGCTGCTTTGCTCATAAAAATATTGAAATTATTGAAAACTTAACAGGAAATTTATGATGCATTGTATTGATTTGATCTTTGCATTGATCATGCCTTATGGTGGCTTATTTTAAACTTGGAAGATAAAATATAAAAATTTCAATAACATAATGCCCAGGATAGAAACCTGTGAGTGGTACACATGAGAGATGCGGTACTGACTATTTTGCCACTCATTATAGTTTTTTTTTACGCAAGTACATTTAAAAATTCCGACAACGAAATAATGTTAGGTTTTTACCTTTTAAAAACGTTTACAATGTGAGCTCGTAGAGTGCAAATAAAATAAATACAAAAGTTTGTGTTTAGGTCTAATTAAAATTATTTATTATTTGCACAATTCTGTGTGCCACTATTCACAACTTGATATAAACAACAACAATTGCTCTTCTTTGTTATTCCTCTATTTACCACAATACAGACAGTAACGAAACGCGAAACAGCGCATAGGCCAAACGTGAAAGGGACAGCAAACATTACTGATTGTAACTCTGTTTTGTTTATTTATGTTTTTTTAGTTTTCGGGGTGGATTTTTATATTGGCGAGAGTTAATAAAAAATGTAATTTTTGTGTAAAACTATTAATAAATAATAAAAACAGCGAATAAAATAACAATTTTTAACTTTTTCTTTCAAGAAATTAAAGAGAATATTGGCAACTTTCAGCAAGAAAAATTTTCTATGAGCAGTACGTCTTATTTTGATCTTGTAATATTTAGCTTCTTAATTACCTCTTGCACAAGAAACTATATTGATTGTGACCGAAAATCACCCACATTTCGATTAATATTTAAATATTTAAGAATCTTTACACTTTTCATTGATGAAATTAAAAAATATTCAAAATTTTCCCTTTTTTAACACAAAATAAATGTTTATTTACATTTAGTTTTTCTACTTTAACCGCCAGTTTTCAGTCTGTATATTTGTTGCTTCTAACACATTTGATTCGCAAAACCTTACAACATTTTTTTCTCCCTCTAAATTGGCCTATGCTATGCGAGGTAGACGGACAATATATGTACATCGATGTTTTAAGAAACACTCGATATAAAAATCCATGTTTTTATTTGGTCCAAATACTTATGCAACTACAACAACAACAAAATTCCATACATAATCAACCCATAATCGTCCATTTTTTGAAAAGAGTTCAGGTCGATAATGGGTGAGACGTACTCTGATTGAAGCCCGTTAAATGATTTAACTTCGTCACATGCTGTAGAAAAGACCAGGGTAATTGAAACTTTGGTTAAATTACTATGAGACAATTCTAACGCGAGATTCATCGGGAAGCATGGTATGTGTGACAGTTCCCTGCTCAAGTGTTTCTTAGCTAGTCACACTAAGCCAATGATTGAGATTGGGAATAAGAGTGAAAGAAATAATTTGATTGTACAGTGTATTTCCAGAGGGGAACTGTTCTGTGATAAACGAGAACTTTATGGACAAATAGAATAACAGAATCGGAATATTCATACACGGCTTCAGACCCCTTTGGGAAAATTTGCACGTTACTTTCAATCGAAAGTTAAGCCACTATAAGATGGGCTCAATTAAGCTTGTACAGGAAGTATAAAAGATGTAACACAATACCATCTGACAGGCAGATTTCCATGCGACTACTCAACTCTTAAGTCCTTGATTCGAATACAAGTCGTTGTAATAAGCAGGCATATGAATGTGGAAAGAAGTTGCAGCTTCTATGCCACTGCAGAGACCAGAACCGTTCTGTGGATTAGAAAGAAGGGTTTCATAGGGTATACCCCACGAAGAAGAAAGATGAAAAGTAGAGCTGGCACTCTTTTTAAGTCAAACGAATTTATTTGGGTAATTACAAAGGGAAGTGATTTGAGTTACGCTTCACGAAGTCGCCGTAGGTAGTGTGTTGGCTTATTAGAACTAAGGCCACGGTTTAAACCCCAGGTCAGACATCTACAATAAAACAAAATATAAAAAAATATTTCTCCAGCAACTTCCTCTCTGTAGATTTCTAGCAAAAAATCTGAGAGGAAATAAAATTCCCATGAAAAATTTCTCAAAAAAATTTGTCGTTTGGAGTCGACTTGTAAGTCCCGCCACTCATGCATAAGATTGACACACACAATATAAGCGGTGTGTGAAGCTAGGTCGTAATCCTGGTTGTAATAACCAATTATGTATGTATGTATGTAAGAATGTTTATCCAGTTTTATTAATTTAAATAGTTTATTTTAACAATTCATTTGTTTGAATAATTTTTGTAAATAACGCCGAAAGTGTTAATAATTTTTTAAAAGGTTTAATAAATTTTAAAAAAAGAAATAGAAAATAAAAATTAAAATTCGATTAACACATAATTAGCGACTACAGCTTAGCGACTGATCGACTGAAAACTCAACTGACAACTGCCGCTGCATTACTGACTGACTCTCACTGGATATTACATACAACTGCTATTTCGACAACTCGACATCTTTACACCTGATACTCGGTTTACATGTATGTGTATGTTTTAGACTATTGTGAGGTAGCCCAGGGATGGTAACCGGGTTTGGTTGGGCAATTACAATGCGAAGGGATTTGTGTTACTCATGAGAGGAGAACAACCGGCATTTAAATGAGCATTGTAGGCTTATGGAACCGTAGTTCCATATCTTAAGGATTGATACAAGCCTTATCTGTAGAACCAGAACTTATACTTTTAATCCGAAGTTTGCCAGGAATGAATGAAAAAATGAGTGTGGCACTACAGGGATGTCATATACAGTCGACAGCAAAAGTCTTAGTACAGCAATATATTTTGACAAAAAGAAGTCCCCACAGGCTTAATACTCTTTTACAAAATCCCGATATAATTTTAAGAGAGTATTTAGGAGATCATTTGAAAGAACGGTTATGTAATCACTAAACCTCAAACAAAAGTGACCCGTAAAACTTGCTCATTCATGGTGCCACCAGAAAACACTAAAGAAAACTTATACATACAATTCCAAATGGGTTAAATGGAGTGCTAGACCTTAAGGGATATTCTACTAAATACAAGGGATAACATTTTCATATATTAGGCATTTGAATTTTAAATTTACTCAGGGTTCTCTTTGTGGAGAAACTTTTAGTTATTTTTCTCTTGTTTTATGAAAAACGTTAAAAAAATTGTTTGTTTTATAATAAAAGAGAAATAAATTAATAAAATAAATATATAAACTAAAAACTAAACTATAAAAATTTTTGGCTAAAATTCATGAAATTGTTCAAATATAAAGGGTCCGCCAAATAACTTTTTTTTTTTGAAAATGCTTTAAAAACAAACTACTGAATATTTTCTCAAATTTTTTTTTTATTTGAAAGTACAATTCTTCCGGTTAATAATGGAAAATAATTTCATTCAAATGGCTGCCTCGGCCGGCCATGCAGTAGCCTACACCAGAAGATGCCGATTTTGGCAAAAAAATCATCTTTTCAGATGAAGCTCATTTTGATCGTTTGATTATCGTCTGGTTGCTGTATTGCAACACCTGCTAAGCATTACTTGCGTTATATTATGTTTTCTTTACTTTCATATTTTGTGATAAATCGATAAAACATCGATGCATCGATATTTAATTTTAATATCACTACTTAAGAGCTATTAGGCAAAGATAAAAGAGTCAATAGCGTCCATTCACGTTGGAAGGTTCTGTGTGTTCTTGAAAATCTTTTCATGGATTTACATGGTATTTCTATTAACATTCGACCGTAAAAACCATCGAGGTACAGTAGTGAATTTGTAAATCCATTGTATACTTTGTAACAAATGTTTAAATGTTTAGATCTACAAATTTGTTCACCTGTGCGATAACTTTTATTTTGTACTGTAAACTTTTTATAGCAATTTCATTTATTTAATGATTACATCATGTACATTCTGGAGCTGATTATATTATTTTATGCTTATATGTTTATTTTGCATTCTTCCTATCTTCCTAACGGCTGCAGTTTGGTATTCACAAAATTTTCCAATAAATTTCCAAACAATTTTAATCACATTCGACAATAAACGTATGTTTACGTACTAGACAGAGTTTTTGATTTAATTTAAAAAAAAAATTTATTAACATAACAGTACATTAGCTGTGTTAATATTCTCGATGATTATAAAAATAATTTTCATTTTGCATAATTTGCATGTCAAATAATTTTTAACATTGAATAAAAATTCAATATTTATGGCCACACAATACATTTCACACGCACACATTCCCCATAATGATGATGGTGATGATGATGCCTTCAATTTGTTTCTTGTCGTTGATATGGAACATCGTGAAAATATTTCGCAACATAATAACGATCAGTGAAATCGATTTTGGCCATTAAAAATATTTGAAAGATTTTATTTCATGTTAATAAAAGGCTTGAAAACAAAATTGCAACTTATGCCAGAGCAACAGTGAATCGAAAAGTATTTCGCAGCAAAAAAAAATGCTGGAAGTTATTGTAGAATAACATGAATTTGGAGTAAATACTTCTTATAGTTGAAAGTGTGAAATTTTTTATTTTATTTATTATTATTAAATAAATCAAAATGTGTGTGACAACATGTCGAAATTTCTTATTCGTTTGAAAAACCTAGTGATGCCATCGTGTGTGGAATATGTTTGAATTTTACATGGCCTTGACGCATAACATACATACGTACAGTGGGGTGCACAAATGAGTATATGTTTGTACTCTGAGCAATTTTAATTGCATGAAAATAAAAGTGTTAAAGCAATTCAAAAATTTTATTTCGTTTTCAATTTAGTATTTAGTACTTAACAAAATAATATAAATTTCAGAACTAAAATAATCAAATTCTAAGAAAAAACAATCAAGAGGAAAATAACTCAGCTGTACTCAATTTTGCACCATTCCAAAATTTTAGGGAATACGAGTATTTTTAATATATAGTCCAAAGACCCTTGTTATGTAAAACCTCATTTACCCGACTTGGCATGCTCTCCACCAAATTCTCTATAATTTCTTTCGGAATATTTGTCCATTCCTGATGAATCCGTTGCCAAAGCTCATCTAAATTGGTTGGGGCTGATCAGTACTGTCCCAACCGTCTCTTTGAGATTAACCACAAATTCTCAATCGGATTGAGGTCGGGACTTTGTGCTGGCCACTGCTCTAATTACAAATTTTTATCACTAAGCCATTCTTTAACGACTTTGGAGGTGTGTTTGGGATCACCATCCAGTTGGAAAAGTACTCCTTGCGCAGGATAGGCGCTCTTGTCGACAAAATCGTGAAGATGGGTCTGAAAAATTCTCAAATAATCACCTTTTTTCATAATGTTATTGATTCTGTGCAGTGGTCCGAGGTGCCAACATGTAAAGCAACCCCATACCATGACATTTCCTTCACCGTGTTTCATCGCTTCCTTAACATGGTGTCTTTCAATTCTTTCCCCACGGCGGCGCCAGCAACTTCTTGTTGAAACCACACATCGTTGGTCTGCAGACCATCCAATTAAAGCAAAAAGAAGTATGTAATCATCGACCTATAGTGTCGCTGTTTCCAGTAATGGCATTCACAATGGATTTCATAATGAAATGTGGTAAGATGACGCCACAAAACAGTAATTTTTTCGTAAAGTATTGAACGCTCTAGGATCTTATGTTGAAATTTTGTTCGTTCACGTATCCAACCATTCAGAAATGGGTCATCGCTGAATATGATTTCTCGATGCAAATTAGGGTCAATTGCCAACTACTCCAGAGCCCAGGTAGCGATTATGCATTGTTGATTATGATCATTGGCCTTCAGTTCTTGGGTTTGTTGAATATTTGTAAGGGGCATCACACCAATCGATGATAGGGCTTCCTCGATTTGGTCCTTCCTCTTCTCCGACTTCCGCAGATCCTCTCAGCAAATACCCGTCTCGTCGTAGCATCCTCCCCCATTCTAACGACATGGCTGAGCCAGCGCAGCCGCTGGATATTAATACGCTGCACAACGTCCATGTCGTTGAGGAGCTCATACAGCTCACTGTTGGAGCTGTAGGGAGGGATGGAATGCATGTAAACAATGTAAAGTTTTTGACCGCGGTCAACGTGGCAATCACCAGGACGATCGATGTTTTTCTGTATTCATGTTGACACGCAGCCTCCTCGTGGCCCCTCCTGGATGGCATTATAGCACACGCTAGATGTTAACTAATGCGTGCAGCAAAGTCTAATCCCCTGGACTTTAAATTTGGGTTGTGTGTAGGACTTGGAACCACCACGTAAAACCAAAAATCCAATGAAAACCAAAGGGGCCAAGTCACAACACAAAATTCGCCAAATTGTGGTTTGCGAAAGGCCAAGTTCTTCTGAGCAACGCCAAATCATCTGCCTCAGATGCTCCTGCGCACTTTGCATTAGATCTTGTTTCGTCAACTTATGGGTCTCGGACGATCGTTTACTGAACCACCACTGGTTCTCGCATTTTTCGAACGCAATATACATGTACTCCATTAAACTCATTAAGTCTTTTCGAGATTGAATAAATTGCAACTTCAAATCATTGAAACTACAATGGAAGGTATATAAAATATACCTTTGTCTTTGCTGACAATAACTTAAAATTCATGATATAAGTTGACAATAAGACAACGAAATGTCCAATTCTCCATGACTAGGGAGCTTAAATCAGACTGAATTTGATCTACGACTTAAGGAATCCCCACAAGAAACATTTAACGGCGTCAAATCGCAGGAACTGGTTGGTTAGTTCACATAACGTGTACATGGTGGGGCCCTAAAATCGTGACATTATCTTTGAGCCACTCACGGATATTCTCTTGAAATCATATTTTGTTGCAGTCTAAATCTACTTATTCAGGTCAAAATAAGTCGAATACTTGAATGACACGATAAGAAAACTAGAGCCTTCGGTACACGCCTATTCACTACCAAGTACTGTATGCAACAGAGTATTTATCATGTCTAAGTCATCCGGTGTCTGTATTGGATTCTGTCCATTAAACGAAAATAATCTGAGAATATTTGATACAAACATAGGATTACGACCTAGCATCTCACATCACTTATGTTGTGTGTGTCAATTTTTATACATGAGAATCGGGATATACAGTTAAAATTTGACTCTGAACGATTGATTTTTGAAAAATTTTACTTAATAAAAATTAATTTAATAAAAATTTAATTAATTAATGTCGTCGAAGAAAAATTTTTTCATTTTTCGTTAGAGATATCTGATCTGGTGTTTGAAACGTGGCCTAATCTCTAATAAACTAACACACTATCCACTAGATTGTGGCGACTTCTAAGAATACATATGTGATAAATGACACCAATTGGCAATGAATGAAAAGAGCCCATTTTAAAAATAATGCTTGGCACTGTAAATGTCTCCAACATGACTTGGCTGCCATAAGTAAACATTGGCTGCCATTGATGAATGGAATTATCACAAAAGACAATCTCATGGCGCGTAACCTCTATTAAAACATTTCTTCTGTTAATAACAAGGAAAGATCTTTTAACGACACATAGAATATTACTATGTCGTCTTCTCATAGCATCACAGCCAACGAGACCTCGTTTTATAGATTTGGCTTCAATTTTTATTCGTGATACGCATTTCCCGTGTTGTTTCAATATTTGTATACCGTGTGTGCGTTTTCGCATGTATTTACATTTCGCACTTAATTGTAACTTGTTCTCACCGCTAGTAAATAAAAAGTTTGCTGTTGATGAAGTGCGAAATTAAAATCTGAAAAGTTTTTTGTTTGACTTTTAAGAATTTTTTTTATTTCCGTAAAACAAAGTGTTTTTGTTGTTGATATAATAATGAGTAGAGAAGTATGTCCCGCCACATGTTGCATTATTAAATTTTGAAAAAGTTTTTCGCACCCCAAACGAAATAGGCACGGAAAAAAAAAACAAACGAAATATTGTCAGTAAGCATACTCATGTCTAACAGTCTTCACAATTGGAATGGCCTGTAAAAAAATCAAATACGATTCTTCCTTGGCACATGTTAAAGTCGCCGTAGTCTAGTAGGTAGTGTGTTGGCTTATTACACGTAAGGCCACGGTTCAAACCCCATTTCAGACATCGAAACGGAGATATGAAAAAAACTTTCTTCGGCGACTTTCTCTCAGCAGATTTCTGGCAAGATCTCTGAAAGTAAATAAAATTGCCATGAAAAGTTTCTCAAAAAAAATCTTCTTCCGCAGTCTTCCGCAGTTGATTTTAAACAGTAGGTCCCGCCACTCATGCATAAAATTAACACACACAACATCAGTGGTGTGAGAAACTAGGTCGTAATCCTGACTGAAGGGTTGTAATGACCACTTATGTATGTAAAAACGAAGGTAATAACGCGTCATGTTGCACATTTTGGCTCAGACAGCCGAAGTCGTTCTATCAAAGTTCAAGTGAACTACAGTCTTAGAGCATGACTACTTTTGTTCCTTATCTCCACACTTATATTTCCAACCTGAGTACTGTTTGAGATAAAAACTCTACTCTTATATATCATAGGTGGAAACCTGATAACCGACTTAATGTCCAGGACACCTCTTTGTAACATAGTACTTATTCCGTCATTGGTGTTGGCATTTTAAACGTGAGGCCATGATTCAAACCCCAGATCATACATCTTGAACGAAACGAAATATGAAAAATAGGCGACTTGCTCTCAGCAGATTTCTGGCAAAAACTCTAAAAATAAATAAAAATTGCCATGAAAAATTTCTCAAAAAAAAAAATTTGGCGTTTGGAGTTGGTCCCGCCACTCATGTATAAAAATTATGATACTAAACATAAGTGATGTAAGAAGCTACCTTGTAATCCTTGCTAAAGGGTTGCAGTGACCAATTGACGTCTGTATAGTACATCTCAAAATATTAGTTTCTTTACAACAGTAAATTGAAATTGAAAATGAAATTAAATTCTCTTTTGCTTGCCAAAGGACATTTTTCTTTTGTAAAGGAGGTACAAAATCACTGATTAATTCACAGTAACTGTATGCATACAATTACACAAGGACATGCACACAGGAACATATCACATTTGGAAAAAAATAAAAACTGAATACATTCATGGGTTTTATTGTCTATAAATGGCAGTGCGAATATCAAATTTAAACGGCAACAAATAAAATAAATTTTTCTTTGCATATTCGCTGCATTTTTTTATTGATAGTCTGTGTAACATTTAATGTTTTAATAAATAACGTGTGTATAATACAATCTACATACATGTACTCGGACTGCATACGGGTCTACATATTTAAGTGCATACAAATTATTTCAACAAAAAAAAAATATTAAAACAAAAAGGGGAATTAAATCACAAGATTACGATGACTTCAGTTAGAATATGGAAATGTATACGTAGTAGAACGAATAGTTTTAATTATTCAAGCGAATATGAACACTCTGGCAATTGTAAGTGTGGACCTAGATTTTCTTGACACATTAGGGAAATTTAAGATTGTTATATTGGGTTGAGTTCCTAGATATGAGGGTATACCGATGGCTGACGAACGATGAAACGAGAGGAACATTTTGAAAATTTAAGAACAAATGTAGTCTGAAGCACCCTTTTAAAATAAAAATTTGTCTCTCTAAAGCCAACATCTCTGAAAGTTGCGCTGAGCACTTCAAAGCCCATTTTCTACGATTATCCATCACTCAGCTCAGCGCATAAAGAGAAGACCACCTTGATCAGTGCCATCCTTTAATCACGATTACAATCTAACTTCTCACACCACCTTATGTTGTATGTGTTAATTTTATAAATGAGTGGTGGCGGAACCTACAGTTTAAAGTCGATTCCGAATGATAGTTTTTTGAGAAACTTTTCATGGCAATTTTGCTTTACTCTCAAGAGTTTTTGTCAGAAATTTGCTGACAGAAAGTCGCCGATAGAAATGTTTTTCATATTTCGTTTTATTGAAGTTGCTCTGTTTTGAAGCTGGGTTGTGAACCACAGACGTTTGTCTGGCCAGACCATCGCTGTCAAGCACGAATATCAACTTCTTTTGACCAGAATTGATAATCGATGATCCGGCCACTAAAAACATGTGGTTTTGATAGGAAAGCGCGACGTGTCACACAGCTCATGCTGCATTGGATATTTTGCAGCAGCGATTTGAGGGTATGTCGCCGCAGGTAGGTAGTATGTTGGCTTATTAGACGTAAATAAAATTGCCATGAAAAATTTTTCAAAAATCTGTCGTTCGGAGTCGACTTTAAACTGTATAAAATTACCACACAAAACATGAGTGGTTTGAGAAGCTAGGACGTATTCTTCACTGAAAGGTTGTAATGGCCAATTATGTATGATTTGAGGTCATATTCATCTCATGTGAAGGCAATGTGAACTAAATATCGAGTTTGTGTGATCTGCCCTCAATTTTTCTTGTGGAGGGTTTCTTAAGCCGCAGATTAACGTACAAGGTAATGGGAAATTGAAAATTTTAGATGCGATACACGCAGGGAAATATCGGCAGACGTCTTTCAAAACATAATAGCATCAGTAGATATTTAAAAACAAAAACATTCCATGATATCTCCATACATACATACATAATTGGTCATTACAACCTTTCAGTCAGGATTGCGACCTAGCTTCTCATACCACTTACACGGATACGGCAAAGTATAGGCAAAGAATTGAGACAAAATATTTTAGACTGATGGTGTACATACATAAGTGGTCATTACAACCCTAGCTTCTCACGCCACTTATGTTGTGTGTGTTAATTTCATACATGAGTGGAGGGACCTACAGTTTAAAGTCGACACCGAATGACAGATATTTTTGAGAAACTTTTCATCGCAATTTTTATTTTTTTTCGCAAAGTTTTTGCCAAAAATCTGCTGAGAGGAAGTTGCCGAAGAATTTTGTTTTACAATTTCGATTTGATCGATATGTATGACCAGGGCTTTGAACCCTGGCCTCACGTCGAATAAGCCAACACAGTGTCAGCTAGACTACGGCAACTTATCTCCCATCTGTCATTTACTTTGTTTTATTTAAACTCAAAGATAGAAAGCGCTTACAGAGGGACCCATTTAACTTAAATACATGCACTATTCAATATGTTTCTTGCAATCAGTTTTACAAATTCCTGCATTGGCCTGAAGTACAAAGCATTTACGATTATTTCGCAGAACTTTTTCACCCACTAACACATTCACTTGTATTTTACAAATTATGTTTATGTCTACACATGTAAAACGTTTATCTATTTATGTACATCACATGCAGAAAAAACATATTTTATATGTTTTGTAGGATACAAATGTTTACATACATGTAACTTGTTGTAGTTGTAACATATTTTTGTTGCTCATATAATACCTAACCCAACAATGTTGGAAAAAATCATATTTAATTTTATTAAAACACAAATAAAATTACAATAACAACAAAAACAAAATAACAGTAACTGCATTCATGTGGTCGCTATGTCTCTCAAACTCTGTAAATGCAAATGCAAAAAAAATGTTAAAATTTAATGAAATTGTTTATGAAATACATGAAAAATTTCATGAACGAATGTACGACCAGCATGTGTACATTGCAAATGCAATTGTGTTTGCTGTTGTACTGTATTATTGTATTACAATTAATTATTAAGCAATACAACGAATAAAAAGTGATAAAAGTATACCGAATGTTGTTAAACCGTACCTTAAAAATGGGTCATGCATTCGGTCACTAGCAATGAATAAAAATTCATATCTCTCTCTCTCTCTCTGTTTCTCATAGAGTTCAGGAAAGCCTCATTCATACTAATATATAGCGAATCAAGTTGTTAGTTACAGCACAGTTGATTTTGATTTCGGCCTCCCGATATATCTCACCAATGACGAGCTTTCATAAAATCACAGTAAAAAGGCCATGGTTAAGAAGTCGCCGTAGTCTAGTAGGTAGTTTGTTCGGTTATTAGATGTGAGGCCACGGTTCAAACCCCAAGTCATACATCTCGAACGAAATATGAAAATATTTTATCGTCGGCAACTGCATCTCAGCAGATTTCCGGCAGATTCTCCGAGTGCAAAATGAAACTGCCATGAAAAATATCTCAATAATCTGTCATTCGGAATCGACTTTAAAGGGTAACTCGTGCCACTCATGTATGAAATTAATACACACAACATAAGTGGTCTGAGAAGCTAGGTTGTAATCCTTGCTGAAGAGTTGTAAAGACCGGTAATAAAATTTGGCATAAATTTACAAAAAGTAAGTTCCATTAAGTGTTTATATATTCAGACTTAAATGAAACAAAATGTGTGTGAGATATCATCGAAATTTTTTTTCGTTTAAAAGACCTACTCATGCAATAATGTGGATGTGGATAATGCGTTTAAATATCCACCGCGGCATCTCTGGTTAGAACGCATTCGAAATTTTCAAAATGAATGCTTATTCGCATATACCTGAGACTTAAGAAAACCCCACAAAAAAAGGTCTAACGACACCAATCGCACAATCTCCATGGCGAGTTCACATTACCTTCAAGTGGGCTGATCATGCCCTCAACTTGCAAGTGCAGCATATCCAATGTGGCATTTTTTTTTCATAGTGAATGAACCTAACCGCACCATAGGGGAAGTCGTCACTATCCCCCGTGTGTGGGACCCTCACCCACTAAATTTCCCCCTCCTCTTTTGGACTCTTTGTACCCACTCCGGAACTACTGTGGTATTACTTCGAAGTGGAGTCCGTTTGGCCATTTGGCTCCTTTAAATCCATATCCGCGTCCGCGTGTCTAAACATCCATTCTAATTCTCTCATCTAAGTCAATATTCTTGGATTTCAGTAAGACCTCAGTGTAACTGGCTCTGCTGTTCCAATTCTCCTCGCTGATCAGAATTACATCGAAGAAGTTCTCGACAGTACAGACGCCGACTTTGGCTTCTAGATTCCTTCTTTCAAATCTCCATCTCTCACAATGAAAGAAAGTGTGTTCCGCATTATCAATCGATGCATCATCATAGATGCAATTAGGTCGTGTCATCTTCCCCATTTTAAACAAGTACTTACAAAAGTAACCGTGTCCGGATAACAGTTGTGTTAAATAGTATTTAACCCCACCAAATTTCCTCTCTATCCAGCGGGTAATATCTAGGAGAAGTTTTGCCGTCCACCTACCACCCGTCTCAGTGTTCCATTCCTCTTGCCAGTGTTGTATGGTTCGCTTTCTGGCGTCGTCGACATTTACTGACTCTCCGTGCACGTTTTTAGTCTCCCACACTTTCTTCCTTTCGCTTGCTTGTACACCTATAGGTATCACACCACTGATTACCAGTATTGCTGACTTTGATACAGTTCTATACGCCGATGCCAATCCAATGTGGTATAGGGTGTGCGATATGTAATGCTATCCTGACATTGGTATCCAAATCATCCAATTCAAGGCGAAAGAAGTTGGTAATCATCCACCTATAGTGCTCGTCCTAGTTTGTGATGGCGTGGCGTACGGTGTTATCAAAAGAATATAGTCGGATGACGCTGGCAGCCGAAAATGCACATAAAACAGTGACTTTTCCCGTATGTATAGGCCGCTTTTGGATCTCATATGAATTAGCACCATCCCATAGTCAATAGTTTTGTATGCACTGGTACCCATTTTTCCAGAATTGAGCCTCATAGCAGCAGATAATATGTCAAAGAAAATAAAGGCCAAGTGCCTACTCAGCAACAACACATCGTTGTCTATGGTTGTTTGCCTTTAGTTCCTGGGTTATTTGGATTTTGTAAGAACGCGGACTCAATTCAAGTCAAATTTGCCAAATTGTGGTCTGGGAAATGTTGAAATCGACTGCCTCAAGGACAGCAGCAATGATTTTGGCAGATCGAATATTTCTTTCTTTTTTTGTAGGATGATTATGTCGATTGTAAAATGGACGAAACACGTGGTATGCTGCGCAAATAGAACACTTAGTCTGATAAAGCAAATTTTATTATTTGCTTAGTCGCTAAATGCTATATCGCTGCATATTGATTTGGCAAAATAGACTGTAGCGGTCATAATTACCTGCCAAAGTTGGGAACTGCCTGCTGGAAGTCCAGACATATATTAAAGAAGCTGAAGCGCATTAATTTTGAGCGCACTTAAGGTATCTATACGTAGGCGGTTAGTATCTAAAGACCTTCCAGGCTGACTAGAAGACCTACTCTTGCATAAACTATATTGCCATATGCCGTGCCACAGAACTGAAGATAGACAAATGAGTTCGTATGTCAATTTATTAATACAGGCACTTCGTTGTTTATTCTTTCTTGCCGCACTTATATTGAATAATACAAATAAAACTTAGTCAACGGCAGCCTCTTTGGAATCCAATAAAATACAATTTTGTTGTTTGCCTCGCTCTGAATTTAAGTAGAATTAAGTCGCGTTTTTCTTTTTTTTTCAAAACGTTCAGGTTTATTTTTTTTTTTTTTGTTAATGGCCAACATTTCGCTTGGCTTTTACAGTATGTTGCTGTCAAGTTTCCATACAGAAACTATTCGTTCCAAATTAAAGAAAACTTTTGCAAAACTATACCATTTCATCGATAATTAATAACGTGTGATAACAAATTTCATGATAAGACTTGTGTAGCACACTGTTTCTAGTTCCTGCTTTAAATTATTCAACGGAGTACTAATTGGATTCCTATACGCAATGCATAGACATATACACTTACTGTTCGCGTAGTAAAGAAATAAAAATTCGCTCTCTTTATATACACAATTGCGCTCATGGTAATTGGTTTAGTTTCCTTCCAAACTATAAACCATAGGAGACAGACACACACAAAAATTTTGCATATCTACTCGTCAATGTCTGATAAAAAATATATTACTGCTGTACCATTTTTATACCCTACACCGTTAGAGATGGTCAATATTATTCTTCATATCACGCTGCTGTAAAAAAATATCGCATGCGATGAAATTTAATCCATAATTGGTTATAAAATAAACGTTTTGTAAACTAAACCGCAAGATAAAGAAGGAGTCTAACTTGAACGTATATCTTCCAGACGCATATTTTACACATCATGCCGCTGTTTTTATTCCTTGATGGGTTGCAAGATAAAGAAGTATTCGATCTTATCAAATCGCCTATTCCTTCATACGCACATTTTTACAATATCGCGCTGCTGTAAAAAAAATTAAATCGCATGCGATAAAATTTAATACATAACTGATTGTAAAATAAACTTTTTATATAACTAAACCGCAAGATAAAGAATTAGTCTAACCTAACCGTGTATTCTTTCATGCGGTTATGTTCATCACATCATGTCGCATCCAATAAATATCACATGTGAAAAAATTTATTCCCTAATTGGTCATAAATTGATTTCTATGCAACTGTATATTCTTTCAAACGCCCATTTTAACCATATCATGCCGCTGTAAAAAATATCGCGTGAGATAAAATTTATTCCATAATTGATTTCAAAAAAACATTTTTTATCTAACTATGCCTGCCACAAGATAAAGAAGGAGTCGAACTTAATCGTATATTCCTTTATACAAAAAATAAATGTCGCATGCGATAAAATTTAATCCATAGTTGGTCATAAAATGATAAACATTTTATGCAACTAAACTGCAAAATAAAGAAGCGGAACTAAATCGCCTGTAGCTTTCTTGTATTTCTTTCTTTTGCTACCAACCAACAGTTGTTGGCTTATCGTAACATGAAACAAGGCACACTAAGTATTCCATGCAATTCATTGCAACTCGTGTACCAACACAGTTTAGCTAGTTAGAGGTGGAGCACATGCGGTGTTAAATAATTACAGAGTCGACTTAAAAGGAAGCACAATAAAAAACCGTAGCTTAAGCTAGCAAGCGGCTTTAGCTCCGAATTAGTTTAAAAGGTTGTAAAGTATAGCTGGTATTGTAAAGATGTTACCTACAATGCCGCTGATATTTATTTGGCAGGGAGTTTAACAAATTATACTGAACATATGATGTTTAATGTACTCAAGAGTATTCAGGATCGTGTATGAGAATAAAACAAAAATGTTGCTACCAGCAACAGAGACGATTAATTGAGAATTTTATGACAAACTTAATTCACTACATTGTACCAGGCAATATAAGTTCAAGTATTATTTTCTTTGCCCAGATGAAAAATACAAAAATTAAAGAAGCGGTCTTAGCCATTTCTTGACTTAGGATGACTCCAAGGACTCCAAACAACATTTCACCTGAACCCCAAACTACACATTTATGTAGTGGTTACCGCACTAAGAAAAATTTGTTTTGTTTGGTCATTAAAAACCAGCACTGTGTGCCTTTTTGAAGAGAGTGAAAAGACTGTTTTCGAAGCTGTCATCGGTGGCCGTAAACTAACGATCTTCAGCGATGGCTCGAAAATGGAATATGGAACTGGATCTGGGGTATATTCCGATAAGCTGGCATTGAACGTGGTCATACAGATTGCCTAATCAGGCTAGCGTATTTCAGGCGGAGATTTTTGCTATCGAACAGGCTGCACGTATGAATGAAACCAGGAACATACTTCTTCGAACTTAATCATATGTGTGGACAGTCAAGCAGCAATCAAAGCGTTGGGATCGAACCTCGTCAAATCAAAGAGCGTCAGGAGCTGCAACAACAACAATTACTTCTTCTGTTTATGCCTTTTGCATTAACAATAACAATAGTTCGACAGATCTTAGCAGCGGAGGTCTTCAAACCACGATTCCTCTCTTCAAACACGCCGTGTCTTCACACAAGACTGACTGAAATTTTACTAACTCACTCGCCTGCTTTGCCTTGCCTTTTATATGGCAAATTATATAGTCTGATGAATGTTCTTGAAGACGAACGTTCATGACTTCGCCATCTCGAAATCTCTATAAATGTAAACATCCTTGTTTATGTTTATTATTGTAGTGTTGTTGGTATATTTTTGTTTACTTGTTTACCATTTTTTATGTTGGTATTTGTTGTTGTATTAAGCAGTACGATAATTTGTAAACAAGTTTGTTTACTACATTGTTTTTGTTTGGATAGCTTTAGTTAATAATTTTAATGTTAAACGATTTAAAAGCAAAACACAAGTATCTAGATTTTTTCATTTTCGTAAAAATATATAACGTCCAGGAATGGTTTGTTCTGACTATGCATTGTCTTTTAGTGCCAAATTGTGATCAGGAAAATTTCCTTTTTTTTGAGAAAAGGATCATGCAGTGCATGGTGTTGGATTACAGGAAAGATAGTTTATATGACGCATTTTATTTAGCCTAATCTAACTTAGTTTTCATAAAAATAGCCCAGTCTCCCCAATTATCGAACTTGAAAATATATTTCCTATCTTTCACTTTCATTTTTCAACCAACGTTGCAAGGGAGCATTAAACAACTCTAAAATCAATAGAAATTTTCCCAGTGAAGTTATTTTAATTACACTATGACCCCAAAATCTAAATTCAACGCATATTTAGTTAGAATGGTTGGCACGTACTAAACGTAACACAATTAAAACGCTAGTGTGACTGACCACCAATGGCTAGTGATGCATGGCTAATGGCAATCGAATTAAATTGTCCGTTTTATTCTACTGTTTATTTTGGCATTGCCACAAATGTTGCTACCTTTGTTGTTGTTGTTTTTATTGATAATGCTGTTAAAAATGTTGTACTGGCCGCGAGAAAATGTCTCTTAGCTATCAACCTAAAAAAAAAAATAATTTGTTATACGTGTACAGTGATAGACAAATAGAATTGGAAAGTAAGATTTGTGATTAAAATAAAAGATTGGGACCTAAAGAACGTATAACGCTCGCTGATTGTTGTTAGCGTAGAGAATTTAATAGGACATTAACTTTTGTTAGCCACTCTCAACGACTGAAAATGCTTATGGGTGATGCAATAAGCAGAGCTTCGGATGAAACCGGCCAGTTCTCTATGTGACACTTTCGCTACCATACCCAGATCTTCAAACCCAAAAACCGATGACGTCTGTTTTGAAGAGCAGGGCGCTCACATTAAAGATGTTGTATCCGTTTCATCTACATCCTGGCAGCTTCTGCAATAATCGTAGTGGGTCAAACCGAGTTTGACAGGGAAATTGCCAATAGTGCAGTGTCCCGTTAGAATTCCAATATTAGAGTGCTACACGTTCTCTTGTCGAACTCAAGTAGTTCCTTAGTTTTCCTGCTGTCCGCTGCTGGACACAGTAGTTTTGAAATTCAGCCACGAGGTATGTTGGACCACGCTCGGTTTGTTGAATTCCATGCTGCTATCTCCAACTTGATAAATTATTCTTGTAGGGGCACATACATCCCCTCTATAATCTCTTCCTCAGACATCTCTGATCCCTTTTTTGCCAGTTCCTTCGCCTTTTCGTTTCCCTATATGCCACAGTGGTGCGGAACTTAGTACAGGCAGATGTTGTGTTGATGCTGTTATGGTGTAGAGAATATATTCAACTCCTGACGATCTTTGCTTTGACGAGGTAGGATCCAAGCGTTTTGATTGCTGCTTGACTGTCCACACATATGAATGAGCTCAAGGAAGGTAGGTTCCCCGGTTTCAATCATATGTGCAGCTAGTTCGATAGCAAAAACCTCATCCTGAAATACGCTGGCCTGGTCAAGTAGCCTGTATGTCCCGTTCAGTAACAGCTTATCGGAATAGACACCAAGTTTAGTTGCACATTCTTTTGTTTTTTTTTTCTTTTTTTTTTTATTCATTTATTTATTGTCTTCAAACTAACTTACATTGGGCCTCAGCGTCAAAGTGACATTATTGAGGCAAGTTGGCAAAACAAGTTAATTAACTAAATTACAAATTAATTTTTTATAATAATTACAAATTAATTTGTTATAATATTAAATAAATCAAAATATTATTTAATTGTTAATGTATATTAAGAAATTTCAATATAATTCAATGTTTATACTAGAAGCATTTCAAGATTTTGCGATATATATTTTTTAATTTTGTTTTAAATAACGAAATTCTCTGAATACTTTTAAAATCATTCGGTAATTTATTAAATTAAAAACCACCAATATATTAAATTTTTTGTTTTGTGATTTCTAATCTACATCTTGAGACACGTAAATTTGAGCTATTTTTTGTATTAAATGTATTTTGATTCCTGGGGAAAGTAATTGTATTGTGACCAATATTGTTTAGTGACTTAAAAACAAAAATAAGTAGTTGAAATATATACATACCCCTTAGAGGTAAGATATTTTTCGCAACATCTTGGTATAAAGACAATGTTGAATACAGCAATGGCAAATTAAACACAACTTTCAATGCTTTATTCTGAATTCGTTGCAAGGATTTTAGTGCTACAGTACTTTTACAGCCGTAAATCAGAGCTAAGTAATTTAGCTGGCTTTGAATCAACGCTTGATAGAGCATAATTTTTGTTTTGACGTTAAATTTGTTTTTGAATTTGTAAATAAAACCGATTACATTAGATATTTTCGATTTTAATGATTCAATGTGTAAAACCCACGAAAGATTGCACTGTAAATTGCCCCCAAAATACCTTATTGGCTGGCTTTCGAAAATTTCATCTCCATTAACAAAAATACTGAATTCTCCGTAATCTCTAGTCAATTGAGGGCGGAACCTGAGAACTTTTGTTTTCCTTGAGTTTATAACTAATTTGTTAAGTCTTGCAAATTCAAAAATCAGAGCTGCATCTCTTTCCATATAGGCTTTGAGTGCAATTTCATGTTTATATGGATACAGTACACAAATATCATCTGCATACATGTATATTTTCCCATGGAGATCAAGATTAACAATGTCATTTACATATATAGTAAACAATAGCGGACCAGAACATTACCTTGCGGCACACCATGCTCCACAGTTACAAGTGTACTTTTGCTGCCATTTAATTCAACATATTGTTATTACTCAAGTAGTTTTTAAAAAGATTAAGTTCACTATCCCTTATCCCATAGTACTGAAGCTTCTGAATCAATATTTCGTGATCCACTAGATCAAATGCTTTCGAAAAGTCATAGAAAATTACTGCTACCCCTCTAAATCCTTCATCCAAACCGTTACAGATGTAATTCACAACATTCGTAACTGCGTTCTCTGTTCCACTACCCTTTCCAAAACCATACTGGCACTCATATATAAGTTTATTTTTTTCTAAGTACGTTAATAGTTGCCTATGTATTATTTTTTAGAAAATTTTATCAACAATTGATAGTAAAGAGATAGGCCTGTAATTTTCTTCAACATTAGCACCAGATTCCTTCGGAATTGGAATAATTTTTGAAATTTTTAAAATATCAGGGTACTCCAAAGTCTGTACCATACAATTAAATATATTAACTAATCGTGGCGATATTTTTCTATTGCATTCAAAGAGAGTTTTTGGGGATAAGTTGTCATGACCACAGCTCTTATTAATTTTGAGATCAGAAATAATCTGCGAAATTTCATCAACAGTTGAGCTTTTAAGACGAAGGTAGTTAATTTTATAACTAAGTGACCTAAGACTATTAAATGTATCACAATGAAAAGTTCTGATCCGTTGCTTTAAAACTTTGGGTACTTGCAAACAATACTGGTTAAAAATTTCACATTTTACAGAATCCTCTGATATCAAATCACCATTTAAATTTTTCAAACTAACTTTCGTTTCGTTCTACCCAACGTTTTATTTAAGAACCTCCAGCATTTTTTTGGATCATGTTGAATGCTAATTATATTATTATGGTAGTAGTTATTCATAGATTCATTATACGCTTTTTTATGACTTTGCTAAGTCTCTTTAGTCTATTCTGCACAGCCATATTATTAGGTCTTCTGCGTCTTAGCTTCAACAAACGTTCTTTTAATGACATCAAGTTTTGCAAATTCTCATTAAACCATGGTGCAATTACATTCTTAAATAGCTTTGATTTTTTCCTGATAGATACAGAGTTATCGTACGCTTTTGACAAACAGTTTATTAAATTGGAAGTATCAACTGATGGATTATTAACAGTAGATATATTCCGTAAATTATTCCGAAAATTTTCCCTTAACCTATTGTAATCACAAAATTTCACTTCAAAATCAAAATGTTCAAAACTCTGGACACAATCTTTCAGTCTACAACAAATTATATTATGATCGGATAGATCACACTCGACCGAGTCTATAGATGAAATATTTGAAAGGTTGCTAAACACATTATCAATAGATTTACCAGAAGATGGACGCGTCACTAATGTATGACAGTTTTTAAAATCATAATGCAAAAGTAAATTTGAAAAATCATCTGCTATTCTTTCAAGAAAGTCAATGTTTGAATCGCCAACGGCAATGCAAAAAATATTTAGTATTGATCATAAAAAAGAAAAATAAAAAATTGTGTAAAACACATTATAGGAAAGAAATAATAATAATGGTGAGTATTTACGCTGGAGACAAAAATTCCGAATGATTACCATCAAATTCATCATTGGCAGCCGGAGGTCTATTTAATGATTTGCGCTTGGTACCGTAAGTTGCAGCCTCTGATAAAATTTGATCAACTTCTTCTTCAGTTTTTATGTATCTAGGCTTCGATATTTCGTTCCTCTTATCATATACTCTGCCTCCAGATGTGTACACAAAACTATATCCAATGCTTTTTAAAGTCTTAGCATAATTAAAAAGTTGGAGAGTTTCTCTACTCAAAAGATCGTTAATGTAGACAGACTTCGTGCAATCCATCTCTTTAAGTTTAAGTTTTGACTTCTTAAGTTTGTCTTTTGAACTCTTATTGCTAAACTTAATAATCATTGTCTTCTTTTCATCCTTATCATTTCTACCTTTCTTGAGAAAATAAGCTTCCTCAATATTCTCCTCTTTTATTTCAATTCCAACTTTTTCTGATATATCTTATACAGTATCCATAGCACTTGCATTATTTTTCACTTCAACACCTCGAACAATACAATCATTTTTTACTCGTTGGGCATTCAAAATCTTAACTGATGTTTTCAAAGAAGCAATTTCGCTTTTCAAGGCACGATTTTCTTTTTGAACTAGTTCAACCTTTTTATTATTTTCCGCAACACCTTTCAATAACTCGTCGTACTGTCGGGACATAAACTCTATGGAATCTTTTAAAGCTGTCAGCTGATCAAGCATATTTAATTTTGTTTTTATTTCTTTTAGTTCTTCTTTCAATGTTTGATCACTTCCATCACACAAATGACAAACAAATTCTTCATCTTCATTATCTAAAAGATGTTTAAACTTACGTTTGTCAAGCTTTGTACATAATGTATGAAATAATTTTTTACATTTATCACATTGTGTTTTCTTCTCTTTCTTCATCAATTTCCAATTTGCATTGTGCTCAAATTATTTTTGCAACAGCAGCTACAACACTTCTACGACCCTTAAGAGCCATACTTCAATATATTGAATTTAGCTGTAGTATTTTTAATTAGTTTTAACAACAATTGTTTATAAAAACACAATAATATTTTTATTTTAACAAATTAAAGAAATTCACTTTGCGGAGCTTTTATTTTTGACGTTCTTTCCGATAGGGTTCCAATTTTTGAGCCGATGATAGCTTCAACTAACCCTTCTTGCCGTATGGGAGTGTGAGTGCGAGTATGAGTAACCCTGTAAGGGCTAGATAGGCTACAGTGGCCTTAAAAGAAATCAACATTCCTTAATGCTGTTCAAAATGTATCACATTTTAGCAACAAGCGCCCACATCTTACACGTTTACTTTTAAAGCCTTCAAGCAAACACTAAACAATACTTTTGAGTTTATTTTCTCTGGCCTTGTAATCACGTTTAATTAATGAACATCAAACCAATTTACCTTTCAATTGACTGTCCAGCATTCTAGCATTGGTAAACAACGTTTAACGAACGAATGAACAAATGTACTCAAACAAAAACAAGAAAAAAATATTGGATGAACTGAATACATAACATGACATTGCCACCCAAGCCCAAATCCACCAATACCATGTACTGTGCATGCACAAACACATTTGATTCCAGCGGACAACAGCCACAAGTACACCAGTGCAGCCAAATTCCAAAACAACCCATTAAGTCGTTGAGGGGAAAAAATTGAATGCTTTCTTTGCCTTTTTATTATAATTGGTCAGCGCAAAGAAGAAAAAAAAATAGAGTAGAAGACCCTGTAATTATTTGCATTACAAAAGAAAGGCAGCAGCTCTTTTCGTATTCTAAAAACGTTAGAATTCCTTTAAAATGTTGCCATTTTTTGGTTACATTGGCACGTTGTTTAAAACACAAATGGATTTTTTGTTAAACAAATTTTGTAATGAACTGAATCAACTTAGACGCAAGTGTTTACCTAAGTTACAGGAGTTTGCGGTACAAACTATTGGCAATCTGTGATTCGAGACCTTATGCAGCTTTCAATGGATTTCATAACTTACGCAGCGCTTTGTTTTGTACTAGAAGAATGGCTTCGCATACATCTGCGACTTTAGAAAGCCCCCCACAAGATAAAGTCGGACGTATTCAAATCGCACGATCTCGGTGGTTCACATGAGGTGATCATGCTCTCGATTCTCTCGTGCAGAATGTGGCGTGAGCGATCTGGTTGGTGTCCAGATTATCCAGTTTTGGGCAAAAAGAAGTTGATAATCATCAAACTATAGTGCTCGCCATTTATAGTGGGAGCTCGGCCAATGTCGTTCTCAAAGAAATATGAAACGATTGCACCATCAGCGTAATCTTGTAGGTAGTGTGTTGACTTATTAGACGTGGGGTGGTCATCATCACATCACCATTACGTGAGATAATCTTGCCCTCAAACCGTTTGTGCACAGTATTTAACATGTCCTGTTGAAACAACATGTTGTTGTCCATTATACAATTCAGATACAAAGAAGTTAGTAATAAGCGATCTCTGGTGCTCATCGTTTAGTGTAAACAATGATAATACATACCAAAAATTGGATTTTTCCCATGTGGATTGTCTCAATGGAATCGCAGTAGTCCACTGTGTTGGCTTCTTAGACGTAAGGCCACTGTTCAAACCTCAGGTCAGACATCAAAACGAAATACGAAAAAATATTTCTTCGGCGACTTCCTCTCAGTAGATTTCTGGCAGAAACTTAAATGCCTAAATAAAATTGCCATGAAGATTTTCTGGAAAATCTATGGTTCGGAGTCGATTTTAAATTGTAGGTCCCACCACTCATTTATAAAATAAACACACACAACATAAGTGGTGTGCGAAGTTAGGTTGTAATCCTAGCTGAAGGGTTGTAATGGCCAATTAATTATGTACACCGTCAGCCCGAAATATTTAGTTTCAAGTCATTGCCTATGTTTTGCCGTATGCGTTTCAGGATGCAATGTTATGTTACGGTAACCTATGAGGCGATACCTTCACTGAAATTTTCATCCGAAAATCATCTTCAGCGATGAGACCCATTTTTAGATGAATGGGTATGTGGACAAACAAAATTGTTGAATTTCGGATGACATCAATTCACATGCGATCTAAAAGCGTCCAATGCAACTTGAAAAAATCTCTGTATGGAGTGAGTTTTTGCTTGCTGAACACATTGGTCAATGTTTCCTTAAAAACGAAGTTGCCCCACTACGGCACTATAGATCGATGATTATCAACTTCTTTTGGTCTTGATCTGGATACCAACGTTATAAGGCTTCAATAAGGCGACGCTACGTGCCACACATCTCATGGCACATTGGATATTCTGCATTAGGAATTTGAAAGCATTGTCATCACATAGAGGTGAAATGAAATGGTCACCAAGATTGCGCGTTTTAGGCTTTTTCTTGTGGGGTTTCCCTAAGTTACAGGCATAGCTGCCAGATTTGACGATTTATCGTCATTTTGACGATTTTGAGGTCCAAAAATATAATATTGACGATTTAACGATTTATGCCCTTATTTTGACAATTTTTAGAAATTAAAAATTTGCGTCATATTCTTTACTTTAGTACATTAAAAGCCACTTTAAGCTTCGTACTTGTTACTATTGTACATTTATCTTTTGTAGTAGCGATAGAACAGTGAAACACAAGCCGCCACATTGCAACGATGCCGTCATTAACGGGCAAGTTCATCCTCTCCTACGGTCAAGATGTTTCAAAATAGACGTTTTGTCACCGATCCATACATGAGAGTTGTATTATATTCTCGGTCGGATATATAAGGTGAAATATTTCTTACGCCATCTTAAGAAGACGTACAGAACATAATTGGTCATTACAACCCTTTAGCCGGGATTACGACCTAACGACCTAAATTAATAAATGAAATTGAGGGACGGTAGCTTTTAATTTCCAATAAATTTTTTTTAAATGTTTTATTTTTGAACTCAGGTATGTACATACATTGATTTTATAATTAATTTAATTATTATTAATTATAATTTATTTATTTATTTTTTCTTACGATTTTTTTACGATTTCAATAAATGTCTTTGACGATTTTTTCTCAAATATTTGACGATTTGATGCTTCATTTATCTGGAAACTTACAGGGTGTAAGCCACAAACCACAACAGTCTTCAAAGGCAACAGAACACATGGCATCGATAAATTTTTGTGTGATTTATGCACCAGAACCATTCCAATTCCATTACCACTATGAACAACTCAAATTTAAAGCAAAATGCTTCCTTTTCTCGCCTAATTTATTTACTGGGATCACAATTTTAAAGTTTTACTTTTTAATATGTGTGCATAATTACTGCCATAAAGTGCCAGTTTTGCGTCTTTCTTTCTCAGAAATTTAATGCCATTTTATGATTTTTATTTCGCGTAGACCATTAATTCTTACATTACTTACATGTAATAAAATCGTCTATAAAATTTTAAAAAACGAATTGAATATGCTTCAATAGTATTCACCATCTGTCTGCTGGTGTTATTAAATCCATACTTAGGCCATAGAAATGTTGCAATAAAAATAAATTCTTGAAAACGAAAACCATCGGTTCCATTGAAGATTCTCTATTTCTAGTCATTGTAAAACTAGAATCTTCGATACACTAAATAACGCCTTAAGACGTCTTTAATTCTTTCAATTCATTTTCTTAACATTCTGGTTTTCTATGCTCTCCACAGTGGTGGCATTATCAACAGCGTGGTGCATTGTTACAACGATTTTTCTTGTTGTTGCTATTACTCGTTTACAATCCATTGATTGGTTTGGCGAACTAATAAATTATGTCGTATACGAATCAGTAAAATTGTTAATTCAATATACACGTTCCCATAAAAAAAACTGTATTTTTGCCACGGCTGGCTAGCTGACTGGTGTGTGCGGCCTTATTTAATTGGCCTTTTAGCTGACAACATGTATGCAGTAACAGGCACTTTAACACTCAATCGTATTAGAAGCAAAAATTATTGTGTTATACACCTTGCGGCATATGTTTTGAAGCTAAGGGAGACAATACCATGGTGGATACAAACAAAATTACGTGGGATGATAATCAAATACACAAAAGCTTTTGAATTTCTAGGTCGCTTTATTTAGTTTTGCCAAAAAAAAAGGTAAAACGCGAACTCACAAAGCTCCTTTTGTCATTTGTTCCTAACGACCTATCTTTCAACTCCATAAAGTTAGTTTATCACTCGACCGAAATCTGCAAAAAGATCACCAGAAAAATACTAAAGTCTACACATATTTAGTAGGGCTTTTCAAATCAAGCAAGTTATTTGTAATAATTATGGCCACCCCAGGTGGAAAGGATCCCCTCGTAAGCAATCGGAATTTGTAATGTAACAAGGTTAGGTTAGGTTAGAGGACGTGTACTTTTCAATTAAGACAAGTACAACACTCGGTGGTCGAATTGACCCATTGTACAACGTCCTAGTTTCTCACACCACTTATGTTGCGTGTGCTTATTTTGTACATGAGTGGCGGGACCTACAGTTTAAAGTCGACTCCGAACGACAGATTTTTGAGAAACTTTTCATGGCAATTTTATTTACTCTCAGAGTTTTTGCCAGAAATCTGCTAAAAGGAAGTCGTCGAAGAAAATACTTTTTGTATTTTGTCTTGATGTTTGGCCTGGGGCTCGAACCCTGGCTTTACGTCTAATAAGCCAACACACTACCTACTATATATCGCCCTACGACTACTTAAAATAAGCTACTGATCAACATTCGAGGAAAACCGTTTTCAATGAAGTTCCGCAACAAAAAATATGCTGATATTCCAATAACCTCCTAGCCACAGAAGCTCTAACAGTATTAGAGAAGACTCTCAAGACTCTCATAGAATTGATTTTTTTAGACAGACAAGGTTAGGTTAACGGGTAGCTTGACGTTCACACTCCAGTTTACGCGGTGGCCATAAGGCCACTTGTGTTACTGAGCGGCCAGTTGCTTAATCGTATGCTCGCACACAAGAACAGATCCTCAAACGTTCTGAAATGCAGAGCACTAGCATAATAGGTGTTGCACCGATTCCGTTTCTTCTACATCATGGCAACTTCTGAAGTAATCCTGGTGAAGCAGACCTAGTTTGTCAGCATAACAGCCAATAGTGCGGTGTCCAGTTAGAATTGGAAGGAAGTAGGTTCCTGGTTTCAATCATCCATGCAGCTTGTTCAATAGCAAAAATCTCCGCCTGAAATACGCTAACCTGTTTAGATAATCTGTATGATCCCTTCAGTACCAGCTTATCGCAATAGATCCCAGATCCAGTTCCACATTCCTTGATCCAAATAACTGTGCTAATTAAAAAAAAAATTTAAAATAAATTAATTAAAATTTGAGAGAATATTCAAATATTTACATGTCCTACATCACAAAGAAAGGGATACTATTTGCAGAATATTTTAATTATTCTCAGCAGGAACTGAGGTCTCAATTTCATTCTTACAATTACTGCAGAAGAACTAACTTATTAAATACATTTTAGTCACTCTTAAAGCTACCTACATATACACCGGAAGCATTAAAATGGCAACGCGTACAACAACAAAAATAATTACATATTAATGGTTACGTTCAATTATTGTAATCTTCTTAGAAGCGGAATTATACGACTGCGCTCATACATAAACTCGTATTTGTGTATCCATATGCAGTGCATAAATAAATGCAAGTCTGCCTGCCATTCTCATACGTATGTTGTTGACATGTTACATTTGTATTATTGGTTGTTTTGCTGTAGTTGTTGTTTTACATTTACTAAGAACATAAGGTACGAGGATACAATTTAATAGTTTCAGCAGGTGCTGCTTTGCTCATAAAAATATTGAAATTATTGAAAACTTAACAGGAAATTTATGATGCATTGTATTGATTTGATCTTTGCATTGATCATGCCTTATGGTGGCTTATTTTAAACTTGGAAGATAAAATATAAAAATTTCAATAACATAATGCCCAGGATAGAAACCTGTGAGTGGTACACATGAGAGATGCGGTACTGACTATTTTGCCACTCATTATAGTTTTTTTTTACGCAAGTACATTTAAAAATTCCGACAACGAAATAATGTTAGGTTTTTACCTTTTAAAAACGTTTACAATGTGAGCTCGTAGAGTGCAAATAAAATAAATACAAAAGTTTGTGTTTAGGTCTAATTAAAATTATTTATTATTTGCACAATTCTGTGTGCCACTATTCACAACTTGATATAAACAACAACAATTGCTCTTCTTTGTTATTCCTCTATTTACCACAATACAGACAGTAACGAAACGCGAAACAGCGCATAGGCCAAACGTGAAAGGGACAGCAAACATTACTGATTGTAACTCTGTTTTGTTTATTTATGTTTTTTTAGTTTTCGGGGTGGATTTTTATATTGGCGAGAGTTAATAAAAAATGTAATTTTTGTGTAAAACTATTAATAAATAATAAAAACAGCGAATAAAATAACAATTTTTAACTTTTTCTTTCAAGAAATTAAAGAGAATATTGGCAACTTTCAGCAAGAAAAATTTTCTATGAGCAGTACGTCTTATTTTGATCTTGTAATATTTAGCTTCTTAATTACCTCTTGCACAAGAAACTATATTGATTGTGACCGAAAATCACCCACATTTCGATTAATATTTAAATATTTAAGAATCTTTACACTTTTCATTGATGAAATTAAAAAATATTCAAAATTTTCCCTTTTTTAACACAAAATAAATGTTTACATTTAGTTTTTCTACTTTAACCGCCAGTTTTCAGTCTGTATATTTGTTGCTTCTAACACATTTGATTCGCAAAACCTTACAACATTTTTTTCTCCCTCTAAATTGGCCTATGCTATGCGAGGTAGACGGACAATATATGTACATCGATGTTTTAAGAAACACTCGATATAAAAATCCATGTTTTTATTTGGTCCAAATACTTATGCAACTACAACAACAACAAAATTCCATACATAATCAACCCATAATCGTCCATTTTTTGAAAAGAGTTCAGGTCGATAATGGGTGAGACGTACTCTGATTGAAGCCCGTTAAATGATTTAACTTCGTCACATGCTGTAGAAAAGACCAGGGTAATTGAAACTTTGGTTAAATTACTATGAGACAATTCTAACGCGAGATTCATCGGGAAGCATGGTATGTGTGACAGTTCCCTGCTCAAGTGTTTCTTAGCTAGTCACACTAAGCCAATGATTGAGATTGGGAATAAGAGTGAAAGAAATAATTTGATTGTACAGTGTATTTCCAGAGGGGAACTGTTCTGTGATAAACGAGAACTTTATGGACAAATAGAATAACAGAATCGGAATATTCATACACGGCTTCAGACCCCTTTGGGAAAATTTGCACGTTACTTTCAATCGAAAGTTAAGCCACTATAAGATGGGCTCAATTAAGCTTGTACAGGAAGTATAAAAGATGTAACACAATACCATCTGACAGGCAGATTTCCATGCGACTACTCAACTCTTAAGTCCTTGATTCGAATACAAGTCGTTGTAATAAGCAGGCATATGAATGTGGAAAGAAGTTGCAGCTTCTATGCCACTGCAGAGACCAGAACCGTTCTGTGGATTAGAAAGAAGGGTTTCATAGGGTATACCCCACGAAGAAGAAAGATGAAAAGTAGAGCTGGCACTCTTTTTAAGTCAAACGAATTTATTTGGGTAATTACAAAGGGAAGTGATTTGAGTTACGCTTCACGAAGTCGCCGTAGGTAGTGTGTTGGCTTATTAGAACTAAGGCCACGGTTTAAACCCCAGGTCAGACATCTACAATAAAACAAAATATAAAAAAATATTTCTCCAGCAACTTCCTCTCTGTAGATTTCTAGCAAAAAATCTGAGAGGAAATAAAATTCCCATGAAAAGTTTCTCAAAAAAATCTGTCGTTTGGAGTCGACTTGTAAGTCCCGCCACTCATGCATAAGATTGACACACACAATATAAGCGGTGTGTGAAGCTAGGTCGTAATCCTGGTTGTAATAACCAATTATGTATGTATGTATGTAAGAATGTTTATCCAGTTTTATTAATTTAAATAGTTTATTTTAACAATTCATTTGTTTGAATAATTTTTGTAAATAACGCCGAAAGTGTTAATAATTTTTTAAAAGGTTTAATAAATTTTAAAAAAAGAAATAGAAAATAAAAATTAAAATTCGATTAACACATAATTAGCGACTACAGCTTAGCGACTGATCGACTGAAAACTCAACTGACAACTGCCGCTGCATTACTGACTGACTCTCACTGGATATTACATACAACTGCTATTTCGACAACTCGACATCTTTACACCTGATACTCGGTTTACATGTATGTGTATGTTTTAGACTATTGTGAGGTAGCCCAGGGATGGTAACCGGGTTTGGTTGGGCAATTACAATGCGAAGGGATTTGTGTTACTCATGAGAGGAGAACAACCGGCATTTAAATGAGCATTGTAGGCTTATGGAACCGTAGTTCCATATCTTAAGGATTGATACAAGCCTTATCTGTAGAACCAGAACTTATACTTTTAATCCGAAGTTTGCCAGGAATGAATGAAAAAATGAGTGTGGCACTACAGGGATGTCATATACAGTCGACAGCAAAAGTCTTAGTACAGCAATATATTTTGACAAAAAGAAGTCCCCACAGGCTTAATACTCTTTTACAAAATCCCGATATAATTTTAAGAGAGTATTTAGGAGATCATTTGAAAGAACGGTTATGTAATCACTAAACCTCAAACAAAAGTGACCCGTAAAACTTGCTCATTCATGGTGCCACCAGAAAACACTAAAGAAAACTTATACATACAATTCCAAATGGGTTAAATGGAGTGCTAGACCTTAAGGGATATTCTACTAAATACAAGGGATAACATTTTCATATATTAGGCATTTGAATTTTAAATTTACTCAGGGTTCTCTTTGTGGAGAAACTTTTAGTTATTTTTCTCTTGTTTTATGAAAAACGTTAAAAAAATTGTTTGTTTTATAATAAAAGAGAAATAAATTAATAAAATAAATATATAAACTAAAAACTAAACTATAAAAATTTTTGGCTAAAATTCATGAAATTGTTCAAATATAAAGGGTCCGCCAAATAACTTTTTTTTTTTGAAAATGCTTTAAAAACAAACTACTGAATATTTTCTCAAATTTTTTTTTTATTTGAAAGTACAATTCTTCCGGTTAATAATGGAAAATAATTTCATTCAAATGGCTGCCTCGGCCGGCCATGCAGTAGCCTACACCAGAAGATGCCGATTTTGGCAAAAAAATCATCTTTTCAGATGAAGCTCATTTTGATCGTTTGATTATCGTCTGGTTGCTGTATTGCAACACCTGCTAAGCATTACTTGCGTTATATTATGTTTTCTTTACTTTAATATTTTGTGATAAATCGATAAAACATCGATGCATCGATATTTAATTTTAATATCACTACTTAAGAGCTATTAGGCAAAGATAAAAGAGTCAATAGCGTCCATTCACGTTGGAAGGTTCTGTGTGTTCTTGAAAATCTTTTCATGGATTTACATGGTATTTCTATTAACATTCGACCGTAAAAACCATCGAGGTAGTGAATTTGTAAATCCATTGTATACTTTGTAACAAATGTTTAAATGTTTAGATCTACAAATTTGTTCACCTGTGCGATAACTTTTATTTTGTACTGTAAACTTTTTATAGCAATTTCATTTATTTAATGATTACATCATGTACATTCTGGAGCTGATTATATTATTTTATGCTTATATGTTTATTTTGCATTCTTCCTATCTTCCTAACGGCTGCAGTTTGGTATTCACAAAATTTTCCAATAAATTTCCAAACAATTTTAATCACATTCGACAATAAACGTATGTTTACGTACTAGACAGAGTTTTTGATTTAATTTAAAAAAGAAATTTATTAACATAACAGTACATTAGCTGTGTTAATATTCTCGATGATTATAAAAATAATTTTCATTTTGCATAATTTGCATGTCAAATAATTTTTAACATTGAATAAAAATTCAATATTTATGACCACACAATACATTTCACACGCACACATTCCCCATAATGATGATGGTGATGATGATGCCTTCAATTTGTTTCTTGTCGTTGATATGGAACATCGTGAAAATATTTCGCAACATAATAACGATCAGTGAAATCGATTTTGGCCATTAAAAATATTTGAAAGATTTTATTTCATGTTAATAAAAGGCTTGAAAACAAAATTGAACTTATGCCAGAGCAACAGTGAATCGAAAAGTATTTCGCAGCAAAAAAAAAATGCTGGAAGTTATTGTAGAATAACATGAATTTGGAGTAAATACTTCTTATAGTTGAAAGTGTGAAATTTTTTATTTTATTTATTATTATTAAATAAATCAAAATGTGTGTGACAACATGTCGAAATTTCTTATTCGTTTGAAAAACCTAGTGATGCCATCGTGTGTGGAATATGTTTGAATTTTACATGGCCTTGACGCATAACATACATACGTACAGTGGGGTGCACAAATGAGTATATGTTTGTACTCTGAGCAATTTTAATTGCATGAAAATAAAAGTGTTAAAGCAATTCAAAAATTTTATTTCGTTTTCAATTTAGTATTTAGTACTTAACAAAATAATATAAATTTCAGAACTAAAATAATCAAATTCTAAGAAAAAACAATCAAGAGGAAAATAACTCAGCTGTACTCAATTTTGCACCATTCCAAAATTTTAGGGAATACGAGTATTTTTAATATATAGTCCAAAGACCCTTGTTATGTAAAACCTCATTTACCCGACTTGGCATGCTCTCCACCAAATTCTCTATAATTTCTTTCGGAATATTTGTCCATTCCTGATGAATCCGTTGCCAAAGCTCATCTAAATTGGTTGGGGCTGATCAGTACTGTCCCAACCGTCTCTTTGAGATTAACCACAAATTCTCAATCGGATTGAGGTCGGGACTTTGTGCTGGCCACTGCTCTAATTACAAATTTTTATCACTAAGCCATTCTTTAACGACTTTGGAGGTGTGTTTGGGATCACCATCCAGTTGGAAAAGTACTCCTTGCGCAGGATAGGCGCTCTTGTCGACAAAATCGTGAAGATGGGTCTGAAAAATTCTCAAATAATCACCTTTTTTCATAATGTTATTGATTCTTTGCAGTGGTCCGAGGTGCCAACATGTAAAGCAACCCCATACCATGACATTTCCTTCACCGTGTTTCATCGCTTCCTTAACATGGTGTCTTTCAATTCTTTCCCCACGGCGGCGCCAGCAACTTCTTGTTGAAACCACACATCGTTGGTCTGCAGACCATCCAATTAAAGCAAAAAGAAGTATGTAATCATCGACCTATAGTGTCGCTGTTTCCAGTAATGGCGTTCACAATGGAGTTCATAATGAAATGTGGTAAGATGACGCCACAAAACAGTAATTTTTTCGTAAAGTATTGAACGCTCTAGGATCTTATGTTGAAATTTTGTTCGTTCACGTATCCAACCATTCAGAAATGGGTCATCGCTGAATATGATTTCTCGATGCAAATTAGGGTCAATTGCCAACTACTCCAGAGCCCAGGTAGCGATTATGCATTGTTGATTATGATCATTGGCCTTCAGTTCTTGGGTTTGTTGAATATTTGTAAGGGGTCAAGCCTTACTTACTTACTTTCTTACTTAAATGGCCATTAACAACACGATTAACGTATTTCGGCTTACCCCAACACATCCTTCCAGGCGCCTCTGCTTCTTGCGAGCATCACACCAATCGATGATAGGGCTTCCTCGATTTGGTCCTTCCTCTTCTCCGACTTCCGCAGATCCTCTCAGCAAATACCCGTCTCGTCGTAGTATCCTCCCCCATTCTAACGACATGGCTGAGCCAGCGCAGCCGCTGGATATTAATACGCTGCACAACGTCCATGTCGTTGAGGAGCTCATACAGCTCACTGTTGGAGCTGTAGGGAGGGATGGAATGCATGTAAACAATGTAAAGTTTTTGACCGCGGTCAACGTGGCAATCACCAGGACGATCGATGTTTTTCTGTATTCATGTTGACACGCAGCCTCCTCGTGGCCCCTCCTGGATGGCATTATAGCACACGCTAGATGTTAACTAATGCGTGCAGCAAAGTCTAATCCCCTGGACTTTAAATTTGGGTTGTGTGTAGGACTTGGAACCACCACGTAAAACCAAAAATCCAATGAAAACCAAAGGGGCCAAGTCACAACACAAAATTCGCCAAATTGTGGTTTGCGAAAGGCCAAGTTCTTCTGAGCAACGCCAAATCATCTGCCTCAGATGCTCCTGCGCACTTTGCATTAGATCTTGTTTCGTCAACTTATGGGTCTCGGACGATCGTTTACTGAACCACCACTGGTTCTCGCATTTTTCGAACGCAATATACATGTACTCCATTAAACTCATTAAGTCTTTTCGAGATTGAATAAATTGCAACTTCAAATCATTGAAACTACAATGGAAGGTATATAAAATATACCTTTGTCTTTGCTGACAATAACTTAAAATTCATGATATAAGTTGACAATAAGACAACGAAATGTCCAATTCTCCATGACTAGGGAGCTTAAATCAGACTGAATTTGATCTACGACTTAAGGAATCCCCACAAGAAACATTTAACGGCGTCAAATCGCAGGAACTGGTTGGTTAGTTCACATAACGTGTACATGGTGGGGCCCTAAAATCGTGACATTATCTTTGAGCCACTCACGGATATTCTCTTGAAATCATATTTTGTTGCAGTCTAAATCTACTTATTCAGGTCAAAATAAGTCGAATACTTGAATGACACGATAAGAAAACTAGAGCCTTCGGTACACGCCTATTCACTATCAAGGACTGTATGCAACAGAGTATTTATCATGTTTAAGTCATCCGCTGTCTGTATTGGATACTGGCCATTAAAAGAATATAATCTGAGAATATTTGATACAAACATAGGATTACGACCTAGCATCTCACATCACTTATGTTGTGTGTGTCAATTTTTATACATGAGAATCGGGATATACAGTTAAAATTTGACTCTGAACGATTGATTTTTGAAAAATTTTACTTAATAAAAATTAATTTAATAAAAATTTAATTAATTAAAAATCTTACTTACCGTTAGAGTTTTTGCCAGAAATCTGCTGAGAGAATGTCGTCGAAGAAAAATTTTTTCATTTTTCGTTAGAGATATCTGATCTGGTGTTTGAAACGTGGCCTAATCTCTAATAAACCAACACACTATCCACTAGATTGTGGCGACTTCTAAGAATACATATGTGATAAATGACACCAATTGGCAATGAATGAAAAGAGCCCATTTTAAAAATAATGCTTGGCACTGTAAATGTCTCCAACATGACTTGGCTGCCATAAGTAAACATTGGCTGCCATTGATGAATGGAATTATCACAAAAGACAATCTCATGGCGCGTAACCTCTATTAAAACATTTCTTCTGTTAATAACAAGGAAAGATCTTTTAACGACACATAGAATATTACTATGTCGTCTTCTCATAGCATCACAGCCAACGAGACCTCGTTTTATAGATTTGGCTTCAATTTTTATTCGTGATACGCACTTCCCGTGTTGTTTCAATATTTGTATACCGTGTGTGCGTTTTCGCATGTATTTACATTTCGCACTTAATTGTAACTTGTTCTCACCGCTAGTAAATAAAAAGTTTGCTGTTGATGAAGTGCGAAATTAAAATCTGAAAAGTTTTTTGTTTGACTTTTAAGAATTTTTTTTATTTCCGTAAAACAAAGTGTTTTTGTTGTTGATATAATAATGAGTAGAGAAGTATGTCCCGCCACATGTTGCATTATTAAATTTTGAAAAAGTTTTTCGCACCCCAAACGAAATAGGCACGGAAAAAAAACAAACGAAATATTGTCAGTAAGCATACTCATGTCTAACAGTCTTCACAATTGGAATGGCCTGTAAAAAAATTGTGGACAAGTACTTTCAGCTCAAATACGATTCTTCCTTGTCACATGTCAAAGTCGCCGTAGTCTAGTAGGTAGTGTGTTGGCTTATTACACGTAAGGCCACGGTTCAAACCCCATTTCAGACATCGAAACGAAGATATGAAAAAAAATTTCTTCGGCGACTTTCTCTCAGCAGATTTCTGGCAAGATCTCTGAAAGTAAATAAAATTGCCATGAAAAGTTTCTCAAAAAAAATCTTCTTCCGCAGTCTTCCGCAGTTGATTTTAAACAGTAGGTCCCGCCACTCATGCATAAAATTAACACACACAACATCAGTGGTGTGAGAAACTAGGTCGTAATCCTGACTGAAGGGTTGTAATGACCACTTATGTATGTAAAAACGAAGGTAATAACGCGTCATTTTGCACATTTTGGCTCAGACAGCCGAAGTCGTTCTATCAAAGTTCAAGTGAACTACAGTCTTAGAGCATGACTACTTTTGTTCCTTATCTCCACACTTATATTTCCAACCTGAGTACTGTTTGAGATAAAAACTCTACTCTTATATATCATAGGTGGAAACCTGATAACCGACTTAATGTCCAGGACACCTCTTTGTAACATAGTACTTATTCCGTCATTGGTGTTGGCATTTTAAACGTGAGGCCATGATTCAAACCCCAGATCATACATCTTGAACGAAACGAAATATGAAAAATAGGCGACTTGCTCTCAGCAGATTTCTGGCAAGAACTCTAAAAATAAATAAAAATTGCCATGAAAAGTTTCTCAAAAAAAAAAAATTTGGCGTTTGGAGTTGGTCCCGCCACTCATGTATAAAAATTATGATACTAAACATAAGTGATGTAAGAAGCTACCTTGTAATCCTTGCTAAAGGGTTGCAGTGACCAATTGACGTCTGTATAGTACATCTCAAAATATTAGTTTCTTTACAACAGTAAATTGAAATTGAAAATGAAATTAAATTCTCTTTTGCTTGCCAAAGGACATTTTTCTTTTGTAAAGGAGGTACAAAATCACTGATTAATTCACAGTAACTGTATGCATACAATTACACAAGGACATGCACACAGGAATATATCACAAAATAGTGTTAAACGTGAATAGATAGAGTTGACACAACTGAGGAATGCATTACGAAATGAATGCTTGTTGCAATGGTGCACGATGTAATCAACAAAATAATCAACGGCACGGTATTGTACAAAGACGAGTGTATGTTTCGACAACTCTCTATCAGTTTGTCATTAAGTAACTGAACGCTTGTTGTGTCCTTCATTACAGAGATGGAACGTGAAATGGTAGAAGATAAACGAAAAAGGATGCGGAATTGTTCATGGCATGTAAGGTTTATACGGCAGTAGTGCAGCCGAATGTTGTATCCATCTATTCTCACAATTAAATTGCTTGTAGCTACTCTGAGATTCGAAATGAATAAAAAAGCTGTTGGAAACTCTCAGTAAAAATAAAATATTTGTCTGAGCAAATATTTGTTAATAGAAAATGACTGAATACGGAGTTTCTGAACTCGTTATTGTGTAACTCAGTATGGAGCATGTTGTGTGTATTAATTTCATCCTTAAGTGGTGGGAGCTACAGTTTAATAAGGCAAAACACTAAACTACTAAACCACGATGACTACTCTCGACGACTGCAATAAATAAACACACTGTCAGCTGGACAGTCGCCGTAGTCTAGTAGGAAGTTTGTTGGCTTCTTAGACGTAAGTCCACGGTTTAAACCCCAGGACAAACATCAAAACAAAAATATGAAAAACAAATTTTTCTTCGGCGATTTCCTCTCAGAAGATTTCTGGCAAGATATCTGAGAGTAAATAAAATTGCAATTAAAATTTTCTAAAAAATCTGTCGTCCCGAGTCGACTTTTAGTAGTCCCGCCACTCCTGTATAAAATTAACACACACAACATAAGTGGTGTGAGAAGCTAGGTCGTAATCCTGACTGAAATAATGACCAATTATGTATGTATATATGTATGTCAGCTAGACTACGGTGACTTGAATCCGATACCTATTCTAAAAACGTGTTCTTTAAGTTCACTATGATCGGTAAAACCCCAGTTATAATCCTCAGTCTACTTCTCGATAGTTTGATGCATAACTCAAATCACTTCACATTATAATTGCCCATCAAAAGTTGAGATTATTTAAAATCCGTGCACACCCTTCAAAACCCCTCTTTATATTCCATAGAATAATGCTGATCTTATCAGCGGCTTGATTGCTACCGTCCCCGCAAGCTAATCTCCCTGCTTACATACATATATAATTGGCAATTACAACGCTTCACTCAGGATTACGACCTAGTTTCTCACACCACTCATGTTGTGTGTGTTAATTTTATACATGAGGGGCGCGACCTACAGTTGAAAATAGACCCCGAACCACAAATTTTTGCCAGAAATTTGCTGAGAGGATTTCGCTGAAGGTATATTTTTTTGGTATTTTCGTTTTGTTGTCTGACATGGGGTTTTGAAACGTGGCCTTTACGTCTAATAAGTCAACACACTACCTACTAGACTACGGCAACTTCCTGCTTATTGCTGTAAATTCCTACGTGAATGGGGGTTTTAATCCTGACTAGCTGATTCAGCTTTCCATTCTAATCTTAAAGCAACCTAATAGCAGCTGAGAGCGCGGAGAGCAGACTGACTGCCATATAGTGCTGCTATGTCCTGTTCAACTTCCTGTCCAAGTGGAGTAAAGCACATCCTTCGATAGAGTAAACTTTCGCTTTCAAGGAAGAAAATATATGTTATCGACAAGTAGACACGTGCTGCATATTGGATCTCAGATAACAGCCATAACTATACTTTCGATATAGTCAAGAAATTTATTTATCTTGGCTCCGCCGTTACCACCAAAAATGATGTCAGTCTGGAGATCAAGTGCATGATCACTTTTGCCAACAGGTGCTACTATGATCTCAGTTGGCAATTGAGTAGGCAATTGAGCCTCTCTCGTACGACAAAACTATTACTCTACAAGACGCTCATACTTCTTTATGGCGCAGAGGTTAAGTCCTACGTAAGGTCTTCGGTCCAGTGCGAGCTGGTGATGATTTCCGCATCCGATCCAACAGTGAGCTGTATGAGCTGCAGCGTATTAATATCCAGCGGCTGCGCTGGCTCGGCCATATTGTTCGAATAGATGCGGAGATCTGCGGAATTCGGCGAAGAGGACGACTTTGTATGCGTTGGAAGGACCAAATCCAGGAAGCCCTGTCATCGATTGGTGTGACCAAATTGCATAGGCGAGCAATAGCATTTGACAGATCATAATGCCTCCTGATTAATATAGCTTTAAACTTGTGGGTATACCCAAAATATGAGAGCTTCGACAATAAAAACTAAAATATTTCATTGAACATTTCCATGGGATTACAAGAAATATTTCCTTTCCTCAAATTTTTCATTCAGTTTTGGCAGACATTATAGAAAACCGTTTAATATTTCCATTTTCTCATACAAAAAAAAACTCCAAGGATTTCATTACCACTCAACAAATAACAATTTTCCCAAGACCTCTTGATCTTTTTGGATAATAAATTAAAAAACTTTCTTCAATGCATTCAGTGCCGCATTAAAGGCTGAAATGAATATTTCATTACAAGGCATTAAGGAGTAGACAGTAACTCGCCTCCTTGATGACGATTTCTTTGGCAGCGATTAGCAGTTACGAGTTTGAAAAATTATTGATGACTTGTACGCTTGGCTTCATCGTTTAACACTTGCCACCAGCAAAAACAAATGAAGTGACTTTACAATTGTGTGAAGCGAAGAAGAAAGCAATTTCAATAATAATAAGAAATGAAAATGAAGTTCAAAAGCTATAGACGGTTTGGAACGACTATGAGATAAGCTACAGCAATGAGACTTAACATAGGAGTCCTCTAGAGTTTTGTGATTTAAATTGTGAAACCAAAATTTTCTTAAGTAAACTTGCAAACTCTTCTTACCACGATACCAGATAATAAAAGTGAAGGAAATAACATGGCTCCTACATACTCTTTTAAGAGAAAGAAAGTTCTTTGGTATACTCATGTGTCAAGTACATATATTGTTACAATTTAAGAAATAAATATTCAGAATATATTGGAAAAACTTTAGAGTTGCCTGAAAGCCAAAGTTTACGCTATCGAAAGATGTGCTGTATTCAACTTGTAGAGGAAGTTGAACGAAACATAGCATTACTATCTGACAATCAGGTCGCCTTACGCGCTCTCAGGTTGCTTTAAGATTAGAATGGAAAGGTGAATCAGCTAGTCAGGATTAAATACCCAGTCACGTAGAAATTTGCAGCAAATAGCAGAAAGAACACCTTGCGGGCAGGGTAGCTTGCACGCTGCCAGCCAGAACGATTCTATAGAGCAGGAAGAGGGTTTTGGAAGGGTATACATACATACATAATTGGTAATTACAACCCTTCAGTCAGGATTACGGCCTAGCTTCTCACACCACTCATGTTGTGTGCGTTAATTTTATACGTGAATGGCGGGAACTTCAGTTTAACGTCGACTCCGAACGACAGATTTTTGAGAAACGTTACATGGCAATTTTATTTACTCTCAGAGTTTTTACCAAAAATCTGCTGAGAGGAAGTCGCGGAAGAAATAGTTTTTTCATATTTCTTTTTGATGTCTGACCTGGGATACGAACCCGGGCTTTACGTCTAATAAGCCAACACACTACATGCTAGACTACGGCGACTGCGTAAGGCCCTTTGAAAGGGTATGCTCGGTTAAAATAAATTTAAAGGAAAGCGCGCACCTATCTGGACTTGAAAGGATTTTAAACAATCTTAACTTTTTGAGTTAGGCATCAAACAATCGCATTTTAAAGGTCATGGTGGACTTAAAGTACACGTTTTTAGAATAGTGATCGATTCAAGTTACACCTTAGACTAGTAGATAGTTTGTCAGCTTATTAGACGCGAGGATCAAAACGAAATATGAAAAAATATTTTTTCAGTGACATCCTCTCAGTAGTCTTCTCGTAAAATCTCTGAAAGTAAATAAACTGTCATGAAAATCTTCTCAAAAATCTGACGTTCGTAGTATTTAAATCGTTGAAGTCGCCGTAGTTTAGTAGGTCGTGTGTTAGCTTATTAGACCGTAGGCCACGGTTCAAACTGCAGGTCAGACATCTCCAACAAGACGAAGTATGAAAACATATTTCTTCGGCAACTTTCTCTCTGCAGTTTCTCTAAAAATCTGTCGTTCGGAGTCTATCTTTAACTGTAGGTCCCGAAACTGATGGATAAAATTAACGCACACAACAAAAGTAGAGTGAGAAAACTAGATCGCAAATCCTGGCTAAAGGGTTGCAATGACCAATTGTATGTGTATGTATGTATGTAGGGTGTAGGGTAAAACACTTTGTCTTCCAAAAAATAAGCAGAAAAAACTCCTTTATTTAGTCAAGCCTCACACCACTCAACTGACGTTAATTACCAATATTACAACAAATATTCGATAATTTCCTATTTTACAATAAACGAAATTCAAAATAATAGAAATGGAAAATTAATGGATTTTTGTTTTGCTCTCTCTCTTATATCTCTTACCTTCTTGCCTTTGAGGACATGTCATGGAGAAATTATGTGTCTGGAGACTTTTCGTTTTTCCACAATCTTGTTGTGTCTTCAGGATACTCCCACAACTGCTGTAGAAATTTATAAAGAAAACAATTGCTTGCCAAAAAACAAAAAAAAGAAAACAAAATTTATTATTGACTGGTAATAAACTGTTGCTTTTACTTCATTTATCATTCGTTATGTAATGCCACGTAGTTGTTTGGAAATTAAGTGTGACCAACTGTTTAAATTACGGGAGACTGATAAAAATCAAGTGAAGTATAAAAATTACAATACAAAATTACAATACATAATTGTGCATTACAATCCTTTATTCAGGATTACGTCCTAGCTTCTCATACCACAAATTTATAACAATTTTATTTACTCTCAGAGTTCTTGACAGAAATCTGCTGAGAGGCAGTCGCCGAAGAAATATTTTTTTATATTTCGTTTCGTTCGTAATGTCCGACCTGGGATATGAACTGTGGCCTCACAAGCCAACAGACTACCTATTAGATTACGGCCACTATTCATAGAAATTACAATACGGTACATAATTACTTTTTATTTCTTGTAAAGAGAAACTTTACATACTAGATTTCTTATTACAACACTTTAGTCAGGACTACAACCTAGCTTCCTACACAACCCATGTTGTAAGGAAAAATTTTTATTCAAATGTGGCTATACCTACAGCTTAACATCGACTCCTAAGACTCCTTTCTTAAGAAACTTTTCATAACAATTCTGTTTACTTTTAGAGTTTTTGCGTCCAACGTACTAGTTCGCCGAATTGCTAAACTGCAGTGTTCAGCAGGACTTACTTGAGTTCGACAAGCGAATGGTTCTAATCTAACGGGAATTCTAATGGCACACACTGCGTTATTGGCAATCTCGTTGACAATCTCGATCTGCCTCACGCGGATTACTACAGAAGCTGCCATGTTGTGAAAGAATCGGAGTGTGTACGTGAGTGTCATGTATTTCAAAACAAACGTTATCGGTTTTTGGGTGACAAAACATTTGAAAATCTCGGCATGCTGAAGAAAGTGGGAACTGCTCTGTTTCATCTGAACCCCGGGGTAGTTAAAACCCAGCACTGACAAGTAGGCCTACCTCACACATTATAACACAATGGGACATATGGGCCAACGAGTGAAGTTGTCTGTAGACGGCAAGCTAACCGCTTCTTAAACTAACCTAAAGGCCAGATCGGGAAAGAACATTTGATGTCTAGTACAGCTGATAACGAGACGTACTAAACGCTGTATTTATTATTTATGTAGTCTGTGATACACAAACAAAAACGGTTACACATACAGTGGAACTTTTTTACAACAGATTTTTGTGTTTTACGACGGTTAGGTTTTCTGGTTCTCTTCGCGATGTCTAAGTTAAGACTTGAACCACGAGTTCTCGTCTAATAAGCAAACACACTATCCACCACACAACGGCGTCTACATCAATAATGGCTTCCCTTTTCTTCTATTTTATTTTTATCTAAAACAATTTTAAGAAAATAGTTGGTCCCATGTGTTAAACTATGAGGCTTTTCTGTGGCGTCTGTATTAATTGCTTGGCTGGTATTTTTTGCACTTTTGTGGCAAGAATAAATCTAAGGAGTTGGTAAATAATTGCGTTGGGGACTATGATGTCAGCTTAGCGTACTTCTATGTTAGTTTGAAAGAGTGTGACTTAAGCATATTACTTCCTTAGTGTTCCCTAGTTTTGTTGTAATTTATGTCATTATAGTCATTAGCTTATGCGCGTTTTTTTCTCATTATCTTTTCCATACACTTTCCTTTATCTACGCCTACTACTATATTTGCAGAGTTTATGCGTTTAAAAAACAACAAAATTTTGCAATGCAAAACTGTGAATAATTTGATAAACGATGTACCACCACCAACTATTCTCTTCGTTCGTGACGGCACGTACATAAGTATTGTATGTTAGTAACAGCGTTGTTGAATAATTGGGTTCGAGATAATGGTGTGTAGAGGAATCGCCAATTCAGAATCTCTTCCTATAATCACTGTTCTTCTAGTTCTGTAATACTACTATAAAAGTTAATAGAACTTCTTATAAACAAATGCACGACCTAACTTTACCTAAGGACCTATATGGATAGGTTTTTTCTTGTTTAGAGCTATTATTACAAATTGCCGTTAAAGTTGGGTTTAGTTAAAGGTAAGTTTAGCCAAAGTGAACTTTAAAGTTACTTTCGTTTCGTTATTTCAACCTAATGATAAAATAAAGTGAACTTTTTCAAAAATATGACAATGACGGAGCAATGTCGATAACACTGCTCATTTAAACAAGTTTTTTTAAACGCAGTGGCAAGGACGTGCTTCGTTTTTGCTGTATACAGTAATCCCTCGATTTACGTCGTATTTGGTTCCAAAAAAAGGCGACGTAAATCAAATGACGACGCAAATTGAAGTTAGAGGGAACAAAAAATTTGACGACGTAAATCGAAACAACGTTAATCGAGGCGACGTAAATCGAAGGATTACTGTATGCTCATTTTGTTTATATGTTTTTTAAACATAAACTTAACTTTAAGAGTTACCAGTAGGATGATCCTCCCTTTAGCTTAACGCTCACTTCTACCTTATTGTGCACTTATAATAATGAAAAACAATTTATCTGCCCATTAAAATCCTCTTTTTAGTTAACAGCAAGTTGTAATAATGGCCCTTAGAGGTGTATTTGGTATCACTAAAGAAGGCATTCTGCCTAAAGCTATAGAACAAAATTTGTATTGAATTCGACATCTCCTTGAGAACGTCTTTGGCTAGCCCTTAATTGTCAACGGCTAAAAAAAAGGTCGACGCTACGTGCCACATGGTGGAGACAATTCACATGAGAAAATGTCATTTTTTGGTATGGATTTTAGGCTGCATCCATTTAACAACGAGCACTAAACGGCGATTATTACTAACTTTTTTGGATCTGAATTGTACAATGGACACCAACATGTTGTTTTAACAACTCGCATGATCATCTCACGTAATGTTGATGTGATGATGGCCACCGAGATCGTGTGATTTGACCCAGTTAGGAAACATCACCCATAACTTCGTTCAAATTTGGTTTGATTTATGCGTCAGATTCACAGAAAATTGAACATTTTAGATGCGCCACACTCATAAAAACTGTGTGCAAACATTTCAACAATGTTATAATTGATCATTACAACACTTCAGTCAGGATTATAACCTAGCTTCACACAACACTTATGTTGTGTGTATGAATTTTATACATGAGTTGTGGGACCTACAGTTTAAAGTCGACTCTAATGACTGATTTTTGGAGAAACATTTTCATGGCAATTTTCTTTATTTACTCTCAGAATTTTTGCCAGAAATTTGCTGAGAGGAAGTTGCCAAAGAAATATTTTTAAAATTTCGCTTTGTTGGAGATGTCTGATCTTAGTTTAGAACCGTGGCCTTACGCCAAATAAGCTAACGATGTTATATTACACACATAATGGCATCAATAGGTCTTTCAAATGAATGAAAAAATTTCGTTGATATTTTAAACACACACTTTGTTTTAGTGGAATGTAAAAACAGGAAATATTTGATGACCAGTAGATGCATAAATATATTGTTACGTTTTCATCCTTTTACAAACGTTTAAAATATGAGTTCGTAGATTGCAAATAAAATAAAAATAAATTTGTGTTTAGTTTTAATTAAAATTCTTTATTAATCGCACAATTCTGTGTGCCACTGTTTACAACTTGATGTAAACAACAACAATTTACTTTCTTTGTTATTCTTCTTTACACTCTTTTGCGTAGACACTAACAATTGTTCGACAGATCTTCGTAACGGTGATCTTAAAACCACGATTATTCTCTTCACACGCAATGCGTCTTTAAACAAGACTGTCTGAATTTTTACTGACTCCGTTGCCTGCTTTGTCTTGGCTTTTATATCGCAGGGTAAACAGTCTGATGAATGCTATTGAATGACTTCGCGAAATCTCTATAAATTTAAACATGTTGTGTACGTTATTGTTGGTTGTGTATTTTGTTTACATTTGTCGTTGCCTGTTTGTTTACTTGTTTATCCCTTTTTTATACTGATGTTGTTGTTATATTTTTGTTTATTTGTTGATCATGTAAACAAGTCCATTGTTTTTGTGTTTGCAACTTTTTGTTTATCATTTTAATGTTAAACGATGTAACACCATTTCCATTTTCGTAACAATGTGATTAAGCCTACGGTTGCGTATATGAAGTTGTCCTACAAATTATGTTTTTAATAACTACTACGCATCACTGTAACCATTCCCATCACCACCACTATGTCCACATTGTCGTAATGTCGACACATTGATGGGAACTTGTAGCACAAGACGTTGTCGTGGAAATTATCCATGTCATATGACAACTTGACTTGCGACTGTTAAATGTTGCATGGTTTTCCCCATTTGAATAATGTATTCATGTGTAAATTTTCCAAAAACGTCTGTCCTAACTGTCTGTTCACATTTATTTATGTATGTATGTGTCACTGAGTAAATAAACGAACACATGAGTGAGTGAGTGAGTAAGTGAGTGAGTGAATATACATGATGAATGTACGTGATGTTCACACTTGAAAGAGATGTCTTTAAGGCACTGGCTGTCACAATATTTTTGTCATCAATTTAGTGTCTATTTCAGCGATTATGGGCGATTTTTTTAATATTTTTTTGTTTTAATAATTGATAACCCTGTTCATGGTATTGGTTTAAATAATAATTAAATAAGGATTTTAAAGTTGTATTGAAAAAAAGTAAACTAAGCAGTATAAGAGAATTTTGTTTTTAGGTCTGGACAGAGGCTTAAGAAGCCAATTCGGCTATGAGATGAAATATAACGGGCCCCATTACATATAAGGTACAAGGAAAACACAAAAGACATCTACATTCGTTGGCTACATCAATGGACAACTGTCGAGGGGTTAACCTTTCAGGCTTTTTAGAATGAATCGAATTTCTACAGTGGTCTTATATAGTTGAAACTCAGTAAAAAGGTTCCCATATTAAACTTTTTTTTACGCTATCTAACCACTACAATGTTTTCCAAGCAGAGGTCATGGTAATTTTGTAAGCGGCACAATGCTTGTTGTGTGGCAGGATTTTCCCTGAAAATCTTTTGATTTCTTCAGACAGCCATTAAGTCCCGAACGTAGTTTTAACATCCGTTCTTGTTCATGAATGCGGAGGATTTCTGAGAGAAGTCAGAATCATTCAAGAGGTAACACTCCTTTTTCTCCCTTTCCTACTTGCTCTTCTTTTTTCCCATCTCCTTCTTTATCCTCTTACTTAAAGGGCGTTCTGTACAATGGGTCAACTTGACCTACACGTACTGTACTTTTCTCATTTGACAAGTACACTTCCTCCAACCTAAGCCTAATAGATAACACCTATTTGGGTACCAGAATATAGAAATATCGCTAGAATTGCATTGCTGGCGAGTTGGCCAAGACTAGTACAGAGCCTGCAATTTCTGATATGTTTCTGGGTATACGTATTCCGATTGCGTTCTCCAGATATATGTGGGTCTAGCTCGTTTTTCTATACCTATCTAGCAAATGACTGAATTTGCTATATACATACATACATACATTTTTGGTCATTACAGCCCTTCAGTCAGGATTACGACCTAGTCTTTCACAACACTTATGTGGTTGACATTAATTTGTATACATTAGTGGCGGGCCCTACAGTTTTTGCCAAAAATCCGCTGGAAGGAGGTCACCGAAGTAATTTGTTCATATTTCGCTTAATTGGAGGTATCTGACATGTGGTTTGAACCGTGGTCTCACGTCTAACAAGCCAACGCACTACCTACTAGATTACAACGATTTCACTCATTAGAACGCATTCCCTTTAAAGAATTTATTGCTCATTACAGCGCTTTTTCCAGGTTTATGACTTAGCTTCTTACACTACCCATGTTGTGTGCGTATCTTTTATACACGAGTGGCTGTACCTGCAGTTTAAAATTGTCTCCGATTTATAGATTTTTGAGAAGTTTTTCAAGGCCATTTTATTTACTTTCACCGTTTTTGCCAGAAGACTGTACGCGGAAGTCGCCGTACAAATATTCTTTCAAATTTAATTTTGTTTGAGATGTCTCTGCTGAGTTTTGAAGCACGGGCTCTTGTTTAAGAAGCTAAGTCCTTACCAGAGATCAGCAATGAATCGTTTTTCGCTACTCATAAGCACTCATGAAATTCTCAATATATGTGAGTCAACAATATTGAAATTTAACTATTCTGATTCATTCGTACTCACTACAATATTGCAATGAGTATGCATACAACGTTGACATCAAACTCTTACCATTCGAAATATGTTTGATTCATAAGCCTACTCATTTAGATTCATAACTTTAGAAAAATACTTATAATACTCATAAATGATTCGAGTGACTCATCATCATACATCAAAATTTACAGTCTTAGTTGTTGTTGCATTTACAAAAAAAAAGTAAAAGGACACATAAGCAAAAAAGACAGATCAGCAAGCAAAGCAAACACACAACCTTTTAGTGAGTATTTTAGTGTTCGTACGCGACTCTTTCTTTTTTTTTTTTTTATTCTTGTAAGTGTTGAGTTATGGAGAGTCGAAATCAACAACATCATACGTATTGTTAATTACGAATATGATGAGTACTTCAAACTTTGAATATGAGTAGAAGTTCCATGACACATATTAAAATCAGTATGAATGCGTATAAGTTTCAGAAATTATGATCATAATTCGATTCCACTCGTGTACTTATTGCTGATTTCTGGTCCCTATCTATTAGACTACAACGACCTTCTCACCAATTCTATACAATCTTTGTCATAATTTTGTTCAAAACATTTGGCGTCTCAATTCCGAATACCTGCTGTTCTCTCAAGGTTTTGTTGCCTTTTTGATTGGCCTTTTAAGGTTTAAATTGTTTTGTTGTGTGTTTCCTCTATATTGGATGACTTCAAATTGGCCAGGTTTAGAACCACATTTGAAAATCGCCTTAAAAACTGTTTCTTTAGGTAAAAAGTTTCTGAGAAAACTATCTTTTAACTCTCCTTTCCTTTAAAATTATAACTTAAATGCTTATCCTGGCAGATATTTACAAAACTCCAATGAAATAAACGGAGTATTTATGCGAGCGAAAAGTTTCTTAGTGTCATTTTTCTTTTTCTTTATGGGTATTCACTATTATTTACTACCCAGCATACAGATTATCATGATACAATATATTCCCATTGCTTGTTAGCATTTACTTTGTTTCTCTATTAAAACGATTCCCATTTCCATTTCTCTTTCATTCTACAATTTTCCTCTTTGTCTTCTTGCCGATTTGATTTTCTTTAAATCTTTTCATTTAGCAGTGAGTGACCTGATTATATTGCTGCTATAAACTCTTCTTTGTCTTCTGCAGTTTGCCAAAAAAAAAGCAACAGTTTCACAGCTTTTTCCCCTGAGTGATTCTAATTCTAATACTCCGTGAAATTTTTGGTGAAATTACTTCTCTATGCAGTAGTCTTTTCATTCCTTTCAGTTCAGTTTCCTTTTTGGCAAATTATTTTTCTTGATTTCAATCGCTAGTCTCTAGAGGAGACTCATCAGCTTGATTTTAAAGGAAATTTTGTTTGTTTGCTCAATGGAATGATACAAGGCGAAATATATTTGTTACAAAGTGTTAAAGGATTAGGGATTATTTTATAAAATGCAAGCGAAATCAATTGCAGGCGTTAATTAGAATATAAGGAATGGACACAGGGAATTTACCACCGTAGCCTAGTTGGTAGTGTGTTGGATTATTAGACGTGAGCCCATGGTTCAAACATCAACTCAGACATCTCCAACAATACGAAATTTTAAAAATATATCTTAGGCTACTGCCTCTCAGCAGTATTCTGGCAATAACTGTGAGCGTTAAATAAAATTGCCATGAAAAAGTTTCTCAAAAATCTGTCGTTCGGAATCGACTTCAAACTACAGATACCCGCCACTAATTAACACACAACATAAGTGGTGTGAGAAGCTAGATTCTAATCCTGGCTAAAGGGTTGTATAGAAACGAAAGAATCGTGTGATTATTAAATTTTGAAATTTTTTTTTCAATAATTTTACCCACAAAAAAATACGCAACACATCTCCAAGCCAATGGAATTGCAGCGTATCAATTAAACATTTTCTGTTTGACCAACACAAATTTAAAAAAATTTTTCCTCTGTTATCACGTTGCAATTAAAATAATTCCAAACATTATTTAACACAAAATTAAATGAAATTCGTAACAAAAATACATAGTTTTTTGGCCTGTAATTATAATTCCAGTGAATTTCTAAGTTTTTGCTCATTTTAAACAAAATATTTTTGTTCAATGCTTACTACGCTTTGGGGAATATGGTTGCTTGGCCAAATGGTGCTAATTTAAAACACATTTTTAATGAAATTATTTTCGTGGCACAACTATGATTTTAAAATATTGAAATGAGTTGTCGTTGTTGTGTATAAAAGAGTTTCATTGATTGAACAAAAAATTATTTTTCCAATAGATGTAACAGTCAGTAGCTCTTGATGTTGTGGACATGAAAATTCAGTGCGATGTTCGCTATTCTTAAGACAGTGCAAGAAATACTTCACTTCATCTGCTCTGATCTGATCTCCTTATATATTAACGCCACTTATAGAGTACAGGGCGAAGGTGCTCATTAATGACGGTATGGTATCCAACTGTATTGATTCATTGGATCATCGACGCAATGGGGCTTGTGTTTCACTATTCTATCGCTGCTCCAACGGATTTTGTTCGAACGATATAAGGAAACTTGTTCTCGAGTATTATGTATTTGTCTTTCTCGCCGTATCCATCCGTTTGTGGTGTGTGGGCCAGTGCATCGCCATTGCATCGCACACAGCATTACGGACTAATTTCGTTCTTTAATCGAGATCAGAGATTAGCAATGATTATTCAAAAAGATGAGTAAAATCGTATCATACTCATAATTTTTGATACTTTCATTCATACTTATTTTATTATCATGGAACCTCTACTGATATTCAAAGTTTGGAGTACTCATCACATTCATACTTAACAACACATATGATGTTGTTGATTTCGACTCTCCATTACTCAAGATTTAAAATAATCACAAAATAAGTATTATTTGCGTACGAACACTAAAATATGCACTAAAAGGTTGTGTGTTTGGTCTGCTTGCTGCTCTGTCTTTTTTGGCTATGAGTCTTTTTTCTTTTTTTGTAAATGCAACAACAACTAAGACTGTACTCATTTTGATGAATGATTAGAGTTACTCGAATCATTTAGAAGAATTATAAGTAAAGTTATGAATCTAAATGAGTAGGCTTATGAATGAAACATATTTCGAATGGTATCAGTTTGATGTCAACGTTGTACGCATACTCATTACAACCTGTACTTATAAATCAACGTTGTAGTGAGTATGAATGAATCAGAGTAGTTAAATTTGAATATTGTTGAGTGATTATGAGTAGCGAAAAAACGATTCATTGGTGATCTCTGGTCAGTATATTCGTATGTAGAACTCCCTTCCTGTAGAGGTCTTACCTATCGGATTTTTCTAGTTGCGACACAATACACTACATGCGAGTGTTGTTCGTACAAAAGAAATTTTTTTTTACAATATGAGTCAATATTGTTTGTGTGATTTTGTCCGCCCTAAATACAACTTACATTGCCTCTCTAATGGGTTAAATAATCATTCTTCCTCTTTTATGCTGAAAAATGTCGGATGGTTAGTATTCAAGCTCTTATTAAGAAGATGCAACATCCCACTCATCAGTAAGTTATCAGCATTATCTCTCCATATTCCTCATTATCAAAGTCGTCGTAGTCTAGTAGGTAGTGTCTTGGCTTACAAGAATAGAGCTAGTGGTTCATACCCATGCTTAGACATCTTGAACAAAACGAAATTTGAATATTTTTTCCGAGACTTCCTCTCAGCATTCTTCCTTGTCATATCACATTTTTCTAGTTCCAACACAATGTACTGCATTAGTGTAGGCCATACCCTGAGTATTGGTTGTACAAAAAAAAAAAAAAATATAAATATGACAAGGAGTCAATATTGCCTTTGTGAGTTTGTCCACCCTAAATAAAATCAAGATTACTTCCCTAACGGATTAAATAATCGTGCTTCGCCTTAGATGCCACAAAACGTCACTTGGTTAGTATCCAAGCTCTTATTAAGGAGCTCCTCAGTAAGATATCGACATTCCTTATTCCTGGTTATGAAAGTCGTCGTAGTCTAGTAGTTAGTGTCTTGGCTTACTAGACGAGAGCTTGTGGTTCATACACATGCTGATTTCGATTTCGTTTGGCGCTTTCCTCTCTTCAGTATTCCGCCAAAAACAAAAATTGACATGGACAGCATATCCCCCGGGGTTTATCTCATTTTATGTGAACTGGCCATCGTGTTCGTACTGTTTGACACAGTGAATGCAGTTTGAGACAGTCTGGTCATTACAACCCTTTAGTCTGGATTACAATCAAGCTTCTCTCATGTGTTAATTTTATACTTGCGGAACCTACAGTTTAAACTCGACTTCGTACAACAGATTTTTTGAAAAACTTTTCATGGCAATTTTATTTAACGCTCAGAGTTTTTGCCAGAAATCTGCTGAGAGGAGGGAAGTCGCTGAAGATATATTTTTTCATATTTCGTTTAGATCGAGAAGTCTCGTCTGGGGTTGAAGCATGACCTCACGTGTAATAAGCCAACACAATACTAACTAGGCTACGGCGACTTTCGCTTGTAGAGAGCATTTAAAGTGGCATTCAAATTAGTACGTACTTAGCATAATTTTTTTGAAACTACATGTCGCTGGATCACCAGTTTGCCTCCTCTATCATAAGTTTAGATATCGTAACATTGGCACTAACCAATCCAAATAGCAATTGAAACAAATTTTTAGTCGGAAATGTTCTCCTAACTAGCAACCTGCTAGCAGTGCCTTGAAATATGTTTTTCAGTTTCTTTCCATTTTGTTAAGAAGTTTTTGCTGTGCTTAGTCATGAGATTCTTTAAACCTTAAATTGGGATTGAATAACTGCAAGATATGATAGACTACGGTGACTTGGAAAGTGATATGTTAGGCCATACTGGCATACTTATGAAATTTTCAATTTCTCTTTCTTATCTTATTTGCACTTTAAATTTATAAAATTTTCCATATTCGCTGATTGATTTGTGTTCAAAAGTAATTAAATTTATTTACTTGACCGCCTCCGCATGCAGACTTTTTATGTCCATCTTTATTATGAGTATTAAAAAATTTCGAATTTATGGGATGGTATCCCATGTGAAGCATCGAACAAATCACAATGAATTATTAGAGTTTATTTACAATTTATTTCGGCTTTTATAGGCTTGAAGTAGACAACTGTTGACAACATTTTTTATCAGAGAGCAACCTCTTTATTTGTCCCATGTAGTCTACTAAATCGATACTAACATGTAAATACCAATCGCAAGTTCAATTAATAACCAAAATAATCGTTTACAAAGGATACTGTCCCATCTTTTAGTTTCGAAATGGACAAGTTTTATGTTTTAATGTCTAGTGCAGTTGCCTATAAAAGTGGTGTTAAATTGAAGAGTGAAATATTGTTGCGTCATTAAAGAAATAAAAAACGCCGCTAGCCAAGGCGTTAAGGCATTAATTAAAAATTGTCTTCTCTATTACAGGTTTTGTCTTGAAAACCCAAATGCTAGACATCAGCTAATTTACAAAGACTTACTAGTTTTTGGACATAATTTACAGCGACAACAACTGCGTGAAGTTAGCAGGAAACGTGTGCTACGTGGATGACAGTTCATGTCTGATGTAAACTAAAAAGGTGTGAACGTAAATTAACTGAATTTCTTTATATATGCAAAATAATGGACAAAACAATTACCCAACATCTGAGCACACATGTATGTTTGATATACAAGGAAAAAACTCTGAAAGCAAAATAAAACTTTCATGAAAACTTTCTCAAAAATCAAACAAAATAAAAATAAATTTGTGTTTAGTTTTAGATAAATCCTTTATTGTTCGCACTATTTTATGTACCACTGTTCACAACTTTATCTTACAACAACAATTTGCTTAGTTCGTTATTCTTCTTTACACTTCTGCTTGCGTAAGCACTAACAACTATTCGGTATAACTTTACAACGGCGATCCTCAAACCACGACTGTTCTTTTCACACGCAACGCGTCTTCACACAAGACTGACTGAATTCTTACTACTCGTTGCCTGCTTTGTCTTGCCTTTTTATATGCTCACGTAAACAGTCTGATGAAGGTTCATGAAGTCGAACGTTCGTGATTTCGCTTTCTCGAGAACTCTATCGTGACTTCATTGTTGTTTGTGTATTTTGTACACATTACATGTTGTTGCATTCTCGCTTACTTGTCTATCCCCTTTTCTTTCATACTGATGTTGTTGGTTTACTTGTAACAAATTCGTTGTATTCGTTTGTGTAGCTTTTGCTCATTTTAATGTTACACGATGTTACACCGTTTCCATTTTCGTAAAAATATTCTTTGCGACCAATATTTGCCAGGCCACAGCTTTCACGACAAGCACTGTAGATGGATGATTATTTACTTCTTTTGGCCTGCATGGTATGACCAAACACCAAACACATGTGGTTGCAACAGCACATGTAATATGACATATTCGGCAAAAAGCAAGGTAATGTGAACTGGCCACCAACATCATGCCATATGACCTCGATTGAAACTTTTCTCGTGGAGTTTTCTTTCGTCGCATGTGTATTCGAATAAGTCGCAAACCAGGCAGGTACTCAAAGCAAATATAACCAATGCCATCGGTCAAATTCAGAGTGATTTATGCGCCACAGTCATGGAAAATTTGACATTTCTAATGCGTTCCACCAAGAGGCTGTGAAGGCTATCAGAATGGCATCAATAGGTTTTACAAACGCATAAAATATTCCTATGATATCTCACAACATATTGTTTGTTATTATAATTTCTGCAAGTATTTTATTTTGTTTTTATTTTCGATATTTTTAAAATTGTAATTCGCTCTACCGCAATGCAGATATGAGAACACCTACCCAGTACCCATACATACTCAAACATGTGACAGTCCTGCAGCCAGTCTAAATAAAACACAGAAAAAACCGTGTCAGTTGTCTATTAAAACGTTCCATTTGCAAACTATTGCCTTGCCTGCGGTTGATTTTTGTTGCACTGAAAATTGCACTGCGTATGTGAATATGATTTCATGCAAATTTTGTTTGTAAGTTTATTTGGGTTTGTTTGCAAGCATTTAACATTTCATAACTTATAACAGTTTCAGTCATTCAAGCAAACATTTTCAAGTCAATTACAATTTCATTTAATATTTCATTCATATCAGAAAAGAAAAATTAAAATATTTAAAAATAAATTATTCGCATTAAAGCCACAGAATTATAAAAAACAATAATTTTTAAAACAAAAAATTGTTTCTCACGCCTCCATATGAACGCTGCACCATTGTAGTCTTGTTGCTTGAGAGCCGAAACCACAAACCTTCACTGCTGATTTTTTAAACAACAGTGCTTTCAACAACAAACCTCATTTCTTACTCGATGATTAAGTAGAAATCCAAAATGACTGCGTATGGAGTTCGAAAGTTTTTATGAAAATAAAAAATTTAGATACTAGTGTTTTGCATTTACATCGCTTAACATTAAAATTATAAACAAAAGCTACAAAAACAAAATAATTCAGTAAACAAACCAGTTTACGAATTATCGTATTGCTTAATAACAACAACACCAGCATAAAAGAATGGTAAACAAGTAAACAAAAATCCACAAACAACATTACATGTATAAATGTAAACGAAATTCACAAACAACAATAGTGAATGTAAAAAACGATGTTTACATTTATAGAGATTTCGAGAAGGCGAAGAAGTCACGAACATTCAAGAATATACATCAGACTGTTTACTTTGCCATTCAAAAGGCAAGGCAAAACAGCCAAAGGAGTTAGTAAAAGTTCAGTCAGTCTTTTGTGAGGACAAGATGTGTGTGAAGAGAGTAATCGTGGTTTAAAGATCTCCGTTACAAAGATCTGTCGAACAACTGACTAGTAACTGTTATTGTTTATGCAAAGAGTGTAAACAAAACAATTGTTGTTGTTTACATTAAGCTGAGAACAGTGGCGCACAGAATTGTGGGAACAATAAAGAATTCTAATTAAAACTAAACACGAATTAAATTAATTTCATTTGCAATTTACGAGTTCATATTCCATGTCATGTGGTATAAACATTGATGGTTGCATAGCGAGCTTCCAAATTTTCGGACCAGAAACCTCTATTTGGAAGTCTAAAATCATATGGACGTAAATGTGTCTATATCTTCCTGTCCATAGAACAGTTTGCCTTAGTAGAAGTGAAATAGAGTGCTCTGTTGAACAGGACAGCTGACTGCCTGCGTACTCTGTCTTTGTGTGGATTTAAAATTTTATTAAGGCTCATGCATTTCAGATCATCCAGCACATCTAGAACACATCCAAATTTAACACGCTTGTTGTCGATTTCAATTCCACGTGTTTATTTTTATTCCTTTATTTGTACATTTAAAACTAGATTATGCTGTTCAACTAAAGAATATTACAGTAGAGCGTCCATTAGAAAATTATACTCCAACGATTGGTTTAAATTGCAGCCCAACTCTTTCCAAAATTCACACTTTGTTGTTGTCGTACGTGATAATTTCAGAGAAATTGTTAGAAATTGCTACATTTACTGCTTGCTTCCATTTCTCGCATCTGATGTATGCAACAAACATCTCGTACGTGCTTGTCAGTGAGGTTCTTCTAAGCAAAGTAACCTAAAACTTGAAGAAACACAGCAATAGCAGCGTTAGTTAGGAACAACAAACATCGTTAATTTAAATAAGAGAAAACCTACTCAATAATCGTGAATTATAATAAGGTTAAGTAATCGACTGCCATTCCATTTGCATAAATTCCTGAAAGTTGAAGTTGAAGTGAAGACGATAATGATGATGTTTGTTTTTGTATGCATTGTAAAGTAATGAAACCAAAGGAGTACAACAGATTAAAGAGATATACCCGTACATGGCAAATCAAGTTTTTTAATTACTAAAAAGCAATCCTTTCCAAATACATCACTAACGTGAAGGACTGTAACATTAGTTAATACAGCCTTTAGTCCTACAGAACCCTATTCAGTCTGCCTTAAGGTTATTGAAAAGCCATATTGGGTACCCAGTTATGAGGTACTTCTACGAGAAATTTTGTAGTCATCCAAAGGTTTCAAGATTCTTATGTCGGAGCACAGCACAAGCTTCTTAAGGAAATGTAGAGCAACTGAGCAACATATTTCAAGGCACTGCTTACAGGTTGCAGGTTAAAAGCACTTTTCTGCCTAAAAATTTATTCCAATTGTAAGAAGTGCTCTTGGGTTTGGCTAGTGGCAAGTTCACGATAGTAAAAAATACAATAGAGGAGGCAAGCTGGTGATCTAGCGACATGTGGTTTCAAAAAGCTGGTGCTACCTAATACACTGCTAATACCACTTTGTATGCTTTGTACAAGCAATAGTCGTCGTAGTCTAATAAATATTGTGCAGACATATTATGTGTGAAGCCACGGTTCAAACCCCAAGTCAAACATCTCCAACAAAGCGAAATATGAGAAAATATTTCTACGGCGATTTCCACTCAACAGTCTTCTGGCAAAAACTTTGAGAGTGAAATAAAATTGCCATGAAAAGTTTCTCAAAACAAAAATCAGTCGTTCGGAGTCGACTTTGAACTGTAGGTTCCGCCACTTATGTATAAAATTAACACACACGGCATAAGTGGTATGAGAAGCTAGGTCATAATTCTGACTGAAGGGTTGTAATGACCAATTATGTATGTATGCATGTATGTGTAATTAAAACTAAACACAAATTTATTTTTAAACAGTCTGATGAATGTTCTTGAAGGCGAATGTTCGTGGCTTCGCCTTCTCTAGATCTCTATAAATGTCAACATCGTTGTTTCATTATTGTTGTTTTTATATTTCGTTTTCTTGTAGTGTTTCTTGGTATATTTTTGTTTACTTGTCATTTTTTATGCTAGTGTTTGTTGTTATATTACAGTGCGATAATTTGTGAACAAGTTCATTTTTTTGTTTTGTAGCTTTTGTTTATAATTTTAATGTTGAACGATGTAAAAACAAAATACCAGGATCTAGATATTTCCAATTTCCTAAAAATATATTACGTGCGTTTGCTATTATTAAAATCATTAAATAATTGATGGGGTCCACGGATTGATGTTTTTGAGGTGATAACATCACAATTGTTTTGAAGACGTAAAGTTCTTATTAGAAAGCTTTTTGACTATTTTATCTACCTTACTCGGCTGCAATATATGATGCTGTGCTCATTTTCTCTCCATTTTCTATTGTTCCTATACACTCTACTCCTTTGATTATACATAGTTAAAAAAAATTTTTCGTAACAATATACTAGGGGTTCTGATATTAAACTTTATTATATGGTGCCGTTTCATAGCCATTCTGACAGCGTTACAATGCTTTTTGGTGACAGAATTTTCAATAAAAATTTTTTGACTTACTCGAACAGTCAGGCTGCTACTAAAAAATATTTGGATTTCTCAAGGAAATTTTGAATCATTGAAAACCAAGTCTTATATGGGTTCCCAATCAGACGGATATCGTTGGAAATTGCATTGTTGATGAGCTGACCAGGACAGGTACTAATCTCCGAAACTACCACCACCTCCTGCATAACTTAAAGATCTTATGCTCTAAGACGATATTAAAATGGAATTAAAATGCCTTAAATGCCATGATTTGATGACAGAGAAGTGACTTTAAGACATATTCTAGGCGAGCGTTCTGCTTTGCAGAAACTCATATGGAAATTTTGAGGAGATGTTATTAATTCGAGTCGCCGTAGTCTAGTAGGTAGAGTGTTGGCTTATTAAACATGAGGCCGTGGTTTAGTGATCTCCAACAAACCCAAATATGAGAAAAATTTCTTCGGCAACTTCCACTCAACAGGCTTCTGGCAAGAACTATGAGAGTAAATAAAATTGCTGTTGAAGTCTCTCAAAAATCTGGCATTCAGAGTCGACTTTAAACTGTAAGTACCGCCACTCGCTGATAAAATTAACAGACTCGGCATAAGTGGTGAGAGAAGCTATGTCGTAATCCTGAAAGAAGGATTTAATGACCACTAATACTACTAATATTTGTACGCGCGATTTGAAATCATGGGAATCACACGTAAACGCCTTGCCCCCTTTACACAGTTTCTTGTATATGTTTCTTTAGTCACAGGTTTATCGAATAGGCTACAAATAAAATCGGCCCGTAAAGCCAAGATAACACATGTCATCGTTCAAATTCAGTCTCATTTATATGCCAGAGTCGAGGAAAATTGAACATTTTGTATGCACTTCACTTCGAGAAGCCATTGCGGGCAATTGAACGATGTTATCATGTTCCACACATAATGGCATCAGGACGTCTTACAAACAAATAAAAACTTTCGATGCTATCACCCATACACACTTAGTTTTATTTAAGTTATAAAACCGTTCATAAAAGACCGGGTACAATTGATTTCATACAATTTTCATTCTTTTGTGTTGGTCTTATTGGTAAATCACAAGAGTAAAATAATTAATCTGTCGATGGCGATTAAAGGTTGTCTTTAACTTTAGTTTTCATCACAGTACAACAACAATAATTGCTTGTCATGGAAACCATTTTCAACGTCAAAAAAATCTCAACCGCAACAGTCAATGTCAGTCAATCAACAGCAGCGATTTCCTGGAAGAAATACATAAAGTCCTGTATATAAGAAATAAAAGGTCAAGACTAACATTTAATGCTTATGTTGTATGTTGTTCGTAGCGACACACTATGTGGCATTTACCCCGAAAAACTGGCCAAAAAGGCAAAAATGAGTTTAAAGAAATTTAAGAAACTGAGTATGCAATTCGATAGACAATAAAATTTTGTATTATATAGTGAATTTTCACGACTTTAGGTTGAGATTTGTAGATTTGAGACGATGTCAAATTCAGGAAAGTGAAGAAAATTAAATACGTTTTTGGGGTTTTTTTGACATTTTAATAGGTTTATATGATATTTTTTTGTGGCTAAACAAATAGAGGTTTTATATTGATTTTTTGTTTATTTGAAAGGAATGAACAACTGCTACTTTTAGTTTTTTTTTATATATATATATATCTCATATATTAATGTTAAAATTATTCGTTCAAAATTTAAAAATAATAAAAATTTCACATTTTTTACCCTCCCTAAAAAAAGATAAGGATTTTAAAGGTGAAAGTAGTTCTTAGTAGTTTAGTGTTATATACCACAAGAAAATATGAACTCTCTATATTCCGGAACAGAAAAAAAAGTTTGCGCAAATTTGCGCAATTATTTTTGGCGATTTTTTGAAAATTTTACTTTTTTTTTGAAAAATTTTAAATTTTATACGCAGTGTAATAAAGCCATAGGCAATAAAGCCATATGGCGTACGAATTATGCGAGGAAATTCAGTGGAAGCGATATCAATCGAGATGTCCTGAATAGGTTACTTTTATGCAGTGACTTTTATAAGCTGCAGTACACAAAAATCGCGAAGGAATAGAAAAGCATTCATTTCATCAGATACTATTAAATTACTCTTTCCTGACATTGATGATGAAAATGATAACGATTTTAACGATTGTAGTTAGTTTTACTTTTTAGGTATTTTTAAGTTAAGTATTAAATAATGTAAAATAAATAATATAAATAAATATTAATTATCATAGAAGTTTAAAGACTTAATTACATATATCTGTATATCGACTAGTATAACAATATGAGATGTATGTTAGATTTTCTTAATGGGCCGTATGTGGTACCTAGGGGCACTTATGATCCGATCATAATAAAATGTGATCATAAATGATTCACATTCATATTAAACATGTTCATGTCGAGCTTCATCGAGGTAATAAAATTTTTAAGCCAATTATAATTGCTAAACATATTTTCTTAAGGGGCCCTATTTTGGACCAAGGGTTAATTATTGACCGGCCAAAACAAAATTTGGTAATATGATTTAGATTTACAAAATACACGTTCATACCGAATTTCATCGCAATACCGATGTTTTTAAACCATTTCTAAACGCACACGTGAATTTCTAAAGGGGACTTTATATGGGGACCAGGGTCAAATGTGATCCGATTTTCACCAAACTTTACACCATGATTTCTTGGTACACAGAACAGATCCATGCTAAAGTTTGTCATGATTGTTGCATAATTACCATAATTATGTGTAAATAAGTGAAATTTCGAGGGGAATTTGTATGGGGGCTAGGCGAAATCACGGACCAATTTGAACCAAAATCAGTTGGGTTCATCCTTGGGCCTAACTATCACTAACACTATCAAAAAATTCCAGCAATTAACTCATAAAACACTTCTATTAATTTTGGCCATGTTTTCAGGCAAAATGCCACAAGTGCGACATTTATGTTTAGCTTTAAAAAGTTTTCCGCATTTCTCGCCAAAGCCAAATTAAGCTGACACTGTAAAAAATTGATGGAAATTACTTCAGATTTTTAGCAAACACTTGTTAGTTGTTCGTGTTTGATGAAACTGCCTAGTGTAGGGATGTGGTAAAAAAATAAAAATTTTACTTGAAAAATATTGTGATGCGGGTTAGTACTGTAAATAATAATATCAGATTGGGAATGCCTTTTAACGCGACAAATAAGGCCATGATAAGCAACAAGAGTATATTCGGCAAAGCACGACCCCACTGCCGTTTATGCCAACACAATGTTCTATATAAGCTAATGATCATTAACAGCACAACATGAATGAATGAATATCAAATAACATAAGCGAGTGTGTCATTAACATAATTCTGGGCATTGACTCTCGCTGCTTTTGACGCGTGCTCAAGTCGTCAATACATTATGTGCATGTTGTTGTTGTTGTGTATTCTCCGCTGGCTAGCGTGGGAATTATGCTTTGTTTGCATTACTGGTGTTGGGCTGAAGGCTTGGATCGTGTTGCATACACACAAACACATGTATTATTAATTGATAGAATATAGGTCACTAGAACATTTAAGCAAACATATGTAATAAGTATAGAACTATATAGAATTAAGGGAGTTGATTCGAAATTGTCGGATCAGCTAAAAAACTGTATAAAAGAGGAAATAATTCCCATATCAAAATCAATTGGATTGAATACAATAAAGAGAACAGAGCTCTTCGATTGAGCTCTTTTAGAAACCTAAAAACTTTTTAAAATCTTTACCATCAATCCTACATGGCGATCCTGCCATAATCTTGAAGTGCTCACAACTAAAAAAGCACCAAGATTAAAGGCACAGAAACAAGAGTGCAACAAGTATTGCACCAACATAACATCACTTTTGTCCTGGCGGATCAGCCAAAACGATCCGCCAGCTGCGAAGAAGGAAAGTACTGTCTAGCCAAGAGACAGTGAGATGGCCGAAGGACCAAGGCCAATAACCATAGACGAATACCGAAAAAGGATTGGCCAAACTAGAGAGAGATCCCCATCACCAGCGATCCCCAAGGTAACGAAGCCCAAGCGAAGAGGAGGCTACACCACCAATCTTAGGAGACAGAAAGCCATTCTCCTACGGACAATAAACGCGGAACAACCTCCTCCATGGCACGAGGCCACCAGACTGTGGGCCAAGGTCGACGAAATCGACCAATTGCTGAAAAAACGCAAAAAGGAATAAAGGATTTCTGGTACGGTATTAAAAAAACATAAAGTTTAGTTTAGCTTACAAAAGTGGGGCGTTCAGCCGCCTCACAGGCCAGAAAGCGTTAACCGCTCTTGGCAAGATTTTTTTTAAATACAAATATTTTAATTATATGTTATAAAGAAAATAAGAATTAATTATGTACGAATTTTTTTTTTAAATAAAATAATTGTAATTGTCTTATGGTTTTATTAGAAAACTAAAAATTTTATTGTTATTGTTAAAAAAAAAAAGAAAAAACAATTCTGTTTAAAGTAAGAAAAATTAAGAATATGAATAGAAGAAAAATAAAATCAAAAAATCCAATTCAGGATACATTGAATGAATTGGAGGACAATAAGAAAAACGTTCTGGAGTTGACATTTGAACAGCATAGGCAAGCAATAGAGTTAACTTGGAAATTTTTAGGAAAACTAGAACCTCCTACTGACGAAGACGTAGCTTATAGCATTAGAGAGGGACCAGAAAGGGAAACAGTAGCCATGCTTAGAAGACTAGACGAACTTATAAAAAGAAATTAAATTTAAAAAAAGAAGAGTAAGAAAAGGAACAAAATGTGCAAAACACAAACTAAATTGGACAGGCCAACAGCCAATGTAATAAATGAAGTTGAGATACTTCAAGACAAAATAAATTTAAATAGAATTGAAATCTGCTTAATAATAATAACTGTTTTAATAGGATTAAATTTTCTGCTTCGAATTTATACTTTGCATAATAAAAGATTAAAGAAGAAATACTTGAGTAAAGCCAATGACTTAGACAAAATATAGAAATACTGTTTTAATGGACTGGAAAGACATTTTACAAAAACTAAGACTAATAAAAGAAGACTTCGACAAGTCATATAAGTGCTTAAACCTAGAAAGAAGTACAAAAGACGAAACTGTTGCCAAACATATAAAAATTTTGTTGGACAAATTTGAACGCATTAGAATAATATTAAACGTAAATTATAATAGACTCACTACTCCTCAAAAAGCAGCAGCTGAGAGTTTTTTCTTAGACATAAGAGGTAGAATAATAAATGTATTGACTAAATACCAAATACACTTCACGAGGAAGTAATATATAAATTAGAAAAAGTAACCCCAGGAACAGGAGAAATCATAATAGAATTGTTTGATAAAGAAAAGAATTCAGATACACTTGCAAACATGACGCAAACAGTGGTAGAATTTTTAAACACTGCTTCAAAGCTCATTCCAGATTTTGACGGAAAAGCTGAAAATTTGCGTTCCTTTCTTGACTCTTTGTCAGTGGTGGACTCAATAAAGGGCGCTCACGAATCCGTCGCGGTATCCCTTATTAAAACCAAATTGAAGGGAAATACCAGAAATTTACTGGCTAATGAGACAACAATTGCTGAAATCATAAATAAACTAAATACCTCTGTGAAAGGTGAATCCGTCGAGGTATTATCAGCAAGAATAATGAATATAAAACAGGGAGGTAAAACTGCAAAGACTTACTGCAGTGAAATTGAGAATTTAACAAAATCCTTGAAAATGCTTATATATCGGATGGTTTAACATCCGAAATAGCAAGCAAATACTCCCTACAGGTCGCAGTAAAAGCCTTAACCAAAAACTGTTCAATTGATAAAGTAAAACTTATCATGGAAGCAGGGCAATTTAACAGCATGAATGAGGCTGTCAGTAAATTTGTAAACAGTTGCACTGAAGCAACTGGGCAACAAAATGCCATACTGCATTTTAGAAGCAGATATAATCAAAACAACTACCACAGAAGTAAGACAAATTTCGTAAAAACTTTAATCAACAAAGACAAAATAATAATAATAATTTCAACAATAAACCCCAACAAAGACCAAGTAATGGCTTTGGTAATAGAAACCAACGTGGAAATAGAAACTACGTTAGGACGACGGGATATAATGACTCGGAAAACTCCGAAACCCCCCAAAGATAAGTTTATTGCAGAACAGAATATACAACTTAAACCTCAACTTAAGCTTTTTCATAAACGTAGGAATTGATAACACTAAAACCGTAATAACACTACTAGTTGATACAGGAGCAGACATTTCTGTCATAAAAACAAAATTTTTTTCATTACACCAAATAAATACAAATAGAACAACATCTATAAGTGGAATAGGACAGGGACAAATCAAATCAATGGGAGGAGTGTTCTTTGACATAAGATATAATAATTTCTTAATACCACATTACTTTCAAGTGGTACAGAACAATTTTCCCATACCCTGTGATGGAATCATTGGTATGGATTTTTTAAAGAAATATAACTGTGTATTGGATTTTAATGAGGAAGATGATCACCTCGTTTTACGTCCATCTAATTTATCACATACAATAGAGATACCAATTACGAATAATTACAATGAAATAACATTGCCACCGAGATCAGAAGTGATTCGGCAAATTAAATTCTTAAATCGTAATAATGACATATTCATACCAAATCAGGAAATAGCACCAGGCGTTTTTGTACCAAATATCATAGTAAATTCAAACAGAGCATTTATTCGTTTCTTAAACACTAATGACAACATTGTAACAATTAAAAACAATAACATAAAAACAGAAAATCTGATCGATTATGAGATAATAACACAAAATCTAAACAACAATAAGCACAGAGAATCAACAATTATGAATATTTTAAAGAAAAACTTTCCTAAACAATTCCATTCCACTTTAACAAAACTTTGTACCGAGTACAGTCATATTTTCGCTTTAGAGACAGAACCAATAACCACTAATAATTTTTATGAGCAAAAGTTGAGGGTTAAGGATAAACAACCGGTATACATTAAAAACTATCGTATAGCACAATCCCATAAGGAAGAGATAGACAAACAGGTTAAAAAACTAGTGGATGATAATATAATCGAACCATCATTTTCAGAATATAATAGCCCAATTCTATTGGTGCCAAAGAAATCGCTTCCGGGTTCGGATAAAAAGAGATGGCGACTTGTTATAGACTATAGGCAAATAAATAAAAAATTAATATCAGATAAGTTCCCATTGCCTAGAATAGATGATATTTTAGACCAATTGGCAGAGCAAAATATTTTTCCTGCTTGGATTTAATGTCCGGTTGTCATTAGATCGGATTGGAGAAGAACTCCAGAGATTTAACATCGTTTTCCACAAACAATGGTTCTTATAGATTCACTAGACTTCCCTACGGTTTGAAAATAGCGCCGAATTCTTTTCAGAGAATGATGACGCTTGCTTTTAGCGGCTTGAACCCAGATCAGGCATTCCTCTACATGGATGACCTGGTCGTATTGGGATGTTCCGAAAAACATATGCTTTCCAATTTGAAAGACGCCTTCGGTCTGTGTCGCAAATTCAATCTGAAGCTACACCCTGAAAAATGTTCATTCTTTATGCGAGAGGTAACCTATCTTGGTCATAAGTGTACTGATGAGGGAATACTTCCAGACGACAGCAAGTATTCGGTGATCAAAAACTACCCGACGCCTTCTGACGCGGATAGTGCCAAAAGATTTATTGCCTTTTGTAATTACTACCGAAGGTTTATAGAAAATTTCTCTGAGTATTCCCGACACCTTACACGATTGTCCAGAAAGGGTGTGCCATTCGAATGGACAAAGGATTGCGAATTAGCATTTAGATACTTAAAGAGGGCATTAATGAGTCCAACATTGCTTCAGTATCCTGATTTCACCAAGGAATTTTGCATAACAACAGATGCAAGTAAACATGCATGCGGTGCTGTTTTGACTCAAGAACATGAGGGTAAGCACCTACCGGTTGCTTATGCTTCAAAGACGTTTACCAAGGGAGAAAGTGATAAGTCTACCATTGAGCAGGAATTAACTGCCATACACTGGGCTATAACACACTTCAGGCCATACATATACGGAAAACATTTTTTGATCCGAACCGACCATCGACCACTTTCATACCAGTTTTCGATGAAAAATCCCAGTTCCAAATTAACAAGAATGAGACTGGATCTGGAGGAATATGATTTTACAGTTGAGTATCTTAGGGGAAAGGATAACTATGTCGCGGATGCATTATCGCGAATTACAATTGATGACTTTAAAAACATAAATAAAAAGGTATCGTGCGTATTAAGAGTCTCGACAAGATCGATGACTAAACCAAAAACCAGTAGTGAAATAAATAATCAGCATAAAAAAGATAAAATAGAGAAGCCCAAAATTTATATACCAATTAAGAATAGTGACGTCAGAAAGTTTTACAAATTAAAGATTTTTCCTAACAAATGCTACATAAAGAAAGGAAAATCAATATTAGCTAGCATAAAAATAAATGATACGTTTACTTCAGAGAGATTTGACTTAGGACAATTTTTCTCTAGGCTTGAAAAAGTGGCCGGTAAACTAAATATCAATAAATTACAGGTAGCACCTAGTGAGAAGATTTTCGAATTTATCTCAATAAATGATTTTAAAGATACGGGCAATAAAATATTGAAGAAGATTGGAATAGCGCTATTGAACAAAGTAACTGTAATTGAAAAGAAGAATGCCAAGGCAATTCTTGATATTATGCTGAAATATCATGATGATCCCATTGAAGGAGGTCATTGCGGGATATACAGAACCGCAGAAAAGATAAAAAGATATTACTACTGGAAAAATATGACAAAAGACATAGCTAAATACGTTAAAGCATGTCACAAATGTCAATTAGCAAAAACAAATAAACACATTAAATGTCCGATGATTATCACAGAGACACCCAGTAAACCATTTGATACGGTCTATGTGGACACAATCGGACCATTTCCAAAATCACTTCATGGAAATGAATACGCAGTCACGCTAGTATGTGACCTAACCAAATATTTAGTAACGATACCAATACCAGATAAATCGGCAAAAACTGTCGCAAAAGCGATATTTGAGAACTTTGTACTTACCTATGGTCCGATGAAGACGTTCATTTCGGACATGGGTACAGAATACAAGAATTCTATACTGACTGAACTTTGCAACTTATTCAAGATTGAAAAGCTAACATCAACAGCACATCATCACCAGACTTTAGGTACGATAGAAAGAAGTCATAGAACTTTTAATGAATACGTACGCTCATATATATCAGTAGATAAAGACGACTGGGATGAATGGCTTAAGTATTTTACATATTGTTTTAATACAACACCATCAACTGTGCATAATTACTGTCCTTTTGAGTTGATTTTCAGTAAAATACCAAATAGTTTTAAAGATTTTGGTGAAATAGATAGAGTTGCACCACTATACAATGTGGATAACTATGCCAAAGAGGCAAAATTTAGGTTAGAAATAGCACTTAAGAGAGCAAAACCATTATTATATGTAAATAAAATTAAGCAGAAAATCAATTACGATAAGGATATATTAGACTACAATTTTAAAATAGGTGACTTAGTTTTACTCAAAAATGACAATGGACACAAACTAGAACAATCTTATAAAGGTCCGTATAAAATTAAGAAATTAGATTTAAAAAATAATGTAACCATATTAGATAAGATAACTAATAAGGAACAAATAGTACATAAGAATAGACTTAAGCTATACAATAAAAATATCTAACTAAATAACTGAGCGCTCAAGAAATAATAATAATAATAATAAAAAATATATATGTATATTTATAAGTAAGGAGCATAGTACGCTCGAAAAAATTTTAATTAAGAAATTAAAAGATAGTACATAATAAATTTACTTTAAGAATTATTGTAAAAGAATGTCCATAGAACTCTCAGTTATATGAACATTCTTCTGAAAAAGGGAGGTGTAGCACGACCCCACTGCCGTTTATGCCAACACAAAGTTCTATATAAGCTAATGATCATTAACAGCACAACATGTATAAACAAATGAATATCAAATAACATAAGCGAGTGTGTCATTAACATAATTCTGGACATTGACTCTCGCTGCTTTTGACGCGTGCTCAAGTCGTCAATACATTATGTACATGTTGTTGTTGTTGTGTATTCTCCGCTGGCTAGCGTGGGAATTATGCTTTGTTTGCATTACTGGTGTTGGGCTGAAGGCTTGGATCGTGTTGCATACACACAAACACATGTATTATTAATTGATAGAATATAGGTCACTAGAACATTTAAGCAAACATATGTAATAAGTATAGAACTATATAGAATTAAGGGACTTGATTCGAAATTGTCGGATCAGCTAAAAAACTGTATAAAAGAGGAAATAATTCCCATATCAAAATCAATTGGATTGAATACAATAAAGAGAACAGAGCTCTTCAATTGAGCTCTTTAAAAATCTAAAACTTTTTAAAATCTTTATCATCAATCCTACACTTCAAGAGTTACAAGAAGGTAACAGTGATGATGAAACAATTTTTATTTAAAAGTATTACAGAGGAATGCGAAACTAACGTAACTTCAGATTATTGCGACGTCGAATAAATCCATTTACCAGAATATAACCTCAAATAAGAAACGGAATATGATAGAGATAACTCGCTCAAATACCCTATGAAAGCGGAAATGGCTATTTTAGCAATGACGGAAAAATTTGGACAGTCTTAACACCACATACTGCTAGATTCCGCGTTCATAATACTGTTACATTTTTGCCATTTAAAACGTTTAAAATATGACCTCGTAGATTGGAAATAAAAATAAAAATAAATTTATGTTCAGTTTTAATTAATTTCTTTATTGTTCGCACAATTTTGTGTGACACTGTTCACAACAATTGCTTTGTTGCACTTTTTTGCGTAAGCAATAACAACTACTAGTCAATTTGTTCGATAGATCTTTATAACAGAGATCTTCAAACCAAGACTACTTTTTCCAACACTGACCCCGTTGCCTGCTTTGTCTTGCCATTTATACCGTAGGATGCTCTTGAAGGACCATGACTTCAACTTCAGGAAATCTCTATAAATGTAAACATGTTGTTTACGTTATTGTTGTTTCTGTATTTTGTTTACGGTTGTCCTTGCAATGTTGTTGTTGCCTTTTTGCTTAATTTTTTACTTGTTTATCTCCTTTTTATACTGCTGTTTTGTTAGTATTTTTTGTTTACTTGTTTATCATGTAAACAAGTTCATTGCTTTTGTTTTTAAAGCTTTTGTTTACAATTTAAGCGATGTGCAAGCAAAACCGCATTTTCATTTTCGTAACAATATTTTAATTTATTGGAAACCCTCACATCTTATGGATCAAACCCCAGGTCCAATATCTGCAACTAAACGAAATACGAAAAATATTTCTTTAGCAACTTCTTTTCAGCAGATTTCTATATTTCAGAATTGACTTTAAACTGTAGGTCCTGCCGCTCATAGATCAAATTAATACACAAAACATAAGTGGTGTGCAGCCCCTCGACTTACTCGATGAGGGATATAGGGACTACGCTTACATCAAATGTGCTTTGGTAATCAAAGCTACCACTCTAACCTAACGTAACGTAACAGAAGTAGCGTAAGATGCTAGACGTACATATGTGCCACGTATATATAATTTAATTGTTATTTGTTTTCAAATACATACCGAGGTATGCAGCTGTTAACGTAAAGGGTAGATATTCGAAAATTATTTGACAAATTTTCTCCAAACTTCAATATGTTACACAGAAATTTCAGAAAAATATGAAAACCTCTTTCGGAGTTGCAGAGTTTTTAAAATTCAAAACATAACCGGGTATGCAGGTTAAATGAATTTAATTTTCTTTCTGTGTCACCCCCTAGCGTATGAGTAATATTCATTGAATGCAACACATCGTGTGTAACTCATACGTCTGGGCTGTCAAAAACTAAATATTTTTCCTTCCATTTTTAAATTTCAATGCAACAAATATTTTAATTGAAACATATTAACTACAACCCCTAGAGCATATTTGGAAATTTAAAAGTTCAAATTTGAAAATGCAATAAAACAAAAATGCTTACAAGATAACGTTGCAGTCAGCCGCTACGCTGGTCATTGTCGAGAACTATAGAAATAAGAGAAGGGAAGGTATGAGACACGCCTTTTCAGGCGCAAGAAGAGGGGACAGGAAAGGCGTGAGCGTGAGAGTGAGGAAGTCGAGATGACGCTCGCAAATTCTATCAAAAGGTTAAGCGTCTAGCCGAGGGTTATAAACCCGGAGCGTCTTCCTGCAAAGATGAGAATGGAAACTTGGTAACAGATCCGCAAGGAGTGCTGATGTTATGGATGAAATACTTCTCTACTCTACTAAAAGGCGATGACGACAACAATATCGCCTTTATAGATGATGTTCCGGACCTCGATCGATGATGACGGCGTGGAGATTGCTAGCCATGAATTGTTTAAGACCGGATGTAATGAGTTGGTAGGGCGCATGCACCAGCTTATTTTCAAAATATGGGTACAGGAAAGTATGCCCAACGATTGGAACCTCAGTGTCCTCTGTCCTGTCCTGAAAAGGGAGACCCTACGATATGCACCAACTACAGGGGTATAAGCCTTCTCCCTATCCCTATATCTATAAGGTCCTTACAGGCGTATTGTGTGAACGACTGAAGCCACTCGTCAAAACACAGATTGGACCTTATCGGTGAGGTTCAGACCTGGCAAGACCACCATCGACCAGATCTTCACACTGCGCCAAATCCTGGAAAAGACCCACGAAAAACAAGTCGACACACACCATCTTTTTGTCAACTATAAAGCAGCCTTCGATAGCCCCATAAGGAGAAGAGTTTTTGGTGCAATATCTGAGCTCGGTATACCTGCGAAGCTGATAAGGCTATGCAGAATGGCGTTGAGCGATTCTTGCAGCTCCATCAAGGTAGGAACGGACCTCTCCGAAATTTTGATACCGTGCGAGGTTGCAGACAAGGCGATCCCTTATCATGTAACTTCTTCAACTTCATCATGCGGAAGACGGGAGTGCATCGCAATGGCACTATTTTTCAAAAAAGCGTCCAGCTGCTTGCGTACGCTGACGATATTGACATCATAGGGCGTACCAAGCGAGAGGTTACTTCTGCCTTTAGTGCTATTGATTGGGAGTCTACTAAGATGGGTCTGGCAGTAAATGAGAGCAAAACAAAATATATGTTATCGACAAGTAGAGACCTGCGGCGTACTGATTCTCAGATTACGGCCGATAACTATACAATTTGTTTATACTATAACTATATAATTTTAGTGCACTTTTTCGAGTGTATGGGTCATATTTCGGTGTTGGTTTGTCGGCATAACACTTTCCGTTAACGGTGCCCCCCAGAAAATAGTCCAACGGTGTCAAAAAGCACCTTCTTGGCGACCAATTGACATCGCCATTTCGGCTAATTAAACGGCTATCCAACATTTGACGCAATAAATCAATTGTGACATGAGATGTGCAGCAAGTTGTTTCATACTGTTGAAACCCAACATCGTTCACATCAAAGGCTGGTATAAAAAAAACTCGGTTATCATGGTGCGATAGGTGTCTCCATTGAACCTAATGGTTGCGCCGTCCTCAATATGGGCCAATGATGCCTCCGCTCTACAAGCCGCACTAAACAGTCACTTTTAATGGCTGCATTAGTTTCTGTAAGACCACGTGGCGTATTTCTGAGCCCCAAACACAGCAATCTTGTTTATTAATGTACCCACCAAGATGGAAATTAGCTTCATCCAGAAAGATGTTTTTTTTTTTGGGCCAAATCGACATCATCGTGCAGTTTCTCGTTGGCCTAATAAATTCCAACGTTGCTCAAGCGTAAATCGATTCATTACGTTCAGTGGAGATAATATACTGAATTTTGTACCAGAATAGAATGACACAAGTATTGTCAGATTCGAAATAACCGATGTTTCAAATTTAAACCGATAGATGGTCCACCCGATATATCAAGTTTTTCCTTTGAATTTTTATAATATTATTATAATATAATTCCAATCAACTTTTAAATAATTTATCAACAACAAAATCTAACTTCGATTACAATAGAAACCATTTAATATTTTTTTATTTCTTTATTTATTTCTTATTTATTATTATTATTTATTTAATTTCGGTACATACAATTAAAAATCGATTTTAGCGAACGAGTCAACACTTGATATTGAATTTCGTTGTTAAAGTTGCTTACAGAGTAGTGTAGTGATATGGTCTGGCCACAGTAAATTTGGCACTATGACTCTCACTTGCTAACTCTACTTGAGTGTACTGCTGTTCATTTTTATTGTCCGGAGAAAGATAACTCTTGTACGTGGTTTATTAGCTACTAAATCAGCGCATTCCTGTCTCCGAATATAAATATTTCATGTCGTTCGTGTCGGCATCAGTGCAGGCGAGATGGGGCTGAATATTAGTGGCAGCAGTCATTGTTATGGGGCTGAACTCTTCTGTTGGTGACAGCCTTTGTGGTGTACTGTACTAATTAAAGGTGCCATGTGTTGTCGACGACTAATACATGCTAGAAAGAGGAAAAAGACATAGAAATGTTGATAAAATTAATACTAAATTAAATTTTTTATATAATGTTTGTTATTAAAAACAATGAATAAAAAATTATCGCTTTTAAAACTTTAAGTAATTGTTCAAAAACGAAATAAATTAAGTCTTATGCTTATGAATGTAATGCTATAAACACAATAAACGCAACGCAGCAAGCACAACAACTCTTCAAAGAATTGCAGATGCATGCTCACCACTCTTGTATACACTTTAAGGCACACAACATAAGTGGTGTTAGAAGCTAGATCGCAACCGTGATAAAAGGGTTGTAATAACCAACTATGTATGTATGCGTGTAAGCTCTGCAAACTCATACAGTATTATTCATAAAATATTGGGAACTCGATCTAATACAAGCTGGGCAATGACATAAAAAACGTTCCATCGCTTGATATTCATAAATACTATCAATACAGACACATAAGCAAAATAACACAGCACCAAGCAAAGCAAACCACAACCTTCTAGTAAGTATTTTAGTGTTCGTAAGCGAATCATACTTATTTTGTAATTCTTGTAAATGTTGAGTGATGGAGAATCGAAATCAATAACATCATATGTGTTGTTAAGTATGAATATGATTTGTACTTCGAACTTTGAATATGAGTAGAGGTTCCATGATATTAAAATAAGTATGAATGCGTATAAGTTTCAAAAATTATGATTATGATTCGATTCTCCTCATTTTTTTAAATACACATTGCTGACCTCTGATTCACACACACGCACATATATATTGTGTCTTATACTATGGCCAAACATTTTCCCCTTGCGTTTAATATGCTCAATAGAGTCAGTATAAGCTAAGTTTGTGAAAAAATGTAAATAACAGCAGCAACGAGAACAGAAAATGAAAGAAAAGTACAAATGAAAATACAATGAAAACAGACTTCATAGTGTACTTACCTATATTAGTCATCCATCCATTCAACAATGTAAAGGATTCATCGAAATACAGACAAACATTGAGTGGAGGAAAGGACGCAAATAAAATTGCTGTGATGGGTAGGATAAACAAAAATTAGTATTAATCCTCAAGGGAAATGTGTAGACATACTACACTGTTATGGATATGACCAGAACCAAACACACTTATATTCACTTATGGTCTCAACTAACAGTATCTAAAATATTAATAAAACTGATAACATTGTTCAATAAAAACTATATCAACAGAAAAATATGCTCCCTATGGATACATTTGTGTATTGGACGTGCACACTTCATGGCGTCTATAGACGCCAAATTTTGGTCATAAGGAATTTCATAGGAAATGCAATGAGCGTCAAAAGAAACTGTACACTATGGATAAAACTTCGATAATCAACAATTGCTTTGTTTGTTATTCCTCTGTTTATAACCTTTACATAAACGATAACAATTACTAGACAATTATTCGACAGATCTTTGTAACGGAGATCACGATTACTATCTTCAAACACACTGAAGACTGACTGAACTTTACTCGCTCAATTGCCCCTATGGCTTGCTTTTTATATGGCAAAGTAAACAGCTTGATGAATGTTCACGACTTTGCCTTGTCACAATCTCTATAAATGTAAACATCATTGTTTACGTTAATTATTGTAGTGTTGTTTGTGTATTTTTGTTTGTTTGTTTACTATTTTCTATGCTGGTGTTGGTTGTATTTATCAGTACGATAATTTGTGAGCAGGTTTGTTTACTGCATTGTTTTGTTTTTGTAGCTTTGGTTTTAATTTTAATATTAAAGGATTCAATAGAAAAACACCAGTATCTAGATTTTTCATTTTCATAACAGTATATTTTTTTTAGACGCTCACTCTATATTTAATAATACTTGCAGGTTAACCCCTTGCCCAGCTAGCTGTGTTTATAAATACATGACTATTATTTCTTCTCAAGCATGATTGACATGCTTCGCAATGCATTGCCTTGTTATTTCATGTTTTTGCAAATGATTTTATCGCATTAACATTAACTTAACTGTTATTCTTTCATAGAATATCTATTAAAAAGTTATTGTAACTCTTAAATTAAAATATTTTCTCATTAAAATCGTAAAACATAATCAAATATTTCATTTCTTTCTTAAACGAAAATTAAAAATTCTTTTTCCAGATTTTACAATTCCATTTAAAAAGATAAACTCAGCACAGCAAACAGGATTTTCACTAGAACTACTTATACTTTGAAAAAATGTTATTAAAATTTCTGTGTATTCAATGGTAATAAAGACAAATACTCTACGTACGTGAATTCAAGTGAGTTTGAAGCCACACTTAAACCGGTTTGAAGCCACACTATAGATCGGCTAGATCATCATTGCTAGTGATATATCAGCCTGTGGTTAAAGCAAAAATAAGTGGAAAATAATAAATCAGGTAAACAAAATGCTTATCTGGTAATTAATAGCTGCAGATAATAGGGAAGGAAAAAACACCAAGAAGTGATATCAGTTCAGGTGACTTTAAGATTTACTTGCGTGCTTTGGACAGTCACCCCTTCTTGTTTAGTTTTTTAATATTTTATATAAAAAAGCAGAAAATAGGAAAACATCTTAAACAAGAGCAAATCCAAAATCGAATTTATATGCTGCTGAATATTTTAAACCAGATATGCTAAGTTATAATCACCTGTTTGCAATTTATATAGCTTTCGGACACTTGCTTTTATCTTCCTTTTAATATCAGTTTGTTTTTAACAAATTCAAATATTGGTGGCTAGTATAGCATCCGAATAAAAAAATTGGACTCAAAGAAGAATAATTTAAAGTACAACACGGGACTGTTAACATACAACATTGGCCTGTTTACTTACAGCACTGGCCTAAGCATGAATGCACTCATAAAACTGCCACACTTTTTGAAATTTCAGGTCAAAAACAAAAAAAAAAATCTGTCGTTCAGAAGCGACTGTAGGTACCACTCCACCACATGTATAAAATTAACACACACAACCTAAGTGGTGTGAAAAGCTAGGTAGTAATCCTGACTAAAGGGTTAAAATGACCAATTAAGTAAGTACAAGAAGCCTAATCGATTCTCTTCAAAAAATCAGGGGAAAGCTAGTGCTAGTGCTTTCCTTTACCAGAACAGCTTAGAGGGCATGTGAATGTTATCTAATCATTGCTACTTGCTTGTGCCTATCTATTATAACTTACGCCTATTCATCAAGTAATTGCGATAACACAACTAAGGAAGCATACGTTGCCAAATAATTAGGCCCTGAGAAAAAGTGAGATTTTTTTTTATCGCCAGGAGGAGTGCTATTCAAGTGGCGAGCAGTGTATACAAATGTGTGCTTCCGGCACGTAGTTGGAAATATATGTTCTTAGTAGCAACGGCAACAACATTCCTGCGCATGCGCGAATTTCTTATGATATGTTCGAAATGAAGGCACTAAAACTGAGTCACTCTGTGAATGTATTTGAGAAGATACTTCGTTGTTCAAACTTTGCGGTTGAAAGCATTGATCGGTGCAACACTGATCACGTAGCTGTAAACTTTTCATTACAATTTATGTTTACTCTCAGTTAATTTAATTGTAGTTATTTTATTGCTAATCATTTTGAGAGAAATGAACAAATTTTTTAATTCTATTTTTTTTCCAATTTTAAAAAAAATATACGTTACTACATTACCGTTATTTTTATATTAAATTTATTTCATTGCCAGTTTTTAAAATTTAAACAAAAAAAATTTCACAAAAGATTTCGAAATATAGTCAAATTTTTTCGGGCACTCTCCTTAGGTGGTCAAAGTTGAGTTTGGTGATTGTTAGAATTTCTTTTGACGCTCAATGTACATTTATAAAGGAATAATAGGACTCTGATCTGCTATTTACAATTGATTACAATTGTTTATAATAACTTTTTTTATCAATTTTATTTTTGTTATAACCCAGCTAGCATTTGGAAGATTGTTTTTAACAAAATCACTTTGCTGAGTCTTTTTATAGTACTTTTGCTGATCAAAAACGTATTAGTCAGTTAGACGATTAAAAAAGGACTCTAAAATGATTCGCGCCATTAGGTAAAATGAGCTCGATTTAAAATACAATAACAAATTGTATAGCAATCCGAAATTAATCATACAGACGTTTAAAATGCGACTATTATTTCCGTTATTTAATATTATATTCTACTTACACTGAAGATTGAAAAACGTTTAATCAAAAATAGATCATGCAGGTGTTTGAAAAGTAATTGTAATTACGTATTTTATGATTATATTTTGAGCAGATAGATGATTAAACACTGCTTTTTATTACACCTCCTTTGTATAAATTTTCATTTATGTAAAAGATGGCTATGAAAAAAAGTACAATTTGTTTTTAAGTATACAGCGCATGACAAAACAATGGAAACTTTTTCAAAAATTTATTTATGTGTTACAATCGGACGAAAATTTAAAAATCTTTTTAAGAAATCGGCAAAATATTTGTGCAGTTTATTACTGTTACTAACATTTCATTAACTCGTAATGGCTTTATAAGAAGAGTCGCTCGTGGCATGAGGCTCTGGTATCGAAGTTAATTGCTTCTGGTGTCGGTAGTCACTTCTCTCGATTTATATCGAGCTTTCTCAAAGATCGCACTATTAGAATGGTTATAGATGGCGTCTTTTCCGACGAGTTCAGGATAAATTCAGGGGTACCGCAGGGCTCTGTTCTTTCTCCTACTCTTTTTCTTATTTTTCTTAATGATCTCCTATCTATTACTTCGAATCCTATTTACTCTTTTGCGGATGACAGCAACTTTTGTCATTCATATTCATTTGATCGGAGGCCGAGCCTTTTGGAGATTGGGGCAAGGAGGTCGAACATGAATAACGCACTCACGAGTGACCAAATAACAATCTCTGAGTGGGGCCGCGCGAACAGGGTCGATTTTAATGCGCGCAAGACCCAATGTTGTGTTTTGACACACTGGCGTGGTGCTGGTGCTGGTGTTCTGTCATCTGTATCTATGGGTAATGTAAATATTGAGGAGGCGGATTCTCTTGATGTTCTGGGCATGAGAATTAGTTGTGATGCTCGTTGGAACGATCACATTTTTCGAGAGTCGAAGAAGACATTCAAGTGCCTTGGTTTTTTTAAAAAGGTGCAGAAAATACTACACTCCATCTGACCTTCTTACTATTTACAGGACTTTTATCCGACCTCGGATGGAGTACAACTCTCATGTATGGGCCGGTGCTTCAAAGTCTATTTTGAAGCTTCTCGACCGCGTACAGGAGAGGGCGAAGGTGCTTATTAATGACATTAGGGTATCCAACTCTATTGATTCGTTGGAGCATCGTCGCAATGTGGCGTGTGTTTCATTGTTCTATCGGTACTATAATGGGAGGTGTTCTCGAGAGATAGGGGGCTTGGTTCCCGATAATCACATATTTTTACGTGGTACTCGTACTTCTCGCAGAGCACATCCTTTTGTGGTTGATTGTCCAGTGAACCGCACAATGCATTACAGGGAAAATTAATTTTTTGCCCTCACTGCTCGCTTGTGGAATGATCTTCCTGCGGAAGTTTTTCCCGTCAGTTACGATATTGGTAAGTTTAAATCAAATGTCCACAAACACTACTCCCTCTTTCCACCTTCCTATAACCTGTTTTCCTAAACCTGCACAATGCCCTGCATGAGTAGGGACCATCCCCTGAGCGCTGGTTTTACAAAAAAAAAATAAGTCATTTTTTTCTCCCGACAAAAGAGTCTCCCTCTCTTCAATCGCGCAATATGATTAAAAATTTCCAAAAATGCTGGCTGGGAAATTTTAAATAAATTTTTAAATATAATTTTTATTTTCATATTTCATATATAAATTAATTTTAATATTTTTTGTTTTTCAAAAAAATTGGTGGTATTTTTTGTTTGTTTATCGCCAATTATTACCATTTAATTTTTTTTACACCAATTATTCTTCTTTAAATTTTTATTTTAGTTTCCTTTTCGGGTTTTTTTCTTGTTAATTGTTTCCCCTTTATAGTACACGAATTGCGGAAAATGTGCACTTTCTTCGTTTCTTTTGCAGGCCAAAAGGAAAACTTTTCGGCAACTATTTCAGTTTCGTTTTGTTAGATTTTTTATACGTATTTACGTAAAATCTTTGGTGTGTTATAAACAGCAAACATTTCGTATAACTTTTGCCACACGAATACCTAATTGTTTGCATATCCCGTCAATACAAAATTCATTCTGTTTATCAAATTGTGAATTGGGTATACATATATTGCCGATTCAAAGAGTATGAGTTGTAGTGTTGTAGAGCTTAAGTATGTGTGTGTAATCTGTTCAAAGAAAATATTTATTTCATTCATACATACTCAAGTGAGCTGCACTCACATGTGGTTCTCTCTCAGTTATTGTTTGCTTTTATGTGGAATGTATTCGAAACTCCCTTGCTTGTGTATATCCAGTGTGACCAGATTAACGTTTTGAAAGCAAAAATATAGTCAAACTGTATATAACAACACATGTGGATCTAGTTCAGTTGTGTTGAGTACAACAAAGATTTTATTTCCAAACATTTTAATAAGCAAGAGAGTTTATATTTCTCCATTCTCCGTTCTCATTTCTCTAAACTTTTGTTTGATGTTTTGTATTTAGTTTTGTATGTTTCTGTTAATCAGAAGTTAGAATTAGAAGAATTAGTTTGAGCAAATTAGTAATTTTAGCTTCTTCTCTTCTATAAAATTTTAGAGCGTTTCTTTACAGATGTATTTGAAAAACACTTCTATAGGAAGTGAGAGAGAGAGAGAGAGAGAGAGTTTAGTAAAAACAAATGAGAGATTTAATTTATTACTTCCACAAGAATTCCAAACGAGTGCTTGTGCTGTATTTTCTTTACATTTTATTTTAACTCTTTAGTGTCTCATGCGCTTTTCATTTGTGCTTTTAATTTCCTATTTAATAGCTTGTTTCTGTAAGACGAATGGTTTTAGATGAACATGTGTTTCCATGCAAAGCACAAACAGAATTAAAAACTACTTTAATATGAAGGAAACTATTGATAAAATAGAACATTATTGAGGTTAAATGTTGCAGTTTGTGATACGTATTTTGATTCAAATTCAATGTAAATGTATTACAATCCTGTTGTAAACATTTCTTTTACAGAGAAACAAATGTAAATAAGCTTTACTTGACTGAAGTTCAACAGAGAAGCATAAAATATTATGATACTTCACATACATTAACTCTCTTAACTCTGACATAATAGAGCCATGTTATATAGAAGCTTTTAATATAAAAACAAATAATCAACATGTTGCTTTCACTTCGTTATATTAGAGCAATGCAATCAAATAAAATGTTTAACTTGAAACTGTTATGTGGTGGGATAATAAAGTCAACCAATGCAAATTTACAGAACATGTGTTTTTCATTGCTTTATACTGAGAGTATTTCTCTCAACTTGTTGATGAAAAAGTTTTCTAATGTTAAAGTTAAACAAGAAAACAAAGTTAATGAGCATTATATTCGACTGTATTGCAACATGCTGATATTATATTGAAAGCTTTTTCAACTTGTTTATTTAATGTTTTCTGTTCTCTGTTAAATTTAAAATGTTCGATTGCTTTTAAAAAAGCAACATGTTGATAATCATATTTAATGTAGATTAATGGAAGGTTTTTGGACAATGGTGACAATGTTAAATAATGAATGTTAATGTCAACAGTATATCAACATGTTGTTATGTTCCTTATTTAAAGAAATTTCTGTTGTTACATTCAATCTGTTATACACCAAAAACAAGAGGATGGTACACGGTTTTTTTTTTAAATTTTGAGTAAATGTAACTTGATTATTATAAACAATGTTGCAAAGCTGTTTCATATTATCTATAAATAAATTAAAGGAAGTATAATTACAGCAACTTTAAATGCATGCTAAGCTTTGTTGTAACTGTTGAATATGAGTTAATATAAAGTCTTATTGAAGTGATAGATGTTGCTTCTATAATGTTGCATTAAATTTGCTTAGAAACCATGTTAAAATGTTGATAATATTTTTGGAAATTAATTCAATGTGCGGTTGAGCATTTACTGTCAGTTGAAAAGAGAATTGGAATTTTTTTAAGTACAGTTAACCCTCCTATAACACGGTGAGTGCGTACCGCGTTGTATGGAAACCGCGCTATAAGAAACTCGGATTTAACCATACCATCCAGGCTAATTCGTCTACCGCGTTGTATTGAAACCCCGTTAAAAGAAACACGGAATTAATGCAAATCACATCATTCGTACCGCGTTATATGGAGGCCAAGAAGTACAAAAGACTAGATAAATTATAAATCATTTGTATTGAATTAAAGAGTTCATATAAGGATTGATAAAAATTAAACAAAAACTAAACTAAAAGACCGTTTTCCAACAAAAATAAGAAATAATAAATAAATTAAAAAAATTATGAAAAGCGTGTGTATTACATTTTTAAAGTTTGAGTGACTCCTTGGTCCAAAGCATACCTGTTAAGTAATAATTAGTAATCGTAATGATTAGTACTTTGATTACTTTTTTTTGAATGGTGAAATAATGATTACAATTACGATTATTTTTGGTTAAAATAGTTAATAATTGATTACGATTACAAAATAATCAAAAAATAATCAGGATTACTGGCGATTAGTCTAGTAATCAAAAAGAATCAAAAGTAATCCAAAAGTAATCAAATAATTTCAAAAATTAATTTCAATTCTTTTTGAATATTTGAAAATAATCAAAAAGAATTATTGAAAACAATTTGATTACTTTCCGATTACTTTTGAATATTTGAAAATAGTCAAAAAGAATTATTTAAAACAATTTGATTATTTTTTAGACTACTTTTGATTCTTTTTGATTGTTAGACTAATCGCCAGTAATCCTGATTATTTTTTGATTCTTGGGTAATCGTAATCAATTAGTAATTCAAAAAAATTGTTCATAGAATTATATAATCATTACGATTCCTTTTAAAAAGTAATGTAATTGATTACTAATCGTAATCGAAATTTAACAGGTATGGTCCAAAGGTTGTATTAATGACGTGCAGTTAGGAAGAAAAAAGACAATTTTCACAATTGGGTGATCCAGTTCCTTATTATGGCAAGCAGCGTTATCAAGAACCAATAAAACTTTGAAATACAAATTTTTTGATATTATTGAACGGAAACCGCGCTGTAAGAGTACCGCGTTATAGGAGGGCTGTCGGAACTTCAGCTCCATGTTATTTGGAAACCGCGTTCTTATAGTACCGCGTTATAGGGTTGGCTGTACATACATATACAGTGGGAAGCAAAACTGTCCAGATGTTTTGCATTAAGAAAGTAAGGTAATGAAAGTAATACAAATATATATGTATTATCGAATAAATTTTTTTTCTATTTTATTGAACATAATTCTAAATTATAAAGAACAAAAACTTATATAAATTTCTTAAAAAAAAATAAAAAAATGCAGAAAAACAAATAATTCATTATTTGGACACTTTTTAACTGTTTGACCTTTATTTTTAATTACGCTTTCAATACGTTTTGGCATACTCTCCACAAACTTTTGGATGGTATCACGATCAAGAGCTCGCCATTCATGGTCCTTTCTCTCCCAAAGCTCGTCAACTTATTTGGTGGGTTTTCATATGCTAAAGGTGTTTCTTTTAACGATAGCCCATAAATTTTCTATAGGACTCAGGTCTGGGCTTTGCGCAGGCCAGTCCATCGTCCCAAAAGTTTGATTTGATTACATTTGACTAAAGAGAGTTCTAAAGCACCTAGTATTACTGAGCGACGTCCCCAATGATGTGATGCATCTGACGCCCTTGGATCTCATGTGGATTGATATTGTCCCTAATTCGATAATTTATCTAGAAAGGGCCTCAAGGCTGAAGATGACATTTCGATTGAAAATTAGGCTCAATTGGCAACTGCTTTAAACCCCCATTCAGTGATCACATTCCATACTCTATGATAATTTCCCTTCAGTCCGTTATTTGGTAAAACCGTTTGAATATGTGTCAACTAATTTGACAGATATAGCTTTGAAAATGTGGCCGTTATCCACTGTCAAAGTACAGAAGTCTTTATTGCAAGACCCGATACACATACGATTTGCTTTGAAAATTTTTCTGAAATATTTTTGCACTTCGTCTAACCCTATCCTTACTTTAAACTGTCCAGTTCGCTTGTATTTAAAGCTTCTTGCTCAGTTCGCTTACTTTGCTGTTTAAGATAAACATCTTAATTTTTCAAATTTACTTCTTTTTGTTTTTGTGTACGCTTCTTTCAAGTAAACAGTGCCTTTAAATGCCTTTAAAATCTTCTTCAGTGAAATAAATTTTTATTTTTTGTTTTTGTTTTTTATAGTCAAGATTAATACCATGTTTAAAGGCGTAGAGTGTAAACTGATATGAGGTGTTGAGTTTGTATTATACGCCAGATTAATTGACGTTCTTAAGCATCGCAAAATGTGAAACAACCAAAAAAAAAAATTAATTAAAACTTTAAAGACATCATTAAGCTGTGAAAAAGGGTGTTAAATAATGAAAACGAGTTTTTCTTTTTACAGACTGTTGTTGTTAACTTGCAAAGAAAGATTTCAAAGTTAATTTTCTGCGATAATTACAGACAGTAGTCAAGATTAAAGATAAGAAGTATAAAATCAAGGCAACTTTTCTGCGACAGCAAACAAATTACTGGAAATATTTTAAAAAACATTTGTATAAGTTTTTACAAAAAAAATTTATTTTTTTTAGATTTATTCTTAAATTGTTGACTAGATGTTGACAAGATCAAGGAAACTCATGTATCAGGAATTAAAACCTAGCTTCTCATAGTACTTATGTTGTGTGCAATAATTTTATACATGAGTGGCAGGACCTACAGTTTAATGTCGACTTTGAACGACAGATTTTTGAGAAACTTTTTCATGGAAATTTTATTTTTGACACAGAGTTTTTACGATTCAACAGTGAGCTTTATGAGCTCCTCAACGACATAGACGTTGTGCAGCGTATTAACACCCAGCAGCAGCGCTAGATCGGCCATGTCGTTCGAATGAAAGAGGATGCTCCGGCGAGACGGGTATTTGATGCGGAGATCTGCGTCGGCGAAGAGGATGACCTTGTTTGCGTTGGAAGGACTAAATCGATAAGCTCTGACATAGATTAGTGTGACCAAATGCCGTAGGCGAGCAGAAACAGAGGCGCTTGGAAAGATGCATTGCGGCAGGCCGAAATCCGTTAATCGGGTTGTTAATGGCCAATTAACTAAGTATGAATTAAGACTGTTGAAGGGAATTTGTCCACAGAAATATATTTTCTGATTTCAGGTGCCTTTTTATTTCATGGGGCTCTCGCCCAATAAACCTACTACTTACTAGACTATGTCCACATCAAATTGGTACTGCTTCTTCAAATCGTTACTGGATTAGAGCAACATGTTGAGCAGTAATGTGGAATATTTGAAAAAAGCAATGAAGATCCAATATTTATCTCTGTTGCAACATGAACTCTCTAACAGGGATTCTCCTCAGCAGTCTTCTGGCAAAAACTCAATAAAAACTGCATAAAAATTAACGCACACAATATAAGTGTTGTGAGAAACTAGGTCGTAATCTTGACTAAAGGGTTGTAATGACCAATTATGTATGTATGCGCAGAGGGACCTACAGTTTAAGGTCGACTCCGAACAACAGATTTTTTTTTAGAAACTTTTCATGGCAATTTTTTGTTTACTATCACAGAGTTTTTGGCAGAAATTTCCTGAAAGGAAGTTGGCTAAGAAATATTTTTTTATTTTTCGTTCGAAATGTGACTTCAAATTAGTTGCCATTTATTCAGTCTGTGGTTGGATAGAACATCCAGCAATACTTGTGCAAATAATAAAATTATTTTATTAAACTGGGATGCTTTGTACGAGCAATGTACCGCGATTCGCTTATTTTACAACCGAGACCCATTTCTGTATGAATAGGTACGTGGACAAATAAAATTGACAACAACTAGGGTTGAGTGTGTGCCACTTAAAGAAATCCTATTGAAACCACATGTCATTGGTGTCTGGATGATCGAATTTACGTCAAAAGAAGTTGGTAATCATCGACTTACAGTACTCGCTGTAAACATTCATGAATTGTACAATGTCCTTATCAAAGAAGTATTGAAACGATAAAGACCAGCCAAAAATCCATACCCAACAGTGGAATGCATTGGACGCATCTTGGATCTCATGTTGATGGGTATCGACCCATCAGTTTTCAATGAAAATTAGTGTCAGTTCTGACTGCTCCAGGGCCTATTAAGCGATTATACTTCGTTACTTAAGGTCGTTTACCTTCAGTTCTTAGGGCAGTTAGTTCTTGTGCAAGTGCGGGCCCAAAATTTCCCAAGTTGCGGTCGGCGAATGGCTGAGTTCTTGTTAGCGACGTGAAGTCGACTGCTTGTCATTGTTTTCGTTAGATTTTGCATTTCGTTCACGTACTTAAGGAAAAAGAAAACTTTGAGAGTCAAATAAAATTGTCATGAAAAGTTTCTCAAAAAAACCTGTCGTTCAAAGTCGACCTTTAAACTGTAGGTCCTCATGTATAATGTACGTAAGTGGTGTGAGAAAGCAGGTTGTAATCCTGACTGAGGGTATGTAATGACCAATTATGTGTGTATGTATGTCCACATGTCTAACAAGGATCATATTTGTTAAATCGTTTGACATTCTTTTAAAGTTGCCGTAGTCTGGTAGGTAGTGTGTTAGCTTATTAGACGTGAGACCATAGTTCAAACCCCAGGTCAGACATCTCTAATAAAACGAAGTATGAAAAAAGTATTTGTTCGGATATTTTCTCTCAGCAGATTTCTGTCAAAATCTCTGTAAATAAAAAAATTGTCATGAAATATTTCTCAACAATAAACTGTAGGTCCCACCACCCATGCATCAAATTAACACACACAATATAAGTGGTATGAGAGGCTAGATCGTAATCCTGACTGAAGGTTTGCAATGACCAATTATGTACATATTTGTACGTGTTTACCTTTTAAAAAGGTTTGAAATACGAGGTCGTAGATTGCAAATAATATAAAAATAAATTTGTGGTTAGCTTTAATTAGAATTCTTTATTGTTCGCACATTTCTGCGTGCCACTGTTCACAACTTGATGTAACAATTGCTTTGTTTGGTTATTACTCTTTGCACTCTTTTGCGTATACAATAACAATTACTAGTCAATTTGTTCGATAGATCTTTATAACGAAAATCTTCACACCACGATTACTTCCTTCAAACACTGCGTCTTCACACAAGACTGACTCGAAATCACTGTAAATGTAAACAAGTTATATACATTATTGTTGTTTGTATATTTTGTTTACGTTTGTCCTTTCAGTGTTGTTGTAGCCTTTTTGTTTACTTGTTTATCCCTTTTTTATACTGGTTTTTTTTGTTGGTATTTTTTTGTTTACTTGTTTATCATGTAAACAAATTCATTGTTTTTGTTTTTGTAGCTTTTGGTTACAATTTAAACGATGTGAAAGCAAAACTCTATTTCCATTTTCATAACAATATGTTGACACTGCTGAACCTGACCTTTCCAAAAATGTGAAGTTCTAAGACCTTACCCCAGGACTATAAAAATGAAAATAATTTGACTGTGCAGCTTGAGGCTCCAATTAAATACTTCGTTGAATGTTTATAATTTCAAGGTAATGAGGACAGGGGTTTACTGGAATATTTGTCTTCTTCAGAGATATTTATTTCGAGTAGAGCATAATATAGTCGACTATATGCAGTCAATTTACTGCCTTTAAATATTGAATGCTTTTTGTTGTGCATTTATTTGTTTATTGACGTATCTTTTCGTTACTAGCTTCTGTCACTGCCTTTTTTTTTGAGTTCGTATGTAAACAATCATGGCAAATGCTTCACTTTAAACGACCAAAAATCCACTTTAAATGCTCAGAGATTAAAATCAATAACTGAAATAAACCTGATTTCCAATAACTGATAACAATTGTTATCAATTTGTTCCAATCGTTGTGGTTTGGCAGATTTTTTTAATTTAATTTCACTGCTTTGATGTTTTTGTGTTCAGAATTTCTTTTTTACACTTTTTTTTCGAAATGCAAATAAAAAGTCTTGTTTCTTTTTGTGGCCATCAGTTCATTGCACGTTCGGGAAGACTAATAAGCAGCCAAAGACAGGAACAAATAAAAGCAATGCGATGATATTGTACGTTTTTAAATGGATTTTATTGTACCATGATATTGTTTGCTTCTTTCGGTATATTTTTTATGATATTTTTTTGTTTTCATTTTTGCCTTTCCTTTTTATTTAATTTTGCCTTACCTGTCTCAGAAATTTGTTTTTCAAATTATTTTTCCGTCATATGATGACAATTTTATTTGATTACATTTATTTCTAAAAGCTGGTGTATAATAAAGATTCTGTCATTCATTGAAATCCATTTTTTGTACACCAAAAACACTCAAGTGGTGGCCCCTACACATGCAGTGCATTGTGTTGGAACTAGGAAAATATATTATGGGAAGGAGGAGGAAAGAGGGAGTAGTGTTTGTGGGCACTAGATTTGAATCTCTTTATATCATACGGGACAGGAAAAACCTTTGCAGGAAGGAAGTTCCACATTCGAATAGTGCGGTTAAAAACAAATTTTGTCTGTAATACAGTGTGCGATCCACTGGCCAATCGACCACCAACAAATGCGCTCTGCGAGAAAGACGAGTGCTATGTAGGAAAGCAGGATTCTCGGAAACAAGTTCCCTTATTTCGCTAGAGCAAAATCCATTGTAGTAGCTATAGAACAGTGAAACACAAGCCACATTGCAACGATGCTGTAATGAATTAATAGAGCCGGATATCATACCGTCATTAAAGAGCATCTTTGCCCTCTCCTCTACGCGGTGGAGAAGCTTCATGGATGAGAATTGTATTCCATTCACGAACTGATATAAGTGCTGTAAAGATGTATGAAGTCACCGTCTAATAGGTCGTATAGGTAGTGTGTTGACTTATTAGACGTGAGCTCTCGGTTCAAACCAAAGATCAGGCATCTCCAACTAAACGAAATATGAAAAAATATTTCTTCATCGACTTCCTCTCAGCAGATTTCTTGCAAAAACTCTGATAGTAAATAAAATTGCCATGAAAAGTTTCTCAAAAATCTGTCGTTCGGAGCCGACTTTCAGCTGTAGGTTCCGCCACTCATGTATAAAAATTAACGCACACAACATAATTGGTGTGAGAAACTAGGTAGTAATCCTGACTAAAGAGTTGTAATGACTAATTATTAAATATGTATGATCAGATGAAGGGAAGTATTTCTTGCACCATCTTAAAAAACCAAGATACTTGAATGTTTCTTTCAACAGTTGTGCTGGTTAAAGCGAACATCACACTTAATTTTCATGACCAGAACATCAAGAGCTACTTACTCCGATAGATACTGGGCTTATGCGTCTATAGGCAACACTGTGTCTTTTGCACATTTGAAATCGACCCTATTGATTCGACTCCATTCGGAGATTGACCGTATGTCGGATGAGAGTGAGCCATTCATAACATGCCTTTCCGCCTCAATCTCCAAAGTACTAGGCCTACAATTAATTGAACACGAATGCAAAATATTGCTGTCCTATTTATATGGAATGTATTTCGTTCACTTTTTATGACCCTCACAAAATGACAAGAATTTTTTTGGTATTAAAGTCATCAAAATCCATGTAAAATATTTTACTTCATCATAATCGTATTTGTTCTATCAATCATGGTAGCACATTATAAATACACATTCTAAAAATAATTTATAGAAGCAGAAATAACACCGTGTCTTTATTGAAACGTCATGCTAAAGATAATCATCATCATCATACATAACCCGCAGCAGCAATGAATATGGTATCCAGGGCAAATAAAAAGGGAATAAATTTTAAAGTACTACGTGACCTTTTTGCATTGACTAGGGATTTTTCCAGCAGCAGAATTTTTTCTCAAAGTTAAGTTATATTTTTCTTTTCGTGCTCCATACAGTCTGCAACAAACATTTGCACCATATCGCTCATGTAGAAGAAGTTGGCAATGCAGGCTGAAATATAACGTACCGAACGCTTCGCCCACTTTACAATAGCCATAATCGTTCAACCGGGCAGACTATTTACAATGCAGTGGCTAAATTCGGGTCTACCAGTACAGTAATCGATCGACCAATACCCGTACTTCGACGAAATATAAAATATACCGAAAACATAGTCGCTGTCCCTGAAAGTTTGCAAGAGCATCAGGGACAGTTTATTCAGCATCCTTCACAACAGCTCGGCATTCCGCATACAACAACTTGGTGAATTATGTGTCGTTTCTTCTTAAGTACATGAACGAGACAAAACCATATGATATCCAATATATGCTGAAAAAATTCACTGTTTGTTGTGGACTTCTTAAGAATGACGTTGGCCAGGCTAATACTATCAACTTATTTCAAACTGAATTAGATATATAAACAAGAATGACATGTCGTTTTAACACCATAACATAAGTGGTGTGAGAAGCTAGGTCGTAATCCTATCTGAAGGGGTGTATGTAAGCAAATATACACTGTCGGACAAAATAAAGTGCGGTTTTAAAAAATTTTTGTTTTTTGATTAAAGCATACGTTTATTGTTTTCAAATGTTTACAAATTATAGTTTCATTTTTAATTCGGTTAATATTTTATCTAATAGGGAACTTAGCATTGAATTCTCTATTTATAATAGAAACTACATATATGGCACATAAGGAATTTCAAGTGACAAAATAAAGTAACACTTCACTAGAAAATATTATAAATAATTAAATAACTTAAAAATTTAATACGAAGTTGCTCCTCCTTTGTTATTTATGACTTCTCTTAATCTTTTCGGCATACTTAGCGTAAGGTTCTTCAAAGTACTTGCATTTTTTCCCAAAATGTTTGAATATTTGTTCTGGACTCCATTGGGACTTTGTCATCTAAGATAGCCCCAAGATGCTCTAGGGGGTTTAAATCCGGGCTTTGAGCAGGCCATTCTAATTTATCAACATTATTTTCTTCAAAATATTTTTTAGCGACCTTACTCGTGTGCTTGGGGTCGTTGACTTGTTGAAAGATAAACTCCCCCAAGCCCATTTCCTTCACACTGCTGTAAAGATTTTCTTCCAAAATATTTACATAGTGCTCTCCAGTCATTTTGGAATCAATTTTAACTAGTCTACGAACTCCTGAAGAGGAAAAACATCCCCACACCATGAGGCTGCCTCCACCATGTTTTACAGTATTGATAAGGTTTTTCGATTTAAGCCTTTATGTTAGTTCACACCACACTCTTTTCCGATTTTTTCAATTTTTTAATTCATATTTTGACTCGCCTGTCCAAACAATTTTGTTCCAAAATGATTCAGGCATATTTATATACGTTTTTGCAAAAGCCAATCGTAGAAGAGGTTTTTTCTTAGCGAAGGTACTCTTTAGACCCTTTTCATTAAGTCTTCTTTTGACAGTTCGAGTCGAAATATTTAATTCTATCTTCTCTTTTATATATCTGGCTGTCGTAAAAAAATTTCTCTTCGCTAGAATTGCAATACGATCATCCTCAAGCTTCGCCGTTTTACGTCTTCTGCCACATAATTTTTTCAAACTTTTATTTGACTTCCTTATTTTATACAAAGCAATTATTTTTCTAACCCCAGATTCTGATATTTTAGACTTGGAAGTCAAGGCTTTCAATTTCATCCCATATTCGCGATCTTGTACCAACATATCTTTTTGAGTTTCGGTTAAGGGCTTCATTTCGAAAAACTTTAGGTCCAGGCTTATTTTTTATGTTTTTTAAGTAATATTGAACGAAAAATTAGGTACTTTACTACAATTTATTCTTTTTTAATAACTTACCACAATTTTTTGTATAAAAAGTCAGGAATGTATTATAAATTTCGCGATTTATGAAAAAACGCACTTTATTATATCGCGAAGTTGTTTTTTACACTTCAATATTTTAACATCAGAAACCTGAACGAACGAATTATTATATTTATGGATATAATTGAGACACTCCAACAAATAACGGGACAATAAACAAACAGTAAATAATATAGGTAGATAAAAAAATTAGAATTAATGAAGAAGGGTACACAACCGCATTTATTTTGCCCGACAGTGTATATATAAAACAACTAACTTGTTTACAAATTATCCCACTGCGTAATATAACAACAAACATCAGCATAAAAAAGATAAATAAGTAAAAAAAATATTCCAGCAAACACCAGCATAAAAATGGGAAGTAAAGTCGCCGTAGTCTAGTAGGTAGTGTGTTGGCTTATTAGACGCAAAAGCCTGGGTTCGAGCCACAGGCCAGGCATCAAAGACAAAACACAAAAAGTATTTTTTCGGCGACTTCCTCTCAGTAGATTTCTGGCAAAAACTCTGAGAGTAAATAAAAATTGCCATGAAAAGTTTCTCAATAAATAAAAATCTGTCGTTCGGAGTCGAATTTAAACTGTAGGTGGGACCACTCATGTATAAAATTAACACACACAACATAAGTGGTGTGAGAAACTAGGACGTTGTACAATGGGTCACTTCGACCTCCGGGTACTGTACTTTTCCTAATTGACAAAGTACAAGTCCTCTAACCTAACCTAACCTGAAGAAAAATACAACAACAAACACTACAGAATAAATGTAAACAAAATACACAAACAACATAAATGTAAACAACGATTTTTACATTTTATCGAGATTACGAGAAGGGGAAGCCACGAGCCTTCAAGAACATTCATCAGACTGAGTTGGGAAAAGTCTTGTGTGAAGACGCGGTGAGCTTGAAGAGAGTAATCGTGGTTTGAAAATCTCCGCTACAATGATCTGTCGAACAATTGCCTAGTAATTGTTATTGTTTATGCGAAGGGTGTAAACACAGGAATAACAAACAAAGCAATGCTTGTTGTTACATTAAGTTGTGAACAGTGGCACACAGAATTGTACGAATAATAAAGAAATTTAATTAAAATTAAACATAGATTTATTTTTATTTTATTTGGAATCTAGCTGTGTTTGCATTTGTTTATCTCTTTTTAAATTGTTGCCACTGCAACTTCACCTATTAATTTTCCCACAAATTTTTTTGGAATTTTTATTTTTCTCCTTATGCCTACCATTAAGGCACAAGCGTTTTCCCGTCACACACATTATTCTGATAATTACAATTTCAAGTGCTCATAATTATCGTGCATTTATTTCTCTTTTGAGTTCAAATATTTAAGTTTATTACAGCACATAAGTTCTTAAGCGCCTGTTAGATTTTTCACTGAAAAGAAAGACCCTTGAAATGTTAGAAAAACTCATTTTAAGAATTTTAATTGTGCATCATTTCCTGTATAGCAAAAAAATTGTTTGTTTGCCTCATAAGCGAATTGCATGTGACTTTCTCTTAAGTATGATGAACCGCTCGTCTGGTTGTAAATATTTATTAACCGTTAAACACAAACAACTTTAATCCTTGCAAGCCGATTATAAAAATTATTTGCGTTACATTTCATGTCGTTCACTTCGTTTCTTATGTTTCTATTCCACATTTTAAATGCAGAGTTTGTTAAAGACTCTTTACTAAGCTAGAGTCACAAAAAAAATCGCGTAGATTTTTACTAAATGGTCAGCAATGGTTGCTACACAACAGCTATCACGGTGACAGAACGTGACCCTTGCATTTTACGCACAATTACTTGTTGTTTTTCATGCGAATGACTGAATGAATGCAAGTATGACCGAACAAATGTTGCAATAGCAAGAAGGGAGACGACAGACAGAGCAGACCATTTCCAATTGCAAGTGTTAAACGTTTTGTTTAAATTTTTAAGCTGCTGGGGCAAATTGTAAGAAATTTCGACGGAATAAAACAAAATATTTTTCATTTTATTTAAGATTCATTGATTGCCAATGCATTACTGAACTGCAAATGTAAGGCGGCAATTTTCTTCCTTAATACAAACCTACTTACAGCCGTAATTGATTATTACAACCCTTACACGATTAGTCTCTTACTACTAATGTTGTGTGCGTTAATTTTATACATGAGTGACGGGACCTACAGTTTTAAAGTCGACTCTGAATAACAGACTTTAGAAAAAACATTTCATGGCAATTTTATTTGACTCTCAGAGTTTTCTGCTTCCTTAAGTACGACAACCAAATACAAAATCTAACGAAAACAATAAGAAGCAGTCGACTTCACGTCGCTCACTAGAACTCAGACTGTCGCCGACCTCAACTAGCACTCGCACAAGAACCAACTGCTCTAAGAACTGAAGGTAAAGGACCATAAGCAACGAAGTATATTCAAATAATGGGCCCTAGGGCAGTCAGGAACTGACACTAATTTTCATTGAAAGCTAATCTCCAACTACTGGGTCGATAGCTATCAACATGAGATCCAAGAGCATTCCACTGTTTGGTGTGAATTTATGGCTGGCGACGTCATCGGTTAATATTTCTTTGAGAAGGAGGTTGGCCAGTTCATAAATGTTTTCTGCGAGTACTGAAAGTCGATGATTATCTACTTCTTTTGACGTGAATTGGATCATATGGACATCAGTGACATGTGGTTTCAATAGGATGGCCCTAGTTGTTGACAATTTTATTTGTCCACATAAATATTCATACAGAAATGGGTCTCGGTTGTAAAACAAGCGCATCGCGGTACACTGCCCATATAAAGCACTCAAGTTTGATAAAATAATTTTATTTTTTGCACAAGTATTGCGGGATACTGTATCCACCCACAGACTAAATAAATGGCAACTAATTTGAAGTCACCGTAGTCTTGTGGGTAGTGAGCTCATTAGACGTGAGTCAACGGTTCAAACCCCAAGACAGACATCTCGAACGAAATATAAAAAAATATCTCTTCGGCGACTTCCTTTCAGCAAATTTCTGCCAAAAACTCTGTGAGAGTGGAAAAAAATTGCAATGAAAAATATTTTAAAACAAATCTGTCGTTTGTTCGGAGTCGACCTTAAATTGTATGTCCGGTTGCTCTTGTATAAAATGCATACACACAACATAAGTGGCGTGAGAAGCTAGATTCTAATCCAGACTAAAGGGTTGTAATGACTAGACTGTGTCAGACTGCATTCACTGTGTCAAACACCATGAACGCGATGGCCAGTTCACATCAGATCAACGTGAGATAAACCCCGGAGGACATGCGGAATACTGAAGACAGGAAGACGTTAAAAGAAATCGAGATTTTTCAGCATGGGTATGAACCACGAACTGTCGTCTAACAAGCCAAGATGCTAACTACTAGACTACGACGACTTTCATAACAAGGAATATGGAGAGTTAATGCTGATATCTTACTGAGGAGCGGAATGTTACATCTCCTTAATAAAAGCTTGAACATTAATTTTAGTCGAAGGATTTCTAGAACAATGTGACATTTTTCAGCATAAAAGAGGAAAAACGATTATTCAACCCATTAGGTAAGCAATCTAAGTTATGTTTAGTGCCGACAAAATCACACAGGCAATATTTACTTATTTATTTATTTAAGTCAATGGACAAATTCCATACTGACTAATAACAACAATAGGTACAAATTTTGTGATACATATTGTGACTCATATTGTGATACAAATTTTTGTTTTTATACGACCAATATTCAGGCTATGGCCCCTACTCATGCAGTATATTGTATTGGAACTAGAAAAATACAATATGGGAAGGAGGAAAGAGGGAGTAGTGTTTGTGGACACTAGATTTCAATCGCTTTATATCATAAGTGATAGGAAAGACCTCAAAAGGAAGGAAGTTCTACATACGAATATTCCGACTAAAGAATAAATTTTGTCTGTAAGGCAGTGTGCGAAACATAACATACATAATTGGTTATTACAACCCTTCAGTCAGGATTACCACCTAGTTTCTCACACCACTTGTGTTTTGTGCGTTAATTTTAAACATGAGTTGCGGGACCTACAGTTTAAAATCGACTCCGAACGACAGATTTTTGAGAAACTTTTCATTTTATATTTATATTTAGTCTCAGAGTTTTTGCTAGAAATCTGCTGAGAGGAAGTCGCCGAAGAAATACTTTTTGTATTTTGTTTTGATGTCTTGCTTGGGGCTTAAACCCTGGCCTTACGTCTAATAAGCGAACACACTACCTACTATACTACGGCGACTTCAGTGCGCAGTGTGCGAACCACTAGTTAATCGACCACAAACGGATGGGCTCCGCGATAAAGACAAATATTACGTAGGAATACATGATACTCGAGAAAAAGTTCCCTTATTTACTTCGAACAAAATCCAATGTAGCAGCGATAGATCAGTGACACACAATCACTATTGCGACAATGATCCAATAAATCAATAGAGTTGGGTACCATGCCGTCATTATTGAGACAAAATAGACTTCGAGGCACCTGTCCAGACATTAGTGTTGTATTCCATTTTCGCAAGGATATAAGTGGCGTTAATATATGAGGAGATCAGATGAAGGGAAGTATTTCTTGTTCTGTCTTAAGAACACCGAACATCACACTAAATTTTCATTCCCAGAACATCAAGAGCTTCTGACTGCTATATCTATAGGAAAAAAAATTTTTTTGGTTTTAATTATAATGAAACTCTTTTATACACAACAACAACACATTTCAATACTTTAAAATCATATTTGTCCCACGAAAATAATTTCATTAAAAATGTGTTTTAAATTAGCACCATTTGGCCCAGCAAGCATATTCCCCAAAGCGTAGTAAACATTGAACAAAAATGTTTCGTTTAAAATGAGCAAAAACTTTGAAATTCAATGGAATTATAATTACAGGCCAAAAAAATATTTATTTTGGTTACGATTTTAATTTAATTTTGTGTTAAATAATGTTTGGGGATTATTTTAATTGCATCGTGATAACAGAGCAAAATTTTCTTTAAAAATTAATGCACGCAACATAAGTGGCGTGAGAAGCTTGGTTGTAATGACCAATTATTTAAGAAACACAAAAAGAAAGGAACACGACCACATTAATCCTCCCAGCATATGTTCCTCAAACATATGGTGACTTTACCTTAGAAAGTCCGTACTTCAATTTCTAATTTCAGGAAACAGTGTAGCACCTCTTGTCTGCAATACATGTCAAACCAATAGCGGTTTGCCCATTTCAGTGTTTAACAATGAAACGTTTTTTTGTTTTCATTTCAAAAAGTCTATTCAGTGGAACTATAAGTTTTTCAGTTTTTTTCTTTACCTATGCCTTCGATTATTGTTGTTGTTGCTGTGGTTGTCGTGTAACAAGAGGTGCAAATATTGGCAGTGAACGTTTACATACAACTATAAAAACATGAGAAAACTAATCATACCTCTTGGAAAAAAACACGCATTCACTGTCCAAACCAATAAAATCTCGTCCTTTAGCGGACTAGACCAGGCGACAAACAAATGAAAGAATAACAACAGAAGCATTGTAAAAATATTACAACAAAAATACTTTGCTGTTGCAAATAGTAAACAAAAAACATTGTGCAGATGTGGCCCTCTCTTACAGTGGGACTTGCAGTTACTGATTCTAAAAAGCACAGGGTCCCTGCACTTATTTTATGACAATCTTTTAGTCATGAATTTCCCTTTACTGTTTGTATTTTTTCAAAGTACCATGTTTTTTGCCACCAACTGTATTGTGCGGCACAATGAAATGGAAAACTAAAAATGAAAACATTCTACGAAACAGTTGCAATACAATTGCGACCATCCCCCTATGGTCGTGTGGCATTGTTATTGTTTTTCTGCTGTTTTTGAAAGCAATCGCCACAACAAGCCTTTGTTTCCTTAACCATAACGCATTACGTCCGTCACGACAAAATTTTACAATTAGGTGTCGTCAATAAATGTTTCAAGATCATAAAATCTTGCCTCTTTACCGGCTGATATTGTGTGCCGTTGGGAGGCGAGTGTTTAGGGAAAATATGAAGTGAAATATGGACTTAGGAAATTAACAGAAATAGAAACGTATAATGAGTAGGTAGGATTGTAAAGTCTCTGAAATGATTTACAAGACTACTTTTTGCTAAAATACATGTATATTTTTAGTGAGCACTGTATACTTAAATGAGATTTGTTCAGTATGGGAATCGTCTCGAATTCAATGTGTAGATTTTGTCATGATAAGGATCAGAACACAATCTTTGGACCTGTAAGATATTAATACATACTGGGGGGAGAAACACTTTCCATTGCAAGGAAGTAAATTGCCATTGTTGTCACTGCAGCCTGAAGGAGAGACATTATAAGGCTTGGAGGAGCCACTATTAGGCTTGAAAGAGACATTATAAGGCTTGGAGGAGGCATTTCAAAGCTTGCAGAGTAGTAAATTGCCATTGTTGTCACAGCACAGCAGCCTAAAGTTTTTGTCAGGGTTATAGGCTTGGAGGAGACCTTATAAGGCTTGGGAGAGACATTATAAGGCCTGAAAGAGACATTATAAAGCTTGGAGGAGGCATTTTAAGGCATGCAGAGAAGTAAATTGTCATTGTTGTCACGGAACAGCAGCCTGAAATTTTTATCAGGGCAATAGGGTTGGAGGAGACATTATAAGGCTTGGGAAAGACATTAAAAGGCTTGGAGAAAACATTATAAGGTTTGAAAGAGACATCATAAAGCTTGGAGGACACGCTACAAGACTGGAATAGACATTATAAATCTTGGAGTAGACACAACAAAGCTAGAAGAGACATTATAAGGCCTGGAGGAGACATTATAAGGCTTGGAAGAGACATTATAAGGCTTGGAGGAGACACTACAATGCTGGAAAAGACATTATAAGGCTTGGGAAATACATTATAAAGCTCGGAGGGGGCACTACAAGGCTGGAAGAGACATTATAAGGCTTGGAAGAGACATAATAAGGCTTGGAGGAGACACTACAATGCTGGAAAAGACATTATAAGGCTTAGGAAAGACATTATAAGTAGTTTTGCCAGATTCCGATTCGCAAAAAGCTGGACATTGGGTTTTCAAAAGCTGGACAAAACAAAAAAAAGCTGGACTTAAAAATACTGAGAAAATGTTAATTTTGGTTTTGTCTAAATAATTTTTATTAAAATATCCATTGTTATTAACATATATACATAAAGTGGGGTGCACAAATGAGTATATGTTTGTTCAATTTTAATTGCATAAAAATAAAGGTGATGAAACAATTCAAAAAATTTTTTCGTTTTTAATTTAGTATTTAGTACTTAACAAAACTAAAATAATCAAATTCTAAGAAAAGAAACAATAAAGAGGAAAATACCTCGGATGTACACACTTTTTCACCATTCCAAAATTTTAGGGAATACGAGTATTTCTAATATACAGTCCAAACCCTTGTTATGTAAAACCTCATTTACTAGGCTTGGAATGTTCTCTACCAAATTCTCTATAATTTCTTTCGGAATATTTGTCCATTCCTGATGAATCCGTTGCCAAAGCTCATCTAAATTGGTTAGGGCTGATCAGTACTGTCCCAACCGTCTCTTCACGATTGACCACAAATTCTCAATCGGATTGAGGTCGGGACTTTGCGCTGGCCACTGCACTAATTAAAAATTTTGTTCACTGAGCCATTCTTTAACGATTTTGGAGGTGTGTTTGGGGTCACCATCCAGCTGGAAAAGTGCTTCTTGCGCAGGATTGGCGCTCTTGTCGACAAAATCGGGAAGATGGGTCTGCAAAATTAAAAAATAATCTTCTTTTTATGTTATTGTTTTTTTGCTGTGGTCCGTGGTGCCGCCATGTAAAGCAACCCCATACCATGACATTTCCTCCGCCGTGTTTCATTGTTTCCTTAACATGGTGTCTTTCAATTATTTCCCCATGGCGGCGCCAGCAATATTGATTACCATTGGACTGAAAGCGGTTGAATTTTGATTCGTCTGACCAGATCATAAGTTTCCAGTCATCCACTGTCCAATTTCTGTGTTCTCAGGCAAACTTTAACCGTGCTTTTACATTTTTAGCCGAAAGTGCATGTGTTTTCTTTTTGATTGCAGGTATAGCCAATATCTTTAAGATCTCTACTTGCCGTCCATCGACTAACGATTTTCTCGTTTGCCGAAAAAGTTCCTTTTGGTGTTAAAAATTTGTCCCTTTTAATATTTGTTAGACGAGCATTTGCATTAGTTAGTAGTTTTTTACGACCTCTGTCTTGAGGCTTGGGAACAACAGACCGTTTTTAGACTCTGATGTCTACTGACTGACTAACTCCAAGTTGTTTACAAATTTCCCTGATAGAATAGTCGCTTCCAGTCAAAGCTACAATACTATCATCAGTTGGTTTCGAGAGTTTCTTCATTTTTTAGTAGAAATTGATTTTTGTTCGATAAGTTGCAAAAAATATATGCTCAACGAGATTAAGTAGTGAATATTAAACTAATATTTTCTTAAAAAAGTCAAAGTAGTGCAAAAACATGAAAAAATAATGACAGTTTTTGATTTCGTTTTTGAAAACATATCATAAAATGGAGACGTGCAAAATTGAGTAAATGCGAGTTGAATTTGCTTTGTTTGTTTTTTCTTAGGGCTTGATGATTTCTGTTTTAAATTTTATATTATTTTGTTAATCACTAAATGCTAAATAAACGACAATAAACTTTTGAAGTTTTCTTTATTACTTTTAGTTTTATTCAATTAAAAGCGGCCAAAGTACAAACATGTACTCATTTGTGCACCTCACTGTATGTATTATTGCTTAAAAATATTACAATTAAATAAATTCATTTCATTCTTTAAAATTTATTTAACTAAACATAAATTTTTTCAGTTCAGACCGTCACATACATATTTGCATATGCATATGTATGTAAGAATTAAAATTAAATACTAAAAACAAAACAATAAAAATAACAATTCAGTATAGTTTGATTTTGTTTATAGTAGTTTGTACTTTGATAAAAAAAATGTTCGTAATAAACTAATGATTTGACAAAGTTAACTTGAAAATTATTGCCCAAGTTATTGCAGTGTGCTAAAAAAAATTTCTATTTAGCTGGACAAATTAAATTTTAGCTTGAAACTGGACAAGCATCAAAAAAGCTGGACAATCCAGCCAAGTCCAGCCAGGCTGGCAACCCTAATTACAAGGCTTGGATAAGACACTACAAGGCTGGAAGAGACATTATAAGGCTTGGAAGAGATATTACAGGGCTGGAAGAGATATAAAACTTGGAGGAGATATTATAAGGCTTGGAAGCGACATTATAAGGTCTGGAGGAGACCGTAAAAGGCTAGAAGTAGACATTGTCTAGATTGAGGGCAATACAACAGTTTGAATAGTTACCAGCACTACGATACCTCTTTACATCAACAATTACATGACGTTGTTAACCTTGAGTTTGAAGAGTACGAGAAGTGGAAGGCCAAGAAACTTTGTCAATTCAGGTCAACAGCTGGAACCTAACATGTAATATGGACGATAGCCTTCTCCACAAATTTAAAGCTTCTGTAGAAGTCAAGTGAGTGAATGCCGAGTTTATCGGTATGCTTTTCAATGTCCCTTAGATGGGCTTGTGATTCAAGGAATGAATACAGATTAGTTCAGCAGAGTTTAATAATATTTCGTCTATCCATACACCTACAAACAAGCTAGAGCCCCGTAAAACATCGACTAGGTACCCTCTGTAACTGAGATAAGCGGAATGTCTACGTAACGGTAATAGGTCGTAAGTTGTGAGTTCTGTAGCTGTTATAGCCTGGACTTGCAATTTTCTTGAGAAATCCATTCGTCTTGAGGTTTGCTTGAACGAAGATGGTCTTTGCGATGGCATTCATGAGGGACTGTTGGATTAATTCATAAGATTTTCAGAGAAAATTCTATCATTCAATGCCGTGGAAAATATCACTGCATGGATCAATACGATTATCTAATGTTGGAGCCCATATATCAAAGCGTCTGAAGTGAATGTTAAGGAACTTATTTTGAAACAAAATCTGGTATTACGAATCTGACATTAGTAACTGAGGAGTTTCACAAAGTCTTGTTTTAAGACCCCTTACTTGATTGTGCGTTGTCAGGATAACAAGCCAGCTTATCACACCACTCATGTTGTACATGTTAATTGTATCTATGAGAGGCGAGACCCACAGAATAATCTCGATTCCGAACTCCGAAGCTAATACACTATCTACTAGACTACGATTACAAAATACGCCGGATATTAATGGTGGAAGTTTAAGTGAATACAATGATATTGTTACGTTTTTACCTTCTTAAAAACGTTTAAAACATGAGCTCGTAGATTGCAAATAAATTAAAAATAAATTTGTGTTTAGTTTTAGATAAATTCTTTATTGTTCGCACAATTTTATGTGCCACTGCTCACGAATTGATGTTACAACAACAATAATTGCTTCTTCGCTATTCTTCTTTGGTATAACGCAGATCTTTACAATGGCTATCCTCAAACCATGACTGTTTCCTTCACACGCAACGCGTCTTCACACAAGACTGTTTGAATTCTTACTACTCGTTGCCTGTTTTGTCTTGCCTTTTTATATGCCCATGTAAACAGTCTAATGAAGTTTCTTGCAGACGAACGTTCGTGGTTTCGCCTTATCGAGAATTCTATCGCGACTTCATTGCTGTTTATGTATTTTGTCACGTTGCTCGTTGTTGCGTTCCAGCTTACTTGTATATCCCCTTTTCTTTCATACTGATGTTGTTGGTTTACTTGTAAACAAGTTCGTTGTATTTGTTTGTGTAGCTTTGCTTATCATTTTAATGTTAAACGATGTTACACCGTTTCCATTTTCGTAACAATATGAAGCTGTAAACAAGTCTCAACGAACAGAAGATGATATTAAAGGATTTGTAAGGAAGCTAGAGTAGAACCAAATAAAAGGCTGAAGCTATTTTAATAAGAAAGAAAACTAAGTTTTACAATTACTACGTGTAATAATTCTTAGAGAGCATTTGCTTGTTTTTAACAAATGGAACTCCTTCTATTCCGAATTGCAACTCGCAATAATCTTCCACAGTACATTTTAAATTACTGGCCAATTGTGCCACCTGCTTTGAAGGTACGGTACTACGTTATTTGACCATGTGCGCATTCATACATGTATTATTGTGGGTTTTATATGAGCAACATATTTGCGTTTCAATAATTGCATACGGCCCCATAAATTTTTAACAGCAAATGCAGTTGTTTTGCTTTGCTTTGCATTTCGTAGGTGGTGACATATTTTAAGCGAGTTTAGTTTCGGGTCAATACGTACGCACTCACGCTTATTTACGTCGACCAAATGTCACACCTTCTCTCCGTTCTTTTCAATTTTTCGTAAAAGGTTTTGTAATTTGTTTCATGTTAAAGTGTAACTTTGTATACTTCGGTGATGTTGTTTTAGCAGCTGCTAGGCAAACAAACAAGAGTATCTTAACAGTGTGTCAAAGAAAGTTACTGACAAGTTATATGCCGCAAATGACATATGATTGTGGTTATTTCAAGGAATTTAATTAAATCCATAGGATTTGAAAACTGCTGAACACACAGAATTGGTTTTAAAAATGTCATGTACATTCATTTTCCAGTCAATATTTATTTAAAAAAATATTTTGTATGATTGATTTAAACATATGCGTGTATATTCAATGAATTATGAATCAATGAATGAATAAATAAATGAACGTAGAGGTAATGATGACACATTGGCGCCACATTAACAATTGACATGTAAATGTCATAAATTTCAAAATGGCATACCATTAAAGCTCTCTCTCTCTCTGGTAGGCATTGAATACTGTGCTATAAATAAACATTAGGGTGTTAATCATTTTCCCGTCATTGGCAATATATTAGGAAGGTAAGTTGGAGTGCTAGCTTTGAATACCAAAGCTCAGTTGAGCAAGCATAGGGGCCCGTTGTGACAACAAAGGTAAAGGCACTCGAATTCCATAAAACTCATCGAAGAAGTTTGTCAGCGCGATATATTAATGTCGATGAAATATCTTTCAACAGCCGAATATCACATAAAAGATTATTACACTAGAGGTGACTGAAACACGTCCGCTTGTTAGGCATTACGTGATGACTATGGTCATCATAATTGACTTATTACGCATATAATTCGCATGATTGTAATGAAATTTGAAGAAACTGTGTGTACACATCGTACTGCACGTAAGTGCTTATGTCCATAATAGGTCATTACAACGCTGCCTACAGTTTAAAGTAGACTTCGGACGACAGATTCTTTTGAGAAACTTTTCATGGCATTTTTTGCTCTCAAAGTTTTTACCAGAAATCTGCATAGGAGAAGTCGCCGAAGAAATATTTCTTCATACTTCGTTTTGTTAGAGATGTCTGACCTGAATGCCGAAATAAAAACCTTTTCCTATTGTAGCAGGTCATGGCCCAAAAACTCGTCCGCCTAGGGCTAGGCCCCCTTGTGAGAGCAACGTGGTGTTTGTGGTTTGTACCCAAATCACGAGGAGAGCGGAAGCTCGGTATGACTTTACAGTCTTAAAGATTGTCAAAAAGGAGTTTAACTAACAGAGAAGACATGTCCAAATGCATGGCTATGAATTGGTAATCACTTACGGTGATGCAATGTTAGTCCCCAGCGTGCGTGGGGGCGTTGGCAAATGCATTGTCTCCACACGTGCTTTGAGTACTGTGGGGTGTACTTTCATGGTGATACTCACATTAAGCCTGACAGGTTGTGGGATGTTAAGCTTGCTATTTGCCGTTGCCCAGAAATAAAGTTCACTGTGAACATACGTTGGGAGTAATGGTGAGTATCCTTGCTTATTGAACTTTTTATAAAACCTGACCTATCTGAGATGTTAATGATTTGATGTTTTTCTCTTTGACGGTAAGGATAAGTAAGTCTCCTCGTTGAGTTATTGCGGAAAGAAAAACATATCTAAGAATTCAAAAAACATCGTGAACAGTTTTTCCAACTTTTCCTTGGTTTGAAGTCAAGCATTAATGGTTTAACAAACTGTCTGTCAAACAAAATTTGTTTGGAATTTTTTGGAATTTTTTTTAATTTAAATATAACAAGCATATACATAATAACATATATTGTTACGAAAATGAAGAATCTAGATACTGGTGTTTTGCTTTTACATCACTTAACATTATAATTATAAACAAAAGCTACAAAACCAAAACAATGCAGTTTACAAAATATCGTACTGCTTAAGATAACAACAAACACCAGCATAAAAAATAGTAAACAAGTAAACAAAAACATAACAACAAACACCAGCATAAAAATAGTAAACAAGTAAACAAAAATATAAAAACAACACTACGATAATAAACGAAAACAACAATGTTTACCAAAGCCAAGTTTGCAAGGCAAAGCAGGCGAGTTAGTTAGTTAAGTTCAGTCAGTCTAGTGTAAAGACGCAGTGCGTTTGAAGAGAGTAATCCTGGTTTGAAGATCTCCGTTACAAAGATCTGTCGAACAGTTGTCTAGTAGTTGTTATGGTTTATGCAAAGGGTATAAACAGAGAAATAACAAAGAAAAGCAATTGTTTTTGTATACATCAAGTTGTGAACAGTCGTACACAGAGTTGTGCAAATAATAAAGAATTTTGATTAAAGCTAAACACAAATTTATTTTTATTTTATTTCGTTTAAACGTTTTTAAAAATCAAAAACGTAACAATATTGTATTAGATGAGATATCCATATTGCCTTTAGCACATCTTCCATGATGCTCAAACACATCATACAGTCCACTGAAACAGCCAACGAAATGCACAATTATGAAGGCCATGACAACTAATCCTAGGTTAAAATACTGAATTTAATTTGGCCTCAATATGACGTCATGAAATATAAAAAAACTTATACAGTTTTTTATGTTTCATATGTTTTGGTTGTACATTTTTTTGGTATTTAATTTATCAAATGTCACATGGTCGCCAACGCAACGACACTCCTACAAAATTATAAATCAGGAAAATAGAAAATTGCTGCTCCATTCTAATCAAGAATAATAATGTTGGGTGCGTTGGTTGATATATAATAATCACATACAATACACGAAAAACAATCCCCCAAAAATGTTGCCATACAAACCAAATTCATTTGACTTGGTTGATAGCTCCCACTTTGAGGTTTTTTTTCGTTTGCCAGTAAAACAATGTCAAACGCATGGCTATGCCACTGACATTGTGACACAATAGATGTTGCAAACGAAAGAAAGAATAAAAAAAATAAATTGGTACGGTAATGAAAATAGAAGAGAAGAACTATTTCTAAAGGATCTTTGACACAGTAAACCGGCTTCAGAGATGAATGTGTTGTGTTGATAGAAGAAATCAACAAGAATGATGACAATGTCGTGCTATTTCCCATGTTCACTAACATTATCAAGCATTTTGTTATCAATGTCGTCTCTAATGAATATATGAAGGACTTGCGTGATTAATTTTCCTGGGTTATTTTTCTTTTATGCTGGCCACCCATTGTTGTTAACTTTTTTTGAAAGTCAGTAGCATTTTAACCCTTAGGATCATAAAAAATTAATGCCAAAACAGCAAAAACTTTATAAACTGTTCTCAACAAATGCGTATTTAATGGATTTTTGACATTTTGCAATGTAATAAAGCACAAATACAAGTCATTTTTAAAAAGAAATATTTCTTCAAATCAGCAGTTTTCTGGCTATTTCTGTGATACTAAATAAAATTACCAATGAAAAGTTCCTCAAATAGTTCTATCGTTCGGATTCAACGTACAATTGTAGGTACTGCTACTCATCTTTAAAATCAACATATACAACATGGGTGCTGTGAGCAACTAGGTTGTAATCCTTTTTTTTTTTGTTTTTTTTTCATTAATAATGAACTAACAATAATTATTCAAATCTTAAAACTACAAAGAAAATCTTAAAACTAAAAGAAAATCTTAAAACAAAAATTATATATTTATTTACCCATTGCCAAATAAAATAAAGTATTCAAAAATAATAATTCAATAATAATAATAATAATAAATAAAATATTCAAAAATAAAATTCAATAATAATAATAATAAATAAAATATTCAAAAAGAAAGTATCATGTCCTTCATCTTCGGCCGAGCGCAAGAGTATTCTTTCTCTTCAAACGAATATGGCCAGTGTGACGTAAAATACCACGGACTAACGGGTTTATATGGCCATCTAGGTTATCTAAATACTTTTCAGCACATCTTGTAATTTCCATTTTAACCAGCGGGACGTCCAGATCTTTGTGAATATTCGAGTTTTTGATATACCAAGGGGCGGCAGTGATCATTCGTAAAATTTTATTTTGGCGCCTCTTAATTTTCTCCACGTTTGAAGCTGAGGCTGAGGTTGTAATCCTGGCTAAAGCATTGTAACAACTAATTAAGAAAGTAATTGAAAGGACTTAGAGAATAAACTTCCAAAAAATAAGGGAAGCAGATAAGCCAGCACATCCAAACAGTCCTGCAACTGTGCTGATCTCAATAGTCATCGGGATTTTTATATTAACAGTGGTCCAACTTTGTGGAGTGTAACTAGAAAATGAAGGTACTATTAATTTTTTTTACTATAAAAACAAAATCTATACTCACTTGCAACAAATAGAGCAATGAGTCTTGTAGGCTCATTAGATTTTTCAGCGTAATTCTAGGTTACAATGGTACGTATATTAGTCGCCGTAGTCTGGTATGTTACCTTATTATACATGAGATCACGGTTCAAGTCCCAGGTCAGACATTTCCGAACGAAAACGAAATACGAACAAATATTTTTTCGGCAATCGCCTCTCAACAGATTTTTGGCAAAGACTCTGCGGTTAAATGAAAAATTGCCATGAAAAATCTGTCGTTCGAAATCGTCTTTAAACTGTAGGTCCGGCCACTCATGTATAAAATTAACCCACACAGCATAAGTGGTGTGAGAAACTAAGTCATAATGCTGGCTGAAGGATTGTAACGACCAATTATGATTATGTATGTATGTATGTATCTACCAACCAAGAATCTCATGTCTGTGTTCATACACCTAAGCCTTGGTAGGCTCTTACTGTACGTTCACCATTAAGGGACTCCATTCACAGTTTCCAACTAACTTTCAATACCAAAAATTTGGAAAAAGTTAGGCAATTACATAAAAAGTTCTCCATCGTTTCGATATATACATATCACACTGTATTCATAACTCTCCAACACGCCAATACGCTGCAGGTGATCATATTGTAACGTTTTTACCCTTTTAAAAACGTTTAAAACTCATAGATTGCAATTAAAATAAAAATAAATTTGTATTTAATTAAAATTCTTTATTGTTCGCACAATTCTGTGTGCCACTGTTCACAACTTGATGTAAAAAAACAATTGATTTTCTTTGTTATTCCTCTGTTTACACTCTTTGCATAAACAATAACAATCAGTAAGCAATTATACGACAGATCTTTGTAACAAAGATCTTCAAACCACGATTACTCTCTTCAAACGTACAGCGTCTTGACACAAGACTGACTGAAATCCACTACCTCACTCGCCTTCTTTGTTGTGCCTTTTATATGGCAGAGTAAATGTCTGATGAATGTTTCTCTGAATTGAACATTCGTGTCTTCGCCTTCTCGAAATCTATATTAATGTAAACATCGTTGTTTACATTCATTCTTGTAGTGTTGTTTGTGGATTTTTGTTTACTTGTTTAACATTTTTCTTATGCTGGTTTTTGTTGTTATATTAAGCAGTACAATAACTTGTAAACAAGTTTGTTTCCTTGCATTATTTTGTTTTTGTAGCTTTTGTTTATAATTTTAATGTTAAGCGTTGTAAAAGCAAAACACCAATATCTAGATTTTTCATTTTCGTAACAATATAATGCGGAGGGTGGTGTCATGAATGTACAATGGGTGTGCTCATTAGTTTGATCAAATATTCATGGTTTTCTCTTTATCGTAATTGGCTCCGAGTATCTTTTTGTAATCGTTCCTACTGCCTCATAGTCGATGTGACGCATCCTCCCACTTTCTCAGCTTTGTCTAGCATGGCATGTGATTAACCAAGCTAAGTTATTCGCTTCCACATTTCAATTAAGCTTTCCAGATTATCTTTGACCCAAATAAACACTCCCTAATCGCACATACTATTGCTTGAAACACCGTATTATGTGGTTCAGTTGGCGGAGACACGGTTTGGTTGCAGATCCTTCTATAGCAACAAGTACCCACAAGTATCTGTGCAATACATCCATTTGACCAAGACTGTCGTATAATTTTGCATTAAGTGAGTATCCATTGAATATCCTAAATTTTCGGTATGTGGCTCTGGTTGATACGTAAAATTGTATTCTGAAAGTCGTTTTGTTTTCCAGAAATTATAGAGGAAACAAGCTAATCCAACACAAAGCAAAACTGTTAAACGACAGGCGAAGGGACAGGCAAATGAAAAGAGAAGTAGACAAGACAACAACAACAAATGTCCAAAAAAAAATTACATTTCATAAAAAACGTAAAAAATCTCATTAAATACTTGAAGAAAGAAGTTCAAAAAACAACAACCCACACATACACATCTGGTGGACATTTAAATCATACAAATAACATGCAACTGTATTTAGACAAAGAGGCGACAGCTACTTTATCTCTATCTCTCTCTATACGAATCAAACATAAGTAGACATTGCACAGCAACATACTCTTAGAAGTAGAATGGTTTGTTTAATCCAAGAAACTTTACTGCTTTTTATTCTTCTTCTGCTTGTCTGACAAACAGTTTATTTCTACTCTTTTGCTGTTTAATGGTTTGCTTTGGTACTCATTTCTGTGATAATCACAATACAACTCCTTTTTTCATTTTCTGTTGTAACGGACAAGGAAAAAGCTGTAAATGTACAGAGGAGTTTACGCATGTGCAAAGTGAAAGGTGCTTACTATGTAGGATAGAATGTTCGAACAGTAGCTAAGCTTCCAGAAAATCTCCTCAACAGTAGTTTATGTCCGTCCATTTGTTTGTTTATAACTCATCTTGTTTTTTATATCTAAGATTTGTGATTTATGCTTCAAAACAATTGTTAACATTATTTTTAACAGTTTCCAGTAGTTTCTCTTAACGGTACGCTATAATAAGCTAGTATGCTTGTACAGTAAAACTCCGCTTAACGCTGTTTCAGTAGTACGCGGTAGTATATGTGTGTAATTGAAACGACCATGCGCCAACCAAAAGCGATGCACTATATAGCGACGGTGAATACTATGTATCCTTTCCAACGCTCTTTTGTTAGTCTGCCCAGAATAAAGATTCCAACTATATTTTCAGAAGTCGCAATTACAGTACCAACGCATCTTTCCTGCTTCTCAGTTGATTTATTATTTTCCTCGTTTAACGCTGTTTCGTTTAGCGCTGGAACTTACTGTAACGTATCCCCAGCGTTAAGCGAGGTCTTATTGTATTGAAAACTGTTTGCCTTCCATCATTGGCTTACGTTCATCTTAATCTTATTTTTAATATTTTTTCGAAAATAGTTTGAAGAACAGCTAAGTCGGTCAGTTCAATCCAATAGATAGCACCAATCAATACTAAGTTATTTCAAAGAGTAAGGCCCCGGATAGCCAAACGTCCATGGAACGTACGTGCTTTTTTAACAACGAAAAGCGGTATAAATGCTTATCGAAATTACATTACAGTGCGGTAATCGCTTTTCGTATTCTAAAAACGAATGTACATTCCGTTACGTTCCGTAAACGTTTGACTAACCGGGGCTTAATTCTTGAACAGTCGAAATCAGTTCATATTATTTGGTTTGTTTACTCACATTTTAATTTTTTTCACGATGGATAATGTTTCATTTTGCAGAAGTTTTCTTGAGCCATTTCTTTACACAGAAAACTGAACGTGTCATAATTGGTGATTACAACCCTTAAATCAGGACTACGATCTAGCCTCTCACACCACTAATGTTGTGTGTGTTAATTTCATACATGAGAGGCAGGACCTAGAGTTTAAAAGCGACTCCGAATGAAATATTTTTTTGAGAAACTTTCCATGGCAATTTTATTTAATTCAGAGTTTTTGCCAGATATCTGCTGAGAGGAAGTCGTCTATTGTCTGACCTGGATGTTTGAGCCAACACACTACGTACTAGACAAAGACGACTTTGATTCGTGACAGATGCAAGAAGAGCCTGCATAATCATTCGACGTCATTGTAGCACCCATCACAATTTTTTATTTGTTTGATAGTTGCGCCACTGATTCCCTGGGTGGAGCGCATCAGAAATATTAAATTTTCCATGGCTCCGGTACATAAAGCATGCTCAGTTTTATCAATGGCATGGGATATTTTGTCTTTGAGTGCCTCCATGGTTTGTGACCGCATATCATTGCTACTTGAGAAAATTCCATAAGGAAAAGTCAGAGGGGATTAAATCACATGTTCTCAGTGGCCATTTTATATCACCACCACTTGTTCGCTTCTGTAGAGTATCCAATATTCTGTGCCTCAGCTGTTAAAACCACATGGAATTAGTGTCCTGGTCATCCAAATTAGGACAAAATAAGATGGTAGTTATAGACCCTTATAGCTCGTTCTCAAAGTAAAATAGAATTATGATGCCTCAACATCTACAGCAAATAGAAACTTTTTGGAGATGCAATGGACGGTCTTGGATACAATATTGTTACGTTTTTACTTTTTAAAAACGTTTCAAGTATGAGCAAATAAAATAAAAATAAATCGGTGTTTAGTTTTAATTAAAATTCTTTATTATTCGCACAACTCTGTGGCCCGCTGTTCACAACTTGATGTAAACAACAACAATTGCCTTGTTTGTTATTCCCCTTTGCACTCTTTTTCGTAAACAATAACAATTACTGGACAATTGTTTGACTGATCATTGTAACGGAGACCTTCAAACCACGATTATTATTTTCAAACATACCGCGCCTTTACACAAGACTGACTGAACTTTTACTAACTCCGTCACCTGCTTTGCCTTGCCTTTTATATGGCAACGTAAACAGTCTGATGAATGTTCTTGAAGGCGAATGTTCATGAATGTAAACATCGTTGTTTCATTATTGTTGTTTGTGTATTTTGTCTACGTTTATTCTTGTTTGTTGTTGTATTTTTGCTTACTTATTATCATTTCTTATACTGGTGTTTGTTGGTATATTTTTGTTTAGTTGTTTATCATGTAAAGAAGTTCATTGTAGCTTTTTTTATAATTTTAATGTTAAACGATGTGAAAGCAAAAAACCGGTATCTGAGTTTTTTCCATTTTAGTAACAATATAGTTAGTTCACCTACCCATTCATTCAGAAATGGAAGATGATCTTTTGACAAAAGTTAGGGTCAGTTGCCAACTGCACCAGAGCTATCCTCTGCATAGGGTCGCCCACAATGGCATGGCAAAACAGACTGAATAAATGACAAGCAATTTCATAGATGTTAGTTTCAATTAGATGGCCGTTATCGAGTGCCAAAGTTCGGAAGTCCGTGTTGGAGACACACTCCAGCACAGAACATGCAAACTAAACGACTTTTTTACAGTAGTCTTCTGGCAAAACATTCTGAGAAATAATTAAATTGCAATGTAAAGTGGGTCCCGTTATTCGTGTATAAAATTAACACACGCAACATGGATGTTGCGTGAGAAGATAGGTTTTAATCCTGACTAAAGAGGTGCAATGTCCAATTATGTATGGAAGCAAGTAAGTAAAGTATGTGAAGCGTAGATATTACCATGGTAATGAACTTAGAATTATTAAAGTTATAGTCAGAGACCACAGGAATATTTGTCTGAAAATACAATTTTAATTGACAGCTGAATGATGTAATGAGTTTCAAGATAAAAGTTCATCCTACGTTGCTAGAATATGATGATGATGATGTATACGTATGGCAAATAGTGAAACAATCATGCAGCCGTACGTGACAGACAATCGTTATTATTTGAAAAAAAAAATTTTTTCTACACAAAATTAAATGCAGAATAGCAGACAGAATTAATAAGTGGAAAAACAATAGAAGATGGATATCTCAAAAACAAAAGAGAGAAGAAGAATAAAAACTTTTATTTCAAACAATTTAAAGACAACGAAAAGCAAAAGATTTATTGTCTCTCAACTCTTGCTATACAAACTACTTGAAATGGTATGAATAGAAATGAGTATGTTTGTGTGACCATGCATTTTTTTATTTGATTTGCTTTTCCAGGGAAATTTATTTTTTAAATAAAAGTAAACGAAGATTTTTCATTAAACTTTGATACGTCTGGATAACAACAACAATTGATATTTTTTTTTGTATTTGTTTCTCTTTCTGATAAATGATGATGAAGTGTTGATGAATTGAGGAAAATCGAAATAAAATTGTTAAAATCCATGAAAAATATGAAAAAACTTTTGAAAAATTTTTCATGGCTCTTTTAAAAACCATTTTGAATGTAAATGTCACACACGTCATATTTAAGAAATAAAAAAATACGAAAGAGCCCCAACGAAAGCTGAATGGAAAAGAAAAAAGTTTCATGCTTAAAAAAGAAGAAAAAAGATGAATTTTAATAAATAAGATGGACCGACTGATTAAACAATGCATGGGTGTAATAAAACAGCAGACAGGCTTACCAGGACTGATGTATTCATGTGAAGTAAGCAAATAAAAAAATATTTCGAATCTGTACAGTCTGCAAGAACATTCATAATAAAGGACACACACACCCATAAAAATTGAGGACAATAGATTGAATAAAGTCCGTCGTAAACTAGCTTTTTAGCTAACAAACAATGCTAGTTACATAAAACTTTTACATCATACATACATACATACACAATTGGCCATTACAACCCTTCAGTCAGGATTACAACCTAGATTCTCACACTTATGTTGTGTGCGTTACTTTTTTATATATGAGTGTCGAGACCTGCAGTTTTAAGTCAATTCCGAACGACAGATTTTTGAGAAAATTTTGCTGGCAATTTTATTTACTCTCAGAGTTTTTGCCGGAAATCTGCTTAGAGGCTGTCGCCGAAGAAATATTTGTTGTTGTTGAGTGGCGCGACTTACAGTTTAAAACCGATTCCGAACGACAGATTTTTTCAGGAACTTTTCATGGCAATTTTATTTGCTCTCAGAGTTTTTGCCAGAAATATTTTGAGAGGAAGTCACCGAAGAAATATTTTTTTTCATATTTTCGTTTTGATGTTTGACCTGGGGTTTGAACCATGACCTCACTCATAATAAACCTACTACCTAATAGACTACGGTGACTACATCAACAATGAGTAAAAAAGCTAAATCGTCTGATAATGTCAAAATTTTAAATGAATTCTTCATGAATAATCTCACTTTTCGGCGAGAAATTAAGCTCAACTCAAAGCAGAATGGCTACCAATAACGTAATCTAGGGTACTCATTCACCACGAGTAGCTAAACTTCTTCAAAATGGAACATGCTAATCGTTACGAAAGACTTCTTAAATCTCCAGAAGCGCATCACACGTTTTTAGACGTAACGCCCGATTCAAATCCCAAGTCAGACATCACGAACAAAACGAAACGTGAAAAAATACTTCTTCGTCGACTTACTCTCAAAAGATTTCAAACAAAAACTCTGAGAGTAAAATAAAATTGCCATCTGTCGTTCGCAGTCGACTTTCAACTGTGGGTCCCGCCATTCATTTATAAAATTAACACAAACACCATAAGTGGTGTAAGAAGCTAGGTCGTAATCCTAGTTGTAAGGCCAATTATGTATGTATGTATATGGTACGATTTAAACGATCTAGGTTCGAATCCTGTTTATTTTGTAATAATTTATTGTTATTTGGCCATTAACAACCCGATTAACGGATTTCGAACTGCTTTAGCACATTCTTCCACGCGCATCTGCTTTTTGAGAGCCTTCGCCAGGGCTTTCTCAATTTGGTGCTTTCAACATAGACATGATAAGCTTCTCCGCCGACTTTCGAAAATCTCCACATTAAATACACGCCTCACCGGGTTATCCTGTTTCATCCGAACAGCATGGCCAAGCCAGCACATTGCGTGTGTGTTACTGCGCTACGCAAAGCCCAAGTCGTTGAGGAGCAAATACAGCTCATTGTTGGAGGGGGTGCGGAAATCATCGCCAACTCGTAATGGTCCAAAGATCATACATAACATACATAATTGGTCATTACAACCATTCCAATCAGGGTTACGACCTAGCTTCTCATACCACTTATGTTGTGTGTGTTAGTTTTATACATGAGTGGCGGCACCTACAGTTTAAAGTCGATTCCGAAGGGCAGATTTTTCAAGAAACTTTTCATAGCAATTTTATTCATTCTCAGATTTTTTGCCAGAAATCTACTAAAAGGAAGCCGTGGAAGAAATATTTTTGTTGGAGATATGTGACCTGTGGTTTAAACCGTCGCCTCATGCTTAATAAGCCAACACACTTCTCGAATACTCTTAAGGCTGTTGCATCTGCGCTTGATAGTGTCTTTGCTTCTGCGCCATAAATATGCACGGAAAGGATAAGCGACTTGTAGAGTATAAGTTTCGTTGTGCGAGAAAAGTCTCTGCCACTCAATTACCTACTGAGACCATACTAGCACCTGCTGGCTAGAGTGATGCTACGCTTGATCTCCAGGCTGACAATATTTTTACTGGTAACGGCGGAGTCAAGATAAATAAATTCGTTATTGGCCGTAATCTTAAACTCTGCATGCCCCTGCTTTCTTGCTCTACTTGTATTTAATTTGGAATCTCTTTACTGTATACGAGCTTTAGTTAAACAAGCGTTGTTAGGAAGGAAGTCAAAAAATCTTAACCGTTACGGTGCAAACCATTGTTTGCATGTAAATACTCCATCATTAGCGTGTTGTTTAAGGGTTAGGGTCACAATAAAAATATTTTTCATGTACGAGAATTATTTTAAAATGTTCACAAAGTAATAACTTTTGATGTAAACGGCTCAAAATATTTAGCAAAAACTACACATTAAAAGGTATTTGAAAACGAAGAGGCTTACTATATGTATGTTATCGCCCTTAAAAGTTCACTGTATTTCACAGAAAACTAGAACATATTCACATAAAAATCTACTTGAACAGGCTCTAATATGTGAAATAATTAACCTGGTAAACAAACAAGTTTATATAGAATAAAGCCATTAGCAACTGAACAACGTTAACAACTAGGGTTCTTTAAAACACTAAAAAATGGAATGAGAGGTAGCTTGCGCTATGATATGACTTGTGTGTGTATGGCATAGTCTGTCAGGTCTAGTCCAGTCTAGCTGACAAATAATGGCCAACCGGAATGTATAATAAAGAATAATTGAATACTGCATACGTTGCCACTCTTTAGTAAGTGCAGTCACACATGTTGTGGCATTTGGCGGCAAATGGGGGGAAATTCCTTTTTTTCAATTTTTTATTGAAAGTGTTTGTAGCACAATGTGACCACAAATTAAGCAACTATTGGAAGGGAATTTTCATTTTGTTTCAAATGAACACACGGACACTAAGGCCTTAAAATAGTAGTATTTTATAGAGGATTTGCTTCATTTATTTTTATATCACGACGAATAATCCTTTTTCAGAATACTTTCAATAGGTTTCTACCTCTATTTTCCTGATTTATTTTGCGCTTTCATTCAATTTTAGTGTGGAAATACTTGAACCCGTAAGAATCGCTTTTGTGGGATGGATGTCCATGCGATTTAAGACGTGAGTCGATCCTCTTCCTGTTCATACGTACTCAGCAGATATCAGCAATACATAATTTGCCATTACAACCCTTCAGTCAGCTTCTCAACACCACTCATGTTGTGTGTGTTAATTTTATACATGAGTGGCGGTGCATACAGTTTTAACTCTGCTCCGAACGACAGATTTTGAGAGACCAGCAATATTGAATGAATCTCCCTGTAAAACGAATGGACATTATCAAAATTTATTGAGTCAATCGGCATACCTGTACCCTGTAATATGTCAGATATGCGAGCTCTGTACCGGCTCCTACCAGCTCGTGAGCAATGCAATTTTCATCGATATCCATATTTCCCGCATCCGATATAAAAGTTACTTTTAAATGATCCTAAATTTCTCTGAGAAACACCCGACATTTATTGACAAGGATGTATGAGAAAATCAAGAGAATTTCAGAGAAAATCTCACCACTCAACAAGCATTGCGCCGCTGTCAAAATTACAATGACCTCTGCTTGGAAAACACTGCAGCCTATGCATGCCCACCTACAACCCTTCATTCAGGATTACGACCTAGCTTCTCACAACACTAAGTGAGGCGGATTGCGAAATTTTTTATGGCAATTTTATTTTTTCTCTCGGAGTTTCTACTAAAAATCTGCTCAGAGGAAGTCGTCGAAGAAATATTTTTTTAAATTTCGTTTGGCTGGAGATGTGTGAATCAGGAGTTGCACCGTGGCCTCACATCGAATAAGCCAAAACACTTTCTACTAAACTAAGGCAGCCTGTAAGAAAGTTTAATATCAGAAGAGTTAATAAAAATACCACAGACCATCCTGTCACTCATCTTTGAGCCATTCTTCGTCCAGAAGTTATTAGCTGGAATGCTTTATTCAGGAAAGCCAATTTAGTACAGTAAATAATGCCTTAATTGGAGTGGAACAGAGCTTACTGGTGATAAAAACAGCTGACTGCCCATGGTATTGATGTGTGCACACCATCCACACAGACATTATAATCGAACTAATAACGAATGTTGTTCAAATTTTTCAGTGGTATTAGACGTACTCATATTGCGTTGTTACGTTTTTACCATTTTACAAACGCTTAAAATATGAGTTCGTAGATTGCAAATAAAATAAAAATAAATTTGTGTTTAGTTTTAATTGAAATTCTTTATTATTCGTACAATTCTGTGTGTCACTGTTCACAACTTAATGTAAAGGGCAACAATTGCTTTGTTTGTTATTCTTCTTTACACTTTTTTAGGTAAAAACTAACAATTGACGGCAGTTCTTTATAACGGAGATCTTCAAACCACGATTATTCTCTACACACGCAAAGTGCCTTCACACAAGACTGACTTTGTCTTGACTATTATATGCCAACGTAAACAGTCTTATGAATGTTCTTGAAGTCTAAAGTTCGTGGATTCGCCATTTTGAGATCTTCATAAATGGAAACATCGTTGTTTCAGTGTTGTTTGTGTATTTTGTTTACAATGTTTGTTGTTGCATTTTTGTTTATCCTTTTTTTTGTTTTTGTAGCTTTTTTTATCATTTTAATATTAAACGATGTAACATCATTTCTATTTTCCTAACATTATTGTCTTAGGGTAAGAGTGGTGGAGTCAACAGACTATACAAGAAATACTTTAGTTCCACGGAATTAACCCACATTTATTAACACCAACAAAGCGTAGGTGAAGAATTAATATTCAATGAACGTCTTTTAACAAAACCATGTTAAAATTGTATTAATAAACAATTAAATGAGAATAATAACAACAACAAATATAAGCACTTAAAATCAACAAAACCATTAAAGGAGAATACAAACAAGTGGAGTTACTGGGGTGCCTATTGTCGCGACTATCAATACAATGCGGAGTAGAGACACAATCAAACAAAAGCAGCAAATCGAATCAAAAATTCCGAACAAGTACGTGTGTTAAAAAGTCGCCAGCAAAGAAGAATAATGATGAACATTTAAGACACTTGTAGGTGCAGATTTTGGCACATTGAAGTGAAATTGAAATCTGGGAGAATCAATCAATGCAAACATACACACACACTTGTATTTAAAAATAATTATAAAAATACTGGTGGTAAAAGAAGCCTCTAGAAGAAGAATTTTTATATTTGCAGACTCAACCTGCATAATTTTATTGTAATTTTTGTTTTGTATTGTGAAGGAAGAAATCAACTTTAATTGACCATGCATGATTGGTCATTGCAACCTTTCAGTTAGGATCATGACCTAGTTTCTCACACCACTCCGAACGACAGATTTTTGAGAAACTTTTCGTGGACATTTTATTTACTCTCAGAGTTTTTGCCATAAGTCTGAGAGGAAGTCGCCGAAGAAATACTTTTGGTATTTTATTTTGATGTCTGGCCTGGGGCTCGAAACCTGGCTTTTCATCTAAGCCAACACACTACCTACTAGACCACGGCAACTTCAAATAATCGTAATATAACAACAAGCACCAGCATAAAAATGATAAACAAGTAAACAAAAATATACCAACAAACACCACAAGAATAAATGTAAACAAAATACACAAACAACAATAATGAAACAACGATGTTCACATTTATAGAGATCTCGAGAAGGCGAAGCCCCGAACATTCATCAGACCATATAAAAGGCAATACAAAACAGGCAACTGAATTAGTAAAAATTCAGTCAGTCTTGTGTGAAGACGCGGTGTGTTTGAAGAGAGTATTTGTGGTTTGAAGATCTCCGTTACAAAGATCTGTCGAACAATTGACTAGTAATTGCTGTTGTTTATGCACAGAGTGTGAACAGAGGAATAACAAAGATAAGCAATTGTTGTTATTTACATCAAGTTGTGAACAGTAGCACACAAGATTGTGAATATAATAAAGAATTTAATTAAAACTAAACACAAATTTATTTTTATTTCATTTGCAATCTACGAGCTCATATTTTAAACTTTTTAAAAAGGCAAAAACGTAACAATATCATACACGAGTGGCGGAACATACAGTTTAAAGTCGAACCCGATTTTTGAGAAACTTTTCATGGCAATTTTTTTTGACAGAAATCTGCTGAAAGGAAGACGTTGAAGAAATATTTTTGTTGTAGATATCGGACCTGAGGATTGAGCGCCAAGACACTATCTAGTACGATGACTTACATCACGTTTAAGCACTCCAAATGAATCGCAGAACTTTCAGGTCACGTTTCTGTATTGTTTTCTACGTTAATTTGATATAAATTTCTTGATTGCTTCCTTCAAGAGGCTAATGAAGTGACTGCTGGTCCTCATCCCCCATATACTAACAATGTTCTCATCATAGAATGACAGCGTCTAAAGAAGCAGAGGCAGTATGGGAATATAATGAATTGTTTTGTAGCTCGAAACCAGAAGTTTGACGACACTCAATAAACCGAGCTTGATGCCCGTAACTGAGTATCCTTACCGGACATTGTGATGCAAAAGATTTTCTCTAGATTTCTACAGAGCATTTCTGATGATAATGAGATGTATGACATGGGGTTTGAAGCGGGGCCTTACGTCTAATTAGTCAAAACACTATCGTGTAGTAGGCAGACTTCAAATCGTATTATTGACAACCTTAAAATCCAGTCTCTATGTCTTCATATACCTAAAACTACATACATTACATTACATTGCCAGTGTAAACACTTTTCGTATTTTATATACACAGATATTTATTGTTTATTTGTATAGTAAACAATACTACTTAAAACAAATTTTTATTGTTATTGTTTTCATTTTATCATGATTTTTTTCTTGGTGTTGCATTACACGTCCGTTCTGTTAAAATCCTTGCCATTCCAACAACACTTTTAATGTGGTTTCAACCAAAAACAAAAGCAAAAAACAAAGAAGTAACAAAAACCACTACAAGCCAGCATAAATATTTAATCTCTCGTTCCATTTTGGTTTTGTTTTTTAAAAGTTTTCCCGATTGTTTCAATGCAAATGAATTCGCTTTAAATTGTTCAAAAAAACTAAAAATTTTATAGTGTTGCCTAACTTCTTAGCCGTTTTAAATTCTTTATAGCCGAAAAATAATTAAAAACGCCCACTTTTTTTCAAGCATAAATCAATAGTTGACAGTAAATAACACCGGCTGTCATTTACACTTTCAAATAAGTTTACCGTAAAAGGGGATTAAATACCGCGTCTGTTTTTTTTTTTTTTGTACAGAGAATTCATTTTAATTGGTTATTAAAATTTAAACTTTTAAACCTAAAGAGGTAAAGAATTAATAGCCCTAAGGCTATTTAAATACAATTTAAATCGAAGAGCATAAGAGGACAACAGGGTTTATGGATTCGCAGTTTGTTTTCTTTAGGAAAAAATCTTCAAATAAGAATTGAAAGAGAAAGTGTTCCAATCACTTTGTGTTTGATGTGCTTAAATTCCTTGAAAGTCCCAGAAGGTCCTTTAATTGATTCAAATACTAACGCAGTAGCAGATAGGGTACAGCATTTACGAAGAAAAAACAAATTGTTTCAATAGGTTTTAGGTCCCTAATTAGCTCGCCATTACAACTTATGCAGAAGTTCTCGCATGTGCTTCCAAATGCCTGCAACCCATTCCTAAGGTAAATTTTGATCAGGTTTAACACAAATTTTGTTCTATAGTCGCCGTAGTCTAGTAGGCAATGTGTTGGTTTATTAGACATGAGTCCTCGGTTCAAACCCCAGGACAGACATCTCCAACAAAACGACATATGAAAAAATATTTGTTCGACGACTTTCTCTTTGCAATCTTCTGCAAGAAACTCTGAAAGTAAATGAAATTGCTATGAAAAGCTTCTCAAAAATCTGTCGTTTGGTTGACAAACGTTCAAACCTTAGCTCAGACATCAGCAAAACGAAATATGAAAAAATATTACTCCGGCAACTTCGTCTTAGTAAACTTCTTTCAAAAATTGTGCGAGTAAATAAAATTGTAGCTCCAAATGGAGTTGGATTTAATCTGTAGGTTCCACCACTCATGAATAAAATTAACACACTAGGTTGTAATCGTGGCTAAAATTTCAAATTCTATTAAATGCAAATTCTATTAAAATCACCGTTGGCTGATTCATATTATCATTAGGTTCTGAGTTCACAAGAATTCTTCATCTCAGCTTCCCAAGCACCCAACATTGACAGAAAAGATGTTCTGTTGTCTCCTCTTCTTTATTGCCATTACAATTTCTGCTGAAGTCGTTGTGAGGTATTTTCAGTCTCACAGAATGTGATTTCGGGGTAAGTATGCCTTTGCCAATTGATTTGGGGTTCCTACGAGGAACCCTGGTTTGGTTTAACACAAGTTTTGTTCAGTTTATATCGTTGCAGATCTATCATTTCCCTTTACAAGTGAGTTCATTACTCCGTCATTCCTTAAGAAATGAGTGAAGTTGCTTGAGGATTTTATAGTTTGCTCCTCAGCAGTGGAATGCTAATCACACATATGAATTCAATCCAACCAGCCTTTGCAAGTGGGTCAGTTTCGTTGTTACCAGGAACCAATATGAGGGTCAGCGTTGAATATTTCGCTTTCTACTTCACAGATGGTCATCATTATTGGACAATCTTAAATGTGGTGAAAATGCAATCTACGGATCTAATAGTTAATGAATTGTCTGTAAATACCATTCGATATACTTTGGTACTGGATTCTTATAATGGCAGTCTGTGTAGTCAACATCATTTAAATCATTTACTTAAATTACTTAATTAGGGATTGTAAACCAATCTCTAAGTTAAACTTACAATCTATTTTCCACTACCACCGATGTTATGTGTGTTAACTTTATCCATATGAGGCGTGACCGAATGCCAGATTTTTGAAAAACATTTCATTTCCATTTTATTTTTTACTGCTACAGACGACTGCTAAGTGGAACTCGCAGGGGAAATATTTTTCATATTTTCATATTGCCAACACATTACCTATTAGACCACGGCAGCCTTGAGTGAACGAAACTGTGGAAGTTTATTAGGCTAAATGAGTTGCAGTGAATTAAAGGTTTGTTATCAGAAAGTTTCCAATGTTTCCTAAAAAGTTCTCTACAATCTTGTGTATGAAATGAGTATGGCTATCAGAGATCAGCAATGAGTATTCAAAAATATGAGTAGAATCGAACCATTATCATAATTTCTGATACTTATACGCATTCATACTTACTTTAATAGCATACTCATACTACTCAGATTCAAAGTTTGAAGTACTCATGATATTCATACCAGAAATCAGCAATGAGTATTCAAAAATATGAGTAGAATCGAATCATACTCATAATTTCTGATACTTATAAGCATTCATACTTATTTTAATATCCTGGAACCTCTACTCATATTCAAAGTTTGAAGTACTCATCCTCTTCATACTTAACAACACGTCTGATGTTGTTGATTTCGATTCTCCATAACTCAACATTTACAAAAATTACAAAATAAGTATGATTCGCATACGAACAATAAAATACTCACTAAAATTTTTTTTTTGTTTTCCAAAATATTTTCCAATATACTTTGAATATTTGTTTCAAAACTAAATATTACTGTGCCCAAGCCTATCCTAAATACTCAAATCCTTTTGAAACAGCATGGAGTATCGACAGTCAAATAATTTACATACGGCGCCATCGATGACATGCCACAAAAATAAATAAAAGTTGTCCAGAAAATTTATAACCATTTTGGATACAAAATTTGCTCATAAATAAGTCACCGTAAAACTCCCAAAAAATATATGAAACTCAAGTGTTGAAGCGCAAAATCACACACACGCAAAGCGTTAACAAGTTTTCGATTAAAAAAAAGGCAAATAAAGGAAAGTTTTTTTGTTTGTATTTCACTTCAATAAAATTTTAAAATCAAGGAATGATTATAAGAGGAAAGTACAGAATTCAACGAGATATGCATTGTTTACTTAGCTACATAGGTTGTGCAATAAATCTCTTTAAGTTTTCTTTCTTCACATTGGTAGTGAAGACCCCATAATAAACAATACCACACAATGGTTACCAACTACTCACTCACACATGTGAAACAATAAAATTTCTATGGAAACTGATTTGCGCATTCTATTTATGAACACTACCGAGTATGTTCCAGTTGCAAGAGCGTACATGTTTCTATTTATTCCCATAACTATGTGCACTCAGCTGATTAGCATACGTTTGAATGCAACATTTAGTGACCAAAAATTCTTGGTCTACCGTACACGTACCAACGATGATATCAATGATGATTTAAACTGAGTCACACACATACTTATACTTCCAGTCATTATGATTCCACATGAAAACATTCGTATCCAAAATAAATCTGAAAATGATGATGATGATGACCGCTATCAGCAGCACCAGCAATATTTGCTTAAATGCCACGATATTGCAAAACACATTCATTGTGCACACCAAACAAATGTTGTTTCTGTTTGTTTTCTTTGTTTTTCTTACGTTTTCGTGCTAAAAATTTTTAAGTTCAATGGAAAGTAACCGGCCTTATCGATCGAAAAATAAACAAAAAAAGTCATAAATGAAATGATTTGAAATTGAGGGCCTCTTTATGTCTGGCAAAAAAAAAAAAACTGAGGAAAACTAAAAAAATTATGTGGAGTGTGATGTCTGAGAAATTTGCAAACGAATATAATTTGCCAATAGCTTCACAAACTTAAATTGACGACTATTTGAGTCCGAGGAACCGAGAGTTTTATTACGCCCTTCCCACCTTTAAATTGAAATGCAACAAAGTGTGTGTGTATGAGAGATATCATCGAAATTGTTTATTTGTTTCAAAGGCCTGTGTGAATATACATACTGTTACGTTTTTACCTTACCCTTTTAAAAACCTTTAAAATATGAGCTTGTAGATTGTAAATAAAAATAAAAATTAATTTATGTTCAGTTTTAGATAAATTCTTTATTGTTCGCACAATTCTGTATGCCACTGTTCACAAATTGACGTAAACCACAACAATTTGCTTTTTTGCTATTCTTCTTTACACTCTGCTGCGTAAACACTAACAATTGTTCCACAGATCTTTATAACGGAGATCTTCAAACCACGATTATTGTCTTCACACGCAATGTGTCTTCACACAAGACTGACTAAGTTTTTACTAACCCCGTTGCCTGCTTTGTCTTGCCTTTTACATTGCAGGGTAAATAGTCTGATAAATGCTCTTGAAGGAGAATGACTTTGCCTTCGTGAAATCTCTATAAACATGGTGTTTACGTTATTGTTGTATGTGTATTTTGTTTACGTTTGTCCTTGCAGTGTTATTGTTGCCTGTATGTTTACTTGTTTATCCCTTTTTTATACTGCTGTTGTTGCTATATTTTTGTTTAGTTGTTGATCACGAAAACAAATCCATTGTTTTTGTTTTGCAGCTTTTGTTTATCGTTTTAATGTTAAACGATGTAACACCATTTCCATTTTCGTAACAATACATAACATACATATACATATATATACATACATAACTGGTTATTACACCCCTTTAGTCAGGGTTACGGCCCAGTTTCTCACACCATTTATGTTGTGTGTCTTAATTTCATGCATGAAAGGCAAGATCTGCAATTAGAAGTATTAAATATTAAATATTTCTTTATATTGTCCTGGTGTTGGAGATATCTGCAGCAGGAGTTTGAAACGTGGCCTCACGTTTAATATGCCAACACACTACCTACTAAACTAAGGCGACTACAAAATTTTCCACGAATTCTCAGGATGAATGGCATTTTCAAAGTTAAATTTTCCATGATTCTGGCACATAAATCAGGCTGAATTTGAGCGATGGCATGAGTTATGTTGACCAACAGAAAAATATCTAACGAAGTCAAACGGCACTATCTCGGTGGCCAGTTGAAATCCACGTCAATTAACCATACCCTCAAATCATTCGTGTAGAATATCCAATATGATATGAGCTGGGTGGTATGTAGCGTCGTTCTGTTTAAACTGCATATTGCTGGCATCGAGAGCTTTCATTTCAGGCTTAAAGAAATTGGTAGTCATCGGCCTATAATCGTCGTCGTCATCCGTGATGGCCTAGTCAATGTCGTTCTCAAAGAAATATAGACCGGTGACGTTGTCAGACTAAAATCCACATCAAACATTTTTCGGAAGGTATTGGATGTTTTTAAACATACATACATACATAAGTGGTCATTACAACCCTTCAGTCAAGACTACGACCTAGTTTCTCAAATCACTTATGTTGTGTGTGTTAATTTTATACATGAGTGGTGGGACCTACAGTTTAAAGTCGACTCCGAACGACAGATTTTTGAGAAACTTTTCATGGCAATTTTATTTACTCTCAGAGTTTTTGCCAGAAATCTCCTGTGAGGAAGTCGCCGAAGAAATACTTTTTATATTTTTTTTTGATGTCTGGCCTAGGGCTCGAACGCTTGCTTTACGTCTAATAAGCCAACACACTACCTACTAGACTACGGCGACTTTGTTGTTGTTTTTAAAGCTCATTTCAAATACGAAAGTATGTGCACGTACCCCTTTAACCGGCATTGGGATTCATGAGTGAAGATAATTGTCATTAGGATAATGCTCATTAGAAGGTTGTGTGTTTGCTCTGTCTTTTTTTGCTTATGTGTCATTTTTCCATTTTTGCAAATGCAACAACAACTAAGACTGTACGCATTTTGATGAATGATTCGAGTCCCTCGAATAATTTAATAATAATAATAATTTCACTTATTATTTACAGTATTTTGAGTTTCTATCTTAAGGATATTTCAACAAATTATCACATTTTGATTATTACTAAATACTTATTAAAATTATCTATTTAATAGCAAAAAGATAGTAAAAAACCTAAAATTTTCACATAAGAAAATTGAGAAGCTCTAAGACAACATCTAATGAATGCTATACCTAATAGTATGGCTGAAATTAGAAGTTATCAAATCAAACCTCTCAGATGGGCGTAGTTTGACCTTCTGTATTTTTCTCTAAATGACAGCGCCAAGTCAGTTATAAAGTTTTCAATCATCTGGATGTTAGCCTTTGAATTCATTTCAACAGTAGGAAATCTTTATTGGCAGATTGTAAATTATTTTCAAATTCTTATTCTGTATTACTTGTAACTTTTTCAGGTGTGACCTGGCACAATCATACCAGATTTGGCAGCCATACGTAAGAATTGGCCTTATACATATTTGGAATAAAAGTAATTTATTTTAAAATTCAATTTTGACTTTCTATTCAGAAGAGGATATAAAGATCGCCCGCACCTGATTGCTTTAAGACATGTATTCTCTAGGTGCTCTTTAAAATTTAGTTTTTGGTCTAATGTAAAACCTAGATATTTTACGGATTTCGCGAACTCTATTTCATTGCCTTGTATCCTAAGTTTCCTACAAGGAATTCTCTTAGGTGACTTGTTGTAAGGAAACAAAATGGCCTGAGATGTTTCTTCATTGATTTTAATTTTCCATTTAAAAAAATATTTTGCGGCTGATAACAGAGCGTTCTGAATTTTCTTCACAATTGAGTTAGAAACCTTTCCGTGACAGATTATAGCACTGTCATACGCATAAAATGCCACATCATTGCCTCTGACAATTTTGAAGTCGGAAATGTAGAGGGAATACAGCAATGGTGATAAAATCGAACCCTGGGGAACACCAGCTGGAATGTCACGCATTGTGGATTGACTTCCGTCAACATCAACCACAAACTTTCTGTCCTCAAGGAAACTTTTCATTAATTTAATTAGGTATAGTGGAATATTCATTTTGTGAAGCTTGAAAATAAGGCCTTTATGCCAGATAGAGTCAAAAGTTTTTATTCGATCTAACCATGTTGACCACTCTCTTAATCTGGTGAATAGTGGAGTGTTTTGCTCTGATTAAACGTTAACTTATTTTAACAAAATTAAGAAGATTGTTATTGAATTTAAGTCTGCTTCCAATAAAATCTTTGATTTGATAAGTGCCTTACATCAGGGATTTGAAATTTGGCAGCTAATAACGGTCATCTTGTTGGAACTACATCTATGAAAACAGTTATAATTTATTCAGTTATTCTAGTCGAGCAAAATACCTGGCAATTTTCATCGATAAATCATTTGCAGAGAAGAGATTTATTTCTGGTTGAATGGGTACGTAAACAAACAAACAATTGTCGAATTCGAGACGAAACCACTTTTAAAAAAATTCAGGATTCGACTTCGTGTCGTGTTCGACAGTAGCTCGAACATCTTAATAGAATGTATGGATTGAAAGCGCCGTAGTCTAGTAGATAGTGTGTTGACTTATTCGCCATAAGGCCGACATTTAAATCCTGACGCAAACATCTCCAAACAGCAAAAAATATTACCAAGGAAAGCGTCTAAAAAACTATCATACGCAGGAGACTTTGAATTGTGCATAAGAGACACAGTACTATAGCTGTGGGATCTAAGGTACGTTCATACTGATAACATGTCTGCTGTATAATGACTTTATGACTGACTTCAGGTGAAGGTGTGGAAAGTCGCCAACAAGATTTCGCTCTTTATCTTTTATACGATGAGTAGTTAGTAAATTTCTCTTACGTCTCTACAAATCAGTGGTTCTCTGCCACCATCGATGCCATTAGCTAGTTGGTGTTATTGCCAGTACTTTGATTTTGGTGGGCTGTGACACAATTTGTTGGCTGTTGTGATGCTGTGACTATATTGTCCTCCTTTTGTCGCTTGTTTGTGTGGCCCTTTAATGTTGACTCTTTAGTATCGAACTGTGTTAAACAGTAATTTTCTTTTACACTGTGAATCTTAATCGTCTTCGAAGCATTAGTCTGGTCGGTAAGTATGTTGGCATATTAGACAAGAGCCCTCGGCGACTACCTTTCAGCAGTTTTTTGGTAAATCAAATAGCCATGAAAAGTTTCTGGAAAACCTATCTTTCGAAGTTGACTTTAAACTGTCGGCTTCGCCTCTACTGGATAAAATTAACACACACAACATAAGTGGTGTGAGAAGCTAGGTTGTAATCCCGACTAAGGCGATAATTTATGGGAATTTATTTTTTAAATATGATTTTCAAAATGTGAACGTGTTATATATGATCCATACGATTAATTTTTAATATTTTTTCCAATAAATCCAGCTAAGGCGTGCTGCTGCTTTGCCGTCATAAGCCAAAGGCTTAACTTAGCTCCATAAAAAGTAAAACACGTGAATAAATTTTTTTAAAATACATTTTTTGTATAAATTTCTACGTGTAATTTAAAACAAAAAATAATTTGTTTCCAAACTACCTTCCCTTCTTTCCTTTCCCTTGCCAATTCTGTCCGTGTTGTATGTTAAATTTTCTGATACAATTTCCTTACGTTTTAAATAAAATACGAATAAAATGAATGGAAAAAAATTATTTATTAATATTTACATTGACAGCATTGTTGTTGTTGCAACATGTTGCCAGCGCAAACAACCAACTAAGCAGGCGGCATGCAATCGGTCCAAGAGGACTAAAATTTTTTGTAGTCGAGTTTGGTATATTTTATGGTAACATGCTGACATTAATTGACCACAACAATTTGCAATTGTAGTAAATTATAATAAAATGGATACGGTTCGGTAAACTCTTTCTCTCTCCCTCCGTCTCTCTTAAAGCATTTTGTTTATATTGCCTATGCGTTTTTGTTGTATTATTTTCATTTGTTTCACCATGTTTTCTGCATGTACGCGTGGTTATTTTGTCTGTTGACTTATAACACACAGGTATTGGTTTTGAAAACTACGCCATCGTTTAACCGATTTTCTGTGTTGTAGCTGCCATTGTCATTGCCATCATCATGCTTGTTGTTGTTCATTTTAATTTTTAAACGTTTGCTCACTAGTTTGTTTCTTTTTTGATGCATTTTTTAAATTTTTGTTTTTGAAATAATCGCTACATTAAAATGGAATTCGATTGGTTTTGATAAAGAGGCCTCTTGTTTGATTTTACCATATGCTCTATATTTGATTACTTATTTGCACGTGGCAACTTCTAGAATCCTACTGTTGATTTTTAATTGCTATTCTTTTGTTTTGAAGTCGCCGTAGGGTAATTGATAGTGTGTTATCTTATTAAACGTAATTGGTTTGAATGGTCTTGACTTCAAGAGTTAGAAAACAAAAAAGTTTTTGTGCTTTATTTTCGACCCAAAACTATTCTAGAGCGATGGTGTAATAGAGAGGATAAAAGAAGCTTATATCTCCAAAAGACCCATGAGCAAGATTTGGAAATTTAGATCCACCATCACATACTGGCGTTACTGTTTACTTTTGGAAGATGGTGTGCAAATTCAAATATCACTGCCAACTGATAGACAAATTGTGCTGGTTGTAATTCTAATGCATTTTTTGCTAACATAACTTCCATCTGACCATATATTAAAGTAGTGGGCAGAAGTAGCTTAAGGTAAGGGTTACAGCTGAAAGTGAATCCTGGTTCAACTTGAAATATTTATATGCTACTATAGGAGATCTTATTTCAGAATTCCATAAAGAGGCCTCTTGCTTGATTATTCAGAATCGGACATGTTCTGACAAACGAAAATCGCCTAAATTTTGCGTTTTCGTTTTAAAAATGCCAAGAGGATGTTCTGGCGAACGCAAATCGCTAAAAAAATTATACGATTCGAAATCGCCAAATAGGTGTTCTGGAAAACGCTTAACGTTAAAAATTTGCGATTTCAAATCACAAAAGCATATTGCAATGAACTGATGAAAATATGTTTAACAGAACTTCTTAACAAAAAATGCGATTTCAAATCACAAGAGGATATTGTAGTGAACTGATGAAATATGTTCAAGCAAAACTTCTTAACAAAAATGATAACACTTTTCTAAATAAAAGTACCAAGCTAAAAACTTGCTTTATTTTTAATCAATTTTTTACGTCATTTGTTTACTTAAATTGACGATTTAAGCGAAGGTACGGCCAGCAACCAGTAACCATTAAAATATTTTTCAAAGTAAAATTCATTGGTGTTACTTAAGTTTCACACAAAAGCATCGTGACATGAACCAGGTCTAGATGCGTCAATAGCTCGTATCCTCATTTGGTGGTCACAAATCTACATGCACAGTAATCACTTTCATTGTTTAAAATTCACAAACAACCTTAATATGGAAGTACTTTCTGCAAAAATAAAGTTCCTCACATGGGTGCAGTCTACCGATCCAATTACTCCTGGAATTTTAAACTTTTGATAGAAATGCATTTTCGATGCTTTCGCCTGCTCCGGAACGTCTAATGGGTTAGAATAATCCCTCAGGACACGTTCTTTTAATTTTTCTTTTCTGGTTTGCAGCTTTTTTAAACAAATTATGCTTATTAAAAAACATGTAGGCGTTTTTGATCTTTATTTTTTTAGTTTTGATGTTTTGATTTTTATTTGTAATGCTAAAACATATGTTTTATTTTTTTCATAGATGACTTCGAAAAATCGAAGATCGCAAGTAAAACGCGTGAGTTTCAGAACACCCTGAACACCCGTTTTTAAAATCACTTGCGATTTCAAATCGTGCGATTGTCAGAATTTGCCTGTATATCGCTTCAAACATTAGTATTTCGTATAGGCTCACTAACCACTCAAATGACTTCTACAGCTACAGAATAAGCTAGTTCCCTTGCTGTGAAGAAGCAGATGCAACAATAACAACGGCAACAATACGACAAGATGACTACCTATATTCGAAGGAAATAGTACACCATACAGACTATATACAAATGGTAGTCCTCTTTCCAACCGTGGTAGTGGGATAACTGAACTAATTTTGTGATTCGAGATATTCAATTTCGAAAATATCCATTTTTGTCTAAAAATATATGAAAATTCTCTAGACGATCAGTGGCTATTTTGGTGCATATAAGAAATAGTACACCATACAGACTATATGCAAATGGTAGTCCAGAGGGTCCTCTTTCCAACCGTGGTAGTGGTTCCATACTTCCCACATGGCGAAGTCTTCAAAGCTACCAAATCCTAATACAAAATGCACTGGTTTTTGCAGCATTATACAAACTGTTTGACGTGAACTACTTGGGTAGTACTTGTTAGTATGACTACCCAATGTTATTCAAGCTGTTTTCTGAAAAAGCTATTGTTACGTTTTCACCCCGTATAATATAACAGTGTTGTACTATTTTCTAGAGATATTACATTACCCTGTTTATTTCCTTACTTACGTGTCACGAGGCAACTTATAGAATCCTACTAATGATTTGTAATTGTTATTATTTTGTTTTGAAGTCGCCGTAAAGTAGTAGGTAGTGTGTTATCTTATTAAAAGTGAGGCCACAGTTCAAACTCCAGCTCAGACATCTTGAACAAAACGAAATATGATGGAAATATTTCTTCGGCTTCTTCCTCTCAGCAGATTTATAGCAAAAACTCTGAAAGCAAATAAAAAATTGCCATGAAAAAGATTCTGAAAAACAATCTTACAAACTCGACTTTAAACTATAGGTTCCACCGCTCATGGATCTAATTAACACCCACAACGTAAGTGGTATGAGAAGCAAAGTAGTAATCCTGATTGAAGAGTTGTAATGAGCAATTATGTATGTAATGTGTGTCACAGGATAAACTCGATATCGAGCTTGAATGACTGTCAACATTTTTTTTTTTATTTTTTACCTTTCCATTATTTTTATATTGTCGTTGACAAGCTGTTGTTGGTTGTCTCGTTTATATTTTTCAGCAGAAACCAAAGTTGATGATATTGACGATGTTATTTTTGTTATTGGTAAATTTCATTGTTTTTGTTGTAGTTGTTTTTATAAATTTTATCATACTTTGTTCGGTTAGCCTGTACTAATGAATTTTCAAACTTTTATTTTTTATTCACGCCATGTTATTAATGCACCGCGTAATTTTTTTTAAACACGTTCAATTGGCTGCTGTTGACATCATGCAACAGTATACATTGCTGCTGCCGCAGTGAAATGACAACAACAACAAAAAAGTGTTGATGACAAAACTCTCAACATGACACTTCAAAAGCAAAATTCCATTAGCCGCTATGGGGGTTTGTTTTTTATTTTTTATATGCGGCTACAGAGTTAAGGATTAAAACCGGTTACTGTTGCATAGCCAAGTAGGAAATTGACTACCAATTGTTTTTTAAAGTGTGCGTAATATAGGGCAGAAAAAAGACTCTTCAGATTGACAATATATTGGAGAAGATTTTAATGTCGAGTGTACTTAAAAGCTTATATAAATAGCTTGATTTAAGGACGGAACTCTCTAAATATTGTTACGTTTTTACTCTTTTAAAAACGTTTAGAATATGAGTTCGTAGAATGCAAATAAAATAAATATAAATTCGTGTTTAGTTTTAATTAAAATTCTTTATTGTTCCACAATTCCGCGTGTCACTGTTCACAACTTGATGTACACAACAAGTATTTGCTTTGTTCGATATTCTTCTTTACACTCTTCTGCGTAAACACTAACAATTGTTCCACAGATCTTTGTCACGAAGATCTTCAAACCACAATTTTTCCCTTCACACGCAACGCATTTTCCCGCAAGACTGACTGAATTTTTACTGATCCCGTTGTTTGCTTTGTCTTGCCTTTTATATCTATTTAAACCATGTCGTAAACCCTCGGGGAGTTTCGAACTTTGACAATTGATAGCAGCCATCTTGTTGAAGTTACATCTGTCAAGTTACATGTAGATTTTCAGATTTTCAGCGATTTTATTTTAATTTTCTCCAAACTCTGCAATTCTCGTCTATTAAGCCAACATCCTATCCAAAGAATGTTTCCATCTGCAAGAAATTAGTAAAATTAAAAATTAAAGCTAGATGTCATTTACTAAGTGTATCACCTTTGGGCGAATATAGCATTTGACAACACAAGGATGTGAAGGATGAAAGGCTTCTAGAGCAATTGCTAGCTAACTTGAATTTTTTTCATTGCTGAATGAATAGATCATCCCACTTGGAAGAGATATGAACTGCTCATCGATGCGCTTAGACCTGAATACAAGCTAACTTACTTTAGGCTTAGTGCTTGGGTCCTTTAAAAGGTCCCATTCTACCATTGTGCCTTTTAGAAATATGAGTCCTGGTTAACAAGAATTGATTCCTACATTTTCTAATGGGTTTCATTCAAACCACCATAACAAATAGTTTGTAAAGCTTTTTATCATTTTATTAAAAAAATTTCGTTTATTGTCATTAATTAATAGAGTAAATGATGAGTGAAATTTATATAAAAAAGGAAATCATTCTTTTAATTTATTGTTGCAGTAATTTGATAAACACTACCACAATTCAATGCACAAACAGTGGTTGTGATACAAATTTATTTGAAATCTCCTTTTCGATCAAAATATATGGAAAAAATTTGTAGGTTCCGGTAAGCGATGCTATAGATGGCATGGTAGTAAATGCAGAATCTGTTACCACCGAGAAACTGCAGAGATAGCATTATAATATAACAAAAATACTTTCAATCCCTCTCTCTTTGGAATCAACAAAAGAGGGGCAAACTTTGCTATGCAACACACAACGTTGAAATGTTTATGGACTTTAGATTTCAATCCTTTAATAGTGTTAAGTTTTTACCATTTAAAAACATTTAGTAAAATAAATATAAATTTGTGTTTAGTTTTAATTAAAATTCTTTATTATTCGAACAATTCTGTTCACAACTTGGTGTAAGTTAAAACAGTAAATAAAATATAAACAATTTTTGTTTCATACATTTATCTGTCGCCGGCTGCATTAATACAAATTATCACTTAAAGTTTGACTTGGTTGCATATGTTGAGATGCTGTGGTACAATCATGCGTACATACTTCTATTAATCATTATATTTTCATTATTATCATAATCTTCGATAAAAGAACATAGCAGCAGAAAACTTTGAACTGCTGTAACAAAGCTTTTCTCATTGCGAGAGTAACACAATAGTTCAAGTACGCAATTACATCGAACAACAACAAATTTTAAGCTGAATTGGCGACATAATTAATTACAACAATAACATTCAAGTGTGAAGCTCGTATTATGCTTAGTTTTTGGACTTATTTAATTAATTGTTAAATATAACTTAAGCGAGTAAGATCGCTATAATAAGAATTGTTAAATAAAATATTATTTTTATAAGCAAAAACTGTACTTAATTTAAATTGTATATAACAACGGTTGCTTTGTTTGTTATTCCTCTGTTTACACCCATTGCATAATCAATAACAATTACTAGACAATTGTTTGACTGATCCTTGTAACGGAGATCTTCAAACCACGATCACTCTCTTTAAACACACCGCGCCTTCAGGCAAGACTAACTGAACTTTTACTAATTCAGTTGCCTGCTTTGCCTTGCCTTGCCTTTTATATGGCAACGTAAACAATTTTTTATATGTTCTTGAAAGCTCATGGCTTTGCGTTCTCTAAATCTCTATAAATGTAAACATCGTTGTTTTATTATTGTTGTTTGTGTATTTTATTTACCTTTATTCTTGTAGTGTTTGTTGTTCCATTTTGGTTTACTTGTTTACCATTTTTTATGCTGATGTTTGTTGTTATATTACGCAGTGCGAACAAACCAGTTCATTGTTTTGTTTTTGTAGTTTTTGTTTATAATTTTAATGTTAAACGATGCAAAAGCAAAACACCAGTATCTAGATTTTTCCATTTTCGTAACAATATTATTAGTGATAGGAAAAACTTTTGTAGTAGAGGGTTGCACATACGTATACTCCGGCTAAAGAACGAATGCTGTATGTACTACCGTGTGCGATCCACATACCAATCGACCACAAACAGATGTGCCTCTGCGAGAAAAACATGAACGTAAGAATACACGATTTTCGGACACAAGTTATCTCGTTAAAGGAAAATACATAGTAGTAGCGATAGAACAGCGAAACACAAGTCAGCATTATTAAATAGTTTCTCACACCCACCATGTTGTGTTTATTAATTGGCACAGTTTCCTTCATCTTCATCTCTTTCTACAAGAGCAAAGACACAGATTTTTTCGACAGCCTCCGACACTCCCATTTTTCTAAACACAACAGAAAAAACATTGCCTGTATGCCACAATGCTTATGCCACCTGGAATATTCTGCGCAAGCGATTTGAGGGCATAACATAAGTGGCGTAATCCTGACTGAAGGACTAATGATCAATTATGTATTTTTGTTGCAGGGAGTTTTATCTCCAACCCATTTTCCTAACCCTAGCGTTGCTGTTTTTTTTTCCAAAATATTCATTTCTGGAAAGCAATAGCCAAGACTTTAACGCATTTTTTAGTCAACATCACTTCAAATGAATCAGTTCAAATTAACTTTTCATTACCACTTTTTTTTTGTTGACAAGAAGAAATCAAGTAAATTTCGATTACTCTGCAGGTTAATTAACGAAAGAAAGAAGTAGTCGTACTGGACAAGTTCTGAATTATTCAATTTCACAACCACTATAGCCATCATTAGACCAGATCTGGTTTTAGAAAAGGTTTGTTCCACTTGTCCCGTATTTCTATTGAAAATGAGTGAAGATCATACAATCAAGGAAACCAGTCTACATACATCACCGTATTTATATGTTTTTTTTTCTAATAATTTCTACGTTATTTTTTTTTCAGAACATTCAAACATTCTTAATTCTCAATGCCTATAAAAACGCTTTAAAATCGGTTTCAATTTAATAAAAATCAGCGGGAAAAAATCCTACATACAGTGGTGTATGTAGACTTTTTCTTTGACTGTATTGTTACGAAAATGAAAAATCTAGCTACTGATGTTTTGCATTTACATCGTTTAACATTGAAATTATAAAAAAACCTACAAAAACAGAACAATGTAGTAAACAAACCTGTTTACAAATTATTGTACTGCTTATATTGCGGCAACACTGTAATATTCATTTTATTCATTTTTACATTTGTTCATTTTTTACATTCGAGTATCGAAATTGATTTTATATGTATATATTGTGTGGTTGTGTGGGTGAAGCATACAATCTTGTTTGTAATAGAAAATAGATTATTCTAGAAGTTTAATTGATGTACACATGATTTAAAAAATGAAAGTCAGTAGTTGACACTCGTTAAAAGCAAAGAGACGTCTTTTATTTAAGTCGCTACAATTGGTGACCCCGTAAAATGAACGACGCAAAGCAAAGCCAAAGCGTTAACTTGGGTCAGGCGTCAACATCTGGACAATCAGGTGTATCTACCAACTCCTCTGCCGTTAACCACGAAGGCAGTGCATTTGTCGACAGAGTATCGGTCAAAGTGCCAACGTTTTGGCCCGAACAACCTGAAATTTGGTTCGCACAAGTCGAGGCCCAGTTTAGCATCTCAGGAATTAATAATGATGTCTCCAGATTTAACACTGTAGTGTCCGCATTGAAAGCAACGTTTTGGCTCAAATATCAGATGCTATTTTAAATCCTCCTGATCAAGGCAAGTATGACAACCTAAAGAGAGAGATACTGCGATAGCGTGCAAAAAAAGATCAAAAAACTGATATCAGAGATCGATTTGGGGGATAAACGCCCTACACAATTATTAAATGAGCTGAGTGGCTTAGCAAAAGGAAAAATAAATAGCGATTTCTTGAAGTCACTTTGGTTGCAAAGACTTCCAGCGCAAGATCTACCAGAGCTGGCAAAATTAGCAGACAAAATTTTAGAAATATCTGACTGCCAGCAGATAGCAGCCGTAGCCAAACACCAGACACAAGACCCAGAGACCGAATTGCGAATACAGCGTATAGAACAACAACTAAACCAATTGGTGAGTATGTGTGCAGGACGAATCCGAGGAAGAAGCAGCCACCGCAGCAAAAGTAGGGAACGACGAGCAAGAACACCGTCCGGCCCCTCAAATCAATGCTGATATCATGAGCGATTTGGAAAAAATGCAAGAAAATGTAGACCGCCTTGCAACTTTTCATCCGATTTTGAAAAAAAATAAAATCATCACTATACTCCACGAGCGTTATTGGTGATCACTCATTGCAAATCGCTCGTCTCGTCATTCATGATAAAAATACCAACACAAAATTTTTAATTGATACAAGCGCCGATGTGTCTGTTATTCCTCCTAGAAAAGACGATAAAAACAAAAAGCATTCAACACCAACATTTTACGCCGCAAATGGTTCGCCAATAAAATCATTTGGTCAACGCCGTCTTAATTTGTCGCTAGGTTTGCGCCGCAGCTTAAAATGGAATTTTTAAGTCGCCGATGTTAACACAGCTATCATCGGCTCTGATTTTTTAAAAGTGTATGATTTGCTAGTTGATATGAAAAGAGGAAAATTAATTGACAAGAAGACTATGTTGGAAACAAAGGTAAAGTTTGAGCAGAATACAGCAATTAAAATATTAACACACAAAACGGACAGTAAATTCGCAAAATTGTTTAGTGAGTATAGTGATTTAGCTGTTTTAAATTCTAATAAAATGCCAATAACAAAAAACACAACACATCATATAGTGACAACAGGCCCACCAGTTTTTTCTCTATTTTCTGCCATCAGATGCGTTTAATGCCTGCAAAAATAATTTAGCTAATGCAACTTGTTTGAACTACTTGTCACCACACAGTGAACTTACACTGACCGTTGATGCATCGGACTCAGCTGTGGGCGCAGTACTTCACTAGATCGTTGAAGGTGTAAACCAACCATTGGGATTTTACTCAAAGCAGCTCAATGATGCTCAACGAAAGTATAGTGCGTACGATCGCAAATTAACAGCTGTGTACCAAGGTGTAGAACATTTTAAATATGCCTTAGAGGGGCGTACATTTACAATTTATACCGACCACAAACCATTAGTGTTTGCATTTCAGCAAAAAAGCGAAAAAGCTCCACCAAGAAGAGTACGACAGCTAGACTTTATAAGTTAATACTCCACTGATATCCGTCATATTAAAGGTACTGATAACATTACTGCGGATTTTCTCCCTCGCATAAATAATATTACAACGGATTTAATTGATTTCAATGCAATGGCAACAGCTCAAGAAAACGATACCGAATTAAAGTCTTTGCTGGCGTCAGGTAAGGACTCATCACTTAACCTCACTCTTTTGCCCATCCCAGATTCTAAAAAATTTTTATATTGCAATATTAATGGCTCACATATAAGACCATATGTGCCCGTAAAACAGAGAGAAGCCATAATGCGAAAATTGCATAATTTAGCTCACCCCAGCATTGGAGCTACGAGAAAACTCGTAATAGAGCACTTCGTATGGCCCGGGCTATCAAAAGATATTGACAAGTTTGTTAGGGGTTGTCTACAGTGCTAGAGAGTAAAGATTAATAGACATATGTCCGCTCCTTTAAGCGACTACATCACGACCGACAAGCGTTTCCAGCATGTAAATATTGATTTAATTGGGCCATTTCCAACATCGGCCGGAAATAGGTATTGTGTGGATAGATTTTCAAGATGGCCGACCGCAATTCCCATACCAGATATTTCATCCCAAACGGTTGCGAAAGCTTTTATAACTGGGTGGGTATCGCTATATGCAGTACCAGAAAGAATTACTACCGATTTAGGAAGACAGTTTGAGTCCAGGCTTTTTCAAGACCTTACGAAGACACTGCGCATACGACACCTACGTACTACAGCATACCATCCCCAAGCAAATGGTATGGTTGAGAAATGGCACCGATCCCTTAAGAACGTCATTAAATGTTACGCTACAAAAGATTGGACTTTTGCCCTCCCACTTGTTCTTTTAGGACTTCGCACTACGGTTAAACTAGATATCGGCGCTAGTCCAGCTGAATTACTGTATGGTACATAGCTTCGTTTACCAGGTGAGTTCTGGGTTTCTAGTAATACTAAAGACAGCCAAGTGGAATTTGTACAACAATTACGACGTGTAATGAGTGATCTACGATCTCCTGGCCCATCATGGCATTATAACAAAAAGCATTATGTCGATCCAGATTTAAGTACGTGTAATTTTGTTTTCGTACGAATAGACCGAGTACGCAACCCTTTGGAACCAGTATACGAAGGCCCATTTGAAGTCGAAAAACGTTTTAAAAAGTATTTGGTTATAAAAAGAGGCAAAATAAAGGACAAAATATCGATAGATCGAATAAAACCAGCAAAAATATATTCCAGCGATTCTGAGGAGTTTTCGAGTAAGCAGCCGGCACAGACAATTCCCGGAAAGATGTCAGGCAATGAAAAAATCACCCGATTTGGAAGACGAGTTAAATTTCCTGACCTGTACGGATAATCTGGCACTAGCCGGGGGGTATTGTGGCAACACTGTAATATTCATTTTATTCATTTTTACATTTGTTCATTTTTTACATTCGAGTATCGAAATTGATTTTATATGTATATATTGTGTGGTTGTGTGGGTGAAGCATACAATCTTGTTTGTAATAGAAAATAGATTATTCTAGAAGTTTAATTGATGTACACATAACTTAAAAAATAAAAGTCAGTAGTTAACACTCGTTAAAAGCAAACAGACGTCTTTTATTTAAGTCGCTACAATATAATAACAAACATCAGCATAAAAATGGTAAACAAGTAAACAAAAATATATCAAGAATACAATAATAATAAACGCAAACAACGATGTTTACATTTATCGAGATTTAGCAAAGGCGAAGTCATGAACGTTCGCCTTAAAGAACATTCATCAGACTGTTTACTTTGCCATATAAAAGGCAAGGCAAAGTAAGCGAGTGCGTTAGTAAAGTTCAGTCAGTCTTGTGTGAAGACGCGGTGCGTTTGAAGAGAATACAAAGATAGGTCGAATAATTGTCCAGTTACTGTTATTGTTTATGCAAAGGGTATAAACAGAGGAATAACAAAGAAAATCATATATTGTTGTCTACTTCAAGTCGTGAACAGTGGCACACAGAATTGAACGAATAATATATAATTTTAATTAAACCTAAACACCAATATATTTTTATTTTATTTGCAATCTACGGGCTCATATGTATTTTAAATGTTTTTAAAAGGTAAAAACATTACAACAAGTATACCTCTGCAGGATTATGCCAATCGCACGTATGAATTCATTTGAATTTTCGGCTGTCTGCCGTGTTCGCAAGGACTTAAGTTTGTTTGTTATCTTCAATAAAGAAATTCTCAAGAATGCATGTGATGATAACGACCAAATGTCTCGCTTTCTGCTGCAGAGAGAAAGGTCTTAGAGATAATTTACATTTGCATGTACTGTATGTATCTTCCATGTGGCGCAGTGTATTAAGGTGCAGTTATCTAGAGATGATGCATATGAAATGTGTTCTTATGATTTTGCAGAAAAATTAAAAATTCCTGGAACAACCCATCAATAATCCGTATCTAGAATCGATGGCGCACAATGCTTTTCAAAAACAATGCTGTTGTTAAGCTTTTCATATTTCACAGTCAAAGAAAAAGGTCTACACACACCGCGGTGTATGTGTTTGATTGTATGTTCTTTACTTATTTAAAGCTTAATACAGCATTCAACTGTATTATCTGAATACGAATATAAAGACATTCTAAAGAAGAAATACAGACATTATCACATAAGTATCTGCAGTAAGTATGCTGTTTACAGGCTGTGCAAATAATCACATCAGTTTATGCAAACAATGATGTTGAAACCGTATCGTACACACCAAAATATATTTTTTTTCATCGCTTTAATGTTGTCCCACCTGTTCTCCGAAATGCATATTGTGGAAAGTGAAGCATGAAGCCTTAGCTTGGTGCTGCAGCAACAACAGCGTGAAATAAGGCGGCCAAAAACAAATAAAAAAAATTTTTGTTGCCTTTAGCATGAGGTTTACGAGCACAATATGACACTTCATGATGCATGAATAAAATTATAAACGACATTAAAACGGCAACATTGACTTTAGTCGACCGACACCTTATTTCTATATTCGATTTGACTGCCTGGCATAATATTATGCCTGTCATTGCTGCATAAGTTTTCTTAGTGCCTGTCTACCGTTTCTTGTCTCACTTCTCTGTATTCTGCTGATTTCCCCTTTTTTGTGTTTGCTTTTTTTTAAACAATAGCGTTAAATAAAGTTATCACTGCTGGTATTGGATTTTTTTCGGTTGCCACTTTTGGGCGGAGAACTACTTCTCTTCAGGTCTTTTGTGATGTGTATATTTATTAAACGAAAGTATCTTTAAAATATTGTTTATCTCATATACCCCAAACTGCATGAATTCGAATTGTATCTTCAGTACAGCTAACGTCTGTTTTTTTTTTCTTGTGTTTTTTGTAAAAATGTAGCAAGTAGTTCTCCTCGTTGTATGTCTGTCTCAAAAGAGGTTCATCTGTTCTTTACACTGTTTCTTTATCAGATTTGATTTCATATATTTGGTAACCCAATTTTTATTCAATAGGAAGAGAACCTGCACTAACGGTAAACTTAAAAAGGCACGCAGATTTTTGATAGCTTTTATTCATTACAACACTTCAGTCAGGATTACAACCAGAGGTCAGCAAGAATCGTTTTTTCGTTACTCATAAGCACTCATGAAATTTTGAACATAAGTGAGTCAGCAATATTAAAATTTAACTCTCTGATTCATTCGTACTCACCACAACATTGATTTATAAGTACAGATTGCAATGAATAAGTGCAACGTTGGAATCAAACACATACCATTCGAAATATGTTTGTTTTATAAGCCTACTCATTTAGGTTCATAACTTTAGAAAAATACTTATAATACTAATATACGAGTGACTCGAGTTATGGACAGTCGAAATCAACAGCATCAACACGTATGATGAGTATGAGTATGACGAGTACTTCAAACTTTGAATATGAGTAGAGGTTCCTTCTTCTTATTTATTTACTCATCCGCTATTCAGATATAAGTGATCGTATATGTTTATAAATATGTATGTATATGTATTCATTTTATATTAAAATGATCAGCTCTCGGTTCCTAGCGTCGTAAAGTGGGACATTTTCATCACTATACCCTGTCCAGTCTTGTATGTTTTTAAGCCATGATGTTTCCCTTCTGCCTCTACCACGTCTTCCTACAATTTTGTATTTAAGGATTCGTTGTAAAATTTTGTATTTGTTGTTTCTCAATACGTGTCCTAGGTATGAAGTTTTCCGTTTTTTTATCATTAATATTAGTTGTCGGTTGACATTCATCCTTCTTAATACTTCATCATTGGAGAATCTGGCAGTCCATGGTATTTTCAGAACTCGACGGTATATCCACATTTCGAAGGCCTCCAATTTTCTTTCATCAGAGTTTTTGATTGTCCAAACTTCTACTCCGTATAATAGGACAGACCAAATGTAACATTTTAAGAAGCGTGTTATTGTTGCTACGTTGATGTCATGACTGGTCAACACTTTGTTATATTTAAAAAAGGCATCTCTCGCCATCTCTATGCAGCATTTAATTTCCTTTGATGGGTCCCACTGGTCGTTTATTAAGACTCCCAGATATTTAAAACATCGCACTCTTTCGATTTCTATATTTTGTATATTTAAAGTTGCGTTCTGATGGGAATTTTTTACTAATAACCATGCATGCGTTCTTGGAATATTTTCTCCGAATATATGTTAAATAATAATGGGGATAGTATGCACCCCTGTCTGACTCCTCTTGATATGTCAATTTCGTCAGTTTCTTCCCCACAGACATCAATTCGTGCCGTCTGATTCCAATATAGGTTTTTAATACAGCGTAGTTCTTTATCTTGTTTTCCGATAGAGGTCAGAATTTCAATTAGTTTGTCATGTTTGACCGTATCGAAAGCCTTCTCATAATCGACAAAACACATGTAGACATCTTTTTGGGCATCACCGCAGTTCTGAATTAATATTTGAACACAGAATAAAGCTTCTCGTGTACCCATACTTTCCCTGAAACCAAATTGCGACTCTCCCATGGCAATTTCACATTCGGTATAAATCCTCTTGTGTATAATTTTTAGAAATATTTTTCACACATGACTCATCAGACTAATTAGTCTGTATTCATAGCATTTATTTGCATTATTTTTCTTTGGTATGCACAGTGGTTGCGCTTGTATGGGAAGGAGCGATAAAAATAATTATATTAAATATATAGTCTTGAAATTTTCACATTACATTTCGGATATAATAACCACAATATTCTCAAAAAATGGTCGCGGTCACTTGCTCCTACCGCATATTTTTTAAATTTTTTCCTGGTAAAATATAATATTTTTGGTTTTTCCATATTATTTTTGCTTCTTCAGGCTTCGCAGATTTTGTCACTAATTGAAAGGGTACATAAGATGTTACAAATAAACTGTTGTCCTTGCTATTAAAACGTTGTTTATACTTATTATTGCCGGAGCTACTCAAAACCCTTTTTCCTATCAAAGCAAGGTTGTTTATATTAATTCCAGGTTCGTCCTTCCAGACTACAAATTGTAAATCTAAAATACGTGAAGCTGTATGGTCAAGCAAATTCTGTAAATCTACTTCAGCTTTAGATTCACTTACGGCGATATATTTTGAACTTGGATAACTTTTTTCTTTTCACTCAATATCTTTTCTTAACTAAGGAATAAACTGAAGGAAACCTTAGAGTTTACAAAATTTCGAATATGCCAATACTGTTGCTTTGTTAAATTTGTGTCAATTATTAATGCAAGAACTTCAGCGGCATTTGATTCCTAACAAACTTGCTTTGGTTCTGAACATAGACTACGTAAGGCATCCGCTGCATTCGCATCAGTTTCTGCCAACTTTGCTACCCGTCGTTGTTTTGTTCTTTTTGAAGAACTTGAGAAATCAGATGAAGGGCGACCACTTTTATTCGCATTTAATACTTGAATTAAACACAATTTCTTACTATAGATGTGTATCAATATTTACAAACCAATTTGGTCATTGGCTTTCATTGGGAAACTAACTAAAACTCTAATTATTTTTTACAAAGAATTTCAAACGGTGTTCATAAAAACAAATCTTAAAAATCAGTACTTTACGAAAACTATAACACAATTTATTAAGTTATTTTTTCTTAAAAATAATGTCAATACCATTCACATTAATTTCCATTTTAATTATTTTAATTGGGCGCTTTAATTAAATGTATTTTAACAATTTGATATTCACTTTGTTTTCACAGTCGCTTAATCAACTTTCTTCTTCTATATAAAATCGCACTTTAATTGTTTGCATTTAAAAATTACCGTTAGATATTATCAAAATAAATTCAGAAGAGACACATTTGATGACATTAGCGACTATTTATTTGGCTACAAACCCAATATAGAAAAAAAATAGTTTTATTTTTGTCATATGGGCGCAACCACTGTTATGGCGACGAATGTTTATTTTAGCCAATCTTCTGGATAGAGACCCACGTCGTATATGTAATTGAATTGTTTGACTAGAAGTTGCACGTTATTGCTGTCTATTAATTTCAAACCTTCAGAGGGCATTTCGTCTGGACCTGTTGCCTTTTTGTCTTTAAGAGATTTGATAGCATATTCTACTTCGTTCCTTGTTATTGGTGTTCCTGTCATTGGGCTCTCCGTATTAGGTTCAAAGGCCGGTCTTCCATTATCAGTGAATAGTTTTGCTACATAATCGTTCCAAATCTTTTTTCTGCCCGCCAGATCGAATACAGCTTCATTATCGTCATCGACTAGGATTGCAGGCGATATTTTTCTATACACCCCGGAGGCTTCCTTTAGTTTTTTGTGCAGGTTGAAGTCGTCATGCATATCTTGTAAAAGTTCAATTTCCTGGTAGAGGTTCCATGAAACATATTAAAATAAGTAAGAATGCGTATAAGTATCAGAAATTATGAGTATGATTCGATTCTGCTCATCTTTTTGAATATTCAGTGTTGATCTTTGATTACAACCTAGCTTCCCACAACCGTTTTTGGAGTGTGTGTTAATTTTACACATGAGTGGCGAAACTTACAGTCTAAAGTCGACTACGAACGACAGATTTTCGAAAAACTTTTTTTGGCAATTCTATTTACTCAAGAGTACAAAGTTTTTGCCAGAAATCTGCTGGGAGGCAGTCGCCGAAGAAATAAGTTTTGAACCGTGGCCTCACGTTTAATAAGCCAACAGACTACCTAGTAGACTACGGCGACTATTCACAGAAATTACGTAATTACTTTCTATTTCTTGTAAAGAGAAACATTACATACTTACATACTAGATTGGTTATTACAATTCTTTAGTCGGGCCTACCACCTGGCGTATCACACCACACATGTTGTAAGTGACAATTTTATTCATGAGTGGCGATACCTACAGCTTAACATCAAATCTTAATAAAAGATTCTTAAGAAACTTTTCATGGCAATTCTCTTCACTTCCGAATTGGACCACTGCAGTGTCCAGCAGGTCCCACTTGAGTGCGACAAGCGAACGGTTCGCAGTCTAACAGGAATTCTAATGGAACACACAGCACTATTGAGAATTTTGCTGACAATCTCACCAGGATGCTGTCATGTTGTAAAAGAATCGGTATCGAAAACAAAGGTCATCGGTTTTTGGGTGACAAAACATTTGAAGATCTGAGCATGGTGGCGAACGTGCCACTAAGGGAACTGGCACGTTTCATCCGAACCTCGGGGTGGTTCAAGCCCTCCACTAACAGATCATGACAAGGGGGCTTACCTCACACAGGATAACACAATTGTCCAAATGGGCCACTGATTCAAGTTGTCTGTAAACGGCAAGATAACTGCTTACCTAACCTAACCTAGAGTTTTTGTCAGAAAATGTTTGAGTAGTAATAGACGAATGAAATATTTTTTTTCAAATTTGGATGTCTTCGATTAGTCTTAACTGTGACTTGAACCACAGGCTCTCATAAGCAAAGAGACTATCTACAACACGAATAATGACTTGTGCCGAAACACAAGTGAATAGTACACTGAAATTACGGTTCTTTTCTTCCCTTTTCATTTCTAACAAATATAAGGGAGTAGTTGGTCACTTTTGTTAAAGTTTGATGCTTTTCTGTGGCGTCTATATTAATTGCTTGGCTGTTATTATTTTTTTTTTTTTTTGCCATTTTGTGGCATGAAGAAATATTTTTGTTGGAGATGTCCAACGTAGCCTCACGTCTAATAAGTCAACACACTACCTATTAGAGTAACGCTGTAGTTCGTTACGCATTTCTCGCTTTTACCTGTGACTTAAAAACACCCCACGAGAGAAAGTCCAAACTGGTTAAATAGCATGATCTCGGTGGCCAATTCATATCATCTCTACGTGAGTGTTGGGACCTACAGAAACTGAGAAACTTTTCATGGCAATTTTACTTACTCTCGGAGTTTTTGCCAGAAATCTGCTGAGAGGAAGTCGCCGAAGAAATATTTTTTTATATATTTGTTGTTGGAGATGTCTGACCTGGAGTTTAAACCGAGGCCTCACGTCTTATAAGCCAACACACTAGCTACTAGATCCTGCAACATACGAAATTATTTTAAAATTTCGAACATTTTTTTTCTTCTATACAGACTTATTCATTCTCTGCAGCATTAAAAAGAGTTTATGAATTCGTTTATGTTAACCTTGAACGAAATCCATAACGTTTGCCAATAAATTAAAACTGACTAGATTTAATAATAAAACAAAAAGACAGAAATGAAATCAAAGAGTGAAAACGCCATCAGTGGCATACGCACAAAAATATTGAATTGTTGGGACCACACACAATACGACAGCAAGCAACAGAATTGGAATGCGAATACAACAATCTGTGGAGTACTCTGAGCAAATGTTGATTTTATTTAGTCAGTGTAATAAATCCTACTTTTTAAATTTCGATGCACAGCAGGAGCTACAAGTTGAGTGTCTTCATTGCGGATAAGCAATTATGACGGCGCCAAGCCTCTTAAGCTTGTACGTTTACTGTTGCATTTGTTGCTATTACCTCTTGCTGTGGTCCCCCTTTGAAGTAGGGAAAGTGAAATGAATGCCTCGCATGTGGCAGTTTGTTTGTTTACCAACTAAATGACTGCCATCATCATCAGGCTTATGATTTCTTTTTTTGCCTTTTTTTCATTTAAAATTTTTGTTTTTTTTTTCTCGGGAGATGTTTTATCATCATTTCAGTGCATAGGTCAAGGTATTCGCGTTTGTTATGTTATTGTACAGCACGAATACACACACGCAAGTACGGAATGAAACTGTTGACGATATTTTAATTTCATTTTCTTTTCGTTATGATTTCCTTTACTCTGCCTCCTGGTATTCTCTTGTTGCAAATTTAATGTCTCGTATTCCATTGACTGTTGAATTCATTTCTTTTTTGTAATCTTTTGAGCTGTAGATCCTGTGCCCTGTTTTTTTATTTCTTCTGTTATAATACTTTACCCCTGGTATGTAGAACATAATTAAAGCCTGTAATCAGTCTTAAATTTCTATAGCCATCCTCGCATATTAATTTGTATGGCATAAAATTTCGTTTTTGATTTTTTTTCTTGCAAGTCATAAAGGCATCTTATTTAAGAGTTTATTTTAAGGATTACCAAGGTATCGTGGTCACCATGCTTCAGTAGGAAGCAGTGATCAGCAGTGAATCGTTTTTTGCTACTCACAAGCACTCATGAAATTTTGAATATATGTGAGTCAACAATATTGCAATTTAACTACTCTGATTCATTCGTACTCACTACAACATTGATTTATAAGAACAGGATGTAATGAGTATGAGTAAAACGTTGACATCGAACTCATACCAATCGAAATATGTTTGATTCATAAGCCTACTCATTTTGATTCATAACTTTAGAAAAATACTTTTGTAATACTTATAAGTGATTCGAGTGACTGAAATCATTCATCAAAATTTAAAGTCTTAGTTGTTGTTGCATTTCCAAAAGACAAAGACAGCAAGCAAAGCAAACACACAACCTTCTAGTGAATATTGTAGTGTTCGTACGCGAATCATACTTATTTTGTGATTCTTATAAATGTTGAGTTATGGAGAGTCGAAATCAACAGCATCATACGTGTCGTTAAGTATGATTATGATGAGTACATCAAACTTTGAATATGAGAAGTATGATTATAATATTAAAATAAGTATGAATGCGTATAAGTATCAGAAATTATGAGTATGATTCGATTCTACTCATCTTTCTGAATACTCATTGCTGATCTCTGGTAGGAAGAATGAAATAACAAAAAGGCAACAACAATTTGGACAAACACATCTCCTAAGTCCCTTATTATTCCTAATACATATCAGATGTTTATTACCTTCGAGTGCCTAAGAAGGCCAACGTATTCCAGTCGGCGATTTTTGCTATTGAACAAGCTGTACGTATGGTTGGAACCCGAGACCTAAGTACTTCAAACTTTATCATATGCGTGGACAGTGAAGCAGCGATCAAAGCTCTGGCTACGCAACTCGGCAAATCAAAGGGCGTCAGGGGCTGCATGGACTTACTACACCGTATACATCGACACAATACCCGCCTCTACTGTGTTCCAAGCCACTGTGGTATAAGGGGAAATGACGATTCGAATGAACTGAAACGGAAGGTATCGGAGATGTCCAAGGAGGAGACGATAGAGGCGATATATGTGCCCCTACGAGAATACTTTTTAACTTGGAAAAAGCAGTATGGGACTCAACAAACGCTAGGTGTTCCAATATACCGGATTGTCAAATTTCAAAGCTGCTTTGTACAACAGTGGACAGCAGGAAAACCAGGACACTACTCTAACGGGGCCCTGCGCTATAGGTAATTTCACATGAGGTGAAAGACAGTCTCTTCCTGCTTCTCAGATGCACAGCTCATGCAGAAGTCAATTGTCAGAATGCCAAGTCTTTCGACCTGTCTAACCAAAAGGACAGTGGCCCGTCAGAATCATCATTGTGTGATGGGTGTCCTTGCGATTTAAAGACACAAGTGAGTCGGTATCCAACAGACTCTAGTAATTTTACGCGTACTATCCTGCTACCAACGAGATGGAGCCTCCTCGTAAATCGAGTGGACAATTTAAAAATTAACAGAAGCAATAGGAACACCTAAACCCAGTAATTTGTTGGGGATTGCAAGCTGAGTATCACCTCTGGCCAGCTCGTCAATAATTAATTATCCAACGATATCCCTTTGTCCTGGAACTCAAGTTAGAGTTATGTTCAAAAAATGCGAAAAAATTTACAAATCCTTAGCATTCTTGGACAAGGACGCAGGTTGAAACAGCCTGGCTATCCGCATAAGTTAAGAGTTTGTCATACTACATACAAGCATTGCGCCGATTTGAAAATTGTCCTGACCTCTGCTTGGAAAACACTGCAGCGATCAGGCAGCCTATAAGAAAGTTTAATATTAGGACGCCTAATAGTGCAGCCCCCGCGGTGCCCAATTTTTTCTATGATTTCGGGGGAATTTGGTCAGTACAGGGAGTGCGCTTACCCGTGGCGTCACAACCGGCTGCTATGCGCCCTCAAGTGAGCTTTTGATATCATAACTACCACTCCAACCTAACCTAACCTAAGGACCCCTAATAAATATATCACAGACCACCCTTTCACTCATCTTTGAGCCATCAGTGTAAAATACAAGAGTCCCATTGGGAATCTCCGGTTCTTCAGGCCAGAAGTTCCTTGTTTGAAAATTAAAATTAACGTTCTATTCAGAAAATTATAAGGAATCAACTCTAAAATGCCTACACCTTCCTAGAATATCAGCATGTCCATAATCCAGATAAGGATTTAACTACATTGAATCTAACTGCCAATAGTCCAGGCCAGCTCATCAGCATTGCACTTTGCAACTATACTTCTTAGCTTCCTTAATCTTGAATAAACTAAAATCTTTCTTGAGAAATCCTCGGTATTCATGTACAAAGATACAGGGAAGGAACCTAATCGTTTAAGATTTTTTTTTGATCGTTGATTCGAGGATTTCGTTTTGAAAAACACTCAAATTAAAAGTGATACAAAGATCAAACTTCACACTGTATAATATAGGGTCCGCCAAATAATTTTGAATATTTTCTCAAATTTCTTTTTATATTTGAAAGTACAATCCTTCCGGTAAATAATGGAAAATAATTTCATTCAAATGGCTGCCTCGGCTGGCCATGCAGTAGCCTACATGATCGGTCCAATTTTTAAGCACATTATCGATTGTGTGCAGCTGTATTTCACCAATGGCTTCACGAATATTGTCCTTTAAAGCGTCAATTGTCTCTAGCTTGTCGGCGTAACACTTATCTTATCTTATTCTCGGGTGTACGCACTGTTTTTGGCTTTTCACGCTCTGATTTATCGAGATATATTATTTATGCCAGTTTCTTTCACTTTTTTCACAAGATAACGAACATACGAAGCTGACGGTGCTTCTCTTCTTCCAAAATCCGTACGCATTTAATTCCATCTTTCTTATTTTGTACTTCATTCATTCGCAGAGTGGAAACTTCTAAGCAGTGTGGAAACCCTAAGACAATTTGTTATTGTGTTCTTTGGTTTTAATTTCCAATCTATCTAAACAAAGGAAAGGAAAACCGGAACTAAATTTGTTTTTTAAGAGAACACATTAAAAAAAATAAATAAAATTCAATGCCAAAATTTATTTATTTTGTCACAATTTGGCAACCCTTTTTCACAGTGGTAAATATATTGCATGTTTTTAGATCGTGTTTATTAAGACCTTCAGCTAAATATTTATCATTTTTATGCTGATTTCTTTAGTTTTTCTGAATGTCTTATAATTACACATACACACACAAATGTAAACCCCATAGACTTGTTATGTATTTTGCCAGGAGTTTCATATGTCCACAGTAGATTAACGCAAATAATTTTGTATCCATTAATCAGTAAATCATTTCGTTTTTTAAATATTTTACCACGGGGATAAGACAAATGAATGGAAGACGTCTGTTTAAATAAATGGTTCATCAGATTTAGGGCATGTAATTAACATTCATCATTAATGATGGCAATTAAGACGAAAAATTTAATTTCATTTGTTTACTAAGTTACGGTAAATCATATGCGAATAAAATGAGTGTGTGAAGCATATATGAAAGCAGGTTTTACGCCATGTATCAGGAAAAAACGAATTTATGATGGAAGAATTTTTCAGTCAAAAGCAAAATAAATACTTGCCATTTGCGATAACCGCATTTTAAAACTTTCCTATAAACAAACGACGCTTAAAACTCTTCAATCAACCACGGTCCTTAAAAAGGGTAAGTAAGTGATTCAAAACATTTATGCAACACATGTGTTGGAACTGGAAAAATATTGTTACGTGTTTACCTTTTAAAAACGTTTAAAATATGATTTCGTAGATTACAAATAAAATAAAAATAAATTTGTGTTTACCTTTAATTAAATTCTTTATTGTTCGCACAATTCTGTGTGCTATTATTCACAACTTTATTTAAACAACAACAATTGTTTTTCTTTGTTATTCCTCTGTTTATAGCCTTTGCATAAACAATAACAATTACTGGACAATTATTCGACCTATCATTGTAACGATTACTCTCTTCAAACGCAACGCGTCTTCACAGAAGACTGACTGAACTTTACTAATTCAGTCGCCTGCTTTGCCTTGCCTTTTGTATGGCAAAGTAAACAGTCGGATGAATGTTCTTCAAGGCGAAAGTTCGTGACTTCGCCTTCCCGAAACATCGTTGTTTACGTTTATTATTGTATGTTGTTGTTGTATTTTTGTTTACTTGATTACCAGTTTTTTTATGCTTTTGTTAATTGTTATATTACGCAGCGTGATATTTTGTAAACAAGTTCACTGTTTTGTTTATAATTTTAATGTTAAACGATGTAAAAGCCAGATTTTTCCATTTTCGTAAGAATATGTTATGAGAAAGGGGAAAGAGAGAGTAGTGTTTGTGAACACTCGACTTGAATCTTCGTATATCATATGTGACAAGAAAGACCTCTGCAGGAAGAGAGTTCCACATACGAATAGTCCGGCTACAGAATGAATTTCATCTGTTTTGCAGTGTGTGAGCTACTTGCCAAACAAACGACTATCAACGGGTGGTCTGCGAGGAAGACGAGTGTTCCGTACGAAGGCATGAGAGAACAAATCCCCTTATATCGGTCGTGCAAACACAAATCGCATTGCCACGACGCTCAAGTGCATGAATAGGCTTGGATACCCTACCTCCATTAATGACCGACTTTGCTTTCTCCTGCACGCGGTCAAGAAGCCTTAATATACATACAGGAGAGTTGAATTCCATTCTCATACACATAAAATGGTGTAAATGGTAAGCATATCCTCTGGAGTATTTCTTACATCGTCTTGAGAAACCGAGGCACTTGAATGCTTCTTTGCACTCTTGAAAAATGTGCCATTTCCATTGCATTTTCATGGCCAGAACATAAGATCTTCTGGTTTCTTGATTGACCTGAATCTTCAAAGTGATCGGAGTACCATTGAGAGAGTATGAATGACAAATATTGCTGTCATCTGCAAAAGAGTAGATATGATTAGAACAAGAACGATAAAACTGAGCCTTGCGGTACCACTAAATTTAATCTAAACTAGTCTCGATCCCTGCAAAAGCCCGATGTAAATTGCAAGAAGTGACTACCAATACTAAAAGCAGGAGGTTTCTGCAGAAGTGCAGCGTGGCCTTGCTCTCACCAAATTGTCGGATAGTCTGGTTCCATTTTTCCGAAACTAAAGCCAAAAGGTCACAAGTAGAAAGGGGTCTACAAAAGCCGTATAACCGAGTCTCTGAATAAATCAATGATCATGAGCTAATTATCAAATCTGTCGTTCGGATTCGATGTTATTTCGGAAACGCATTCGGTGGTATTTATAGGAACACTTTTCCCATTTAAAAGTTGCTTACATCTTGATGAGATGAGATGAGTGAATACAATTCGTGTTCGTGTGGCTATCACGTTAGAAAGATAAACGTGATCGCTCGTCCGAATAAATAATCAAATAGTGCCTTAACAATCGCAAATTAAATACCTTGGAATACACCTTGCTAGACGCCAGACTAGGAAATTTTACATTGAAAAAAATTGGTTATAAGGTCTAAAAGCTTAAAAAGCATTTCAATAATGTGTTACGAAGGTGTGAAGAACATTTCGAATGGCGCCATATAAATCCAAGCTTGCTATCAACATATTGCGGTATGAATCTGCGTTATCCGATCCTGTTTTGGGCCGTGAACGTGATCCTACCACATGGTGTCTGTTATTATTTGAATACTAATCTCCGTAGTAGGAACCATCGGTTATTTTGAATCTGGCAATACTTATGTTATTATATTCTGTCACAAAATTCAGTATATTATTTCCACTAAACGTAATGAATCGATTTACGCTTGAGAAACATTGGGATTTATTGGGCCAACGAGAAATTGCACGTTGATGTCGATTTTGCCAAAAAAAAAATCATCTTTTCGTATGAAATTCATTTTCATCTGGTGGGTACGTTAACAAACAAAATTGCCGTATTTGGGGCTCAGAATACCCACACATGGTCTTACAGAAGCCAATGCACCCATTACGAGTGACTGTTTGATGCGGCTTGTGTAGCGGAGGCATCACCATACTTCTTTGAAAATGAGGACGGCACAACCATTACAGTCTCTTCATGGTGTTGATGTGAGCAATGTTTGGTTTCAACAGGAATACATCTCATGCTACTATCGATTTATTGCGTCAACGTTTGATGGCCGTTTAATTAGCCAAAATGCTGATGTAAATTGGACGCTTAGAAGCTGCGATTTGACACCGTTGGACTATTTTCTGTGAGGCGTCGTTAAAGAAAAGTGTTATGCCGACAAACCAGAAACAATTGAGCATTTGAAGGCCAACATTCGTGATACCATTGGTGAGATACCCCATACCCAAATATTTAAATTTTTATCATTCCCTTGGAGATAGTATCTGGTAAAAGTATGTATAACACAAGCTCCACCTACAGTGGACAACAAAATTCTTAGTACAGCAATATATTTTGACAAAAACAAAGTCCTCACAGGCTTAATACTCTTGCACAAAGTCCCGATATGACTTTAAGAGAGTATTTAGGAGATCATTTGAAAGAATGGTTACGTAATCGCTAAACCTCAAAGAAAAGTCAACCGAAAAACTTGCTCATGGTACCACCAGAAAACACTAAACAAAACTTATATATTCAATTCCAAATGGGTTAAATGGGGTGCTTGACCTTAAGGGATATAATACTAAATGCAAGAGACAACATTTTCATATATTAGGCCTTTGAATTTTAAATATACTCAGAGTTTTCCTTGGGCGTACCCATGGAGTCATCTGAAACTTTTCCTTATTTTTCTTTTGTTTTATGAAAAACATTAGAAAATTGTTTGTTTTATAATAAAACAGAAATAAATTAATAAAATATAAAATATAAAAACCTTAATTTTAACTGTTGGTTAAAATTCATGAAATTGTCAAAATATATTGGAGTACTAAGACATTTGCTGTCCAATGTACATCTATGTGTGCATAGGCTCTTAAAAAGTTAGAAATTCTTTGTAGTTTTTACATGAAAAAATACTGACGACAAGACCTTATTAACATATGAATTTTATTGTTATTATTTTACTTCTAATTGAATTTAACAAGACCTACAGCAATATCTGATTTCTGTGTACAGATGTACGAATGTATGTATGTGTACAAAACAAAAGCTGTTGAAAACTTTTCTGTCATAAGACAATACGTTTATGATAAGTAAAACAATAAATTTTGTTTTCTGATAGAGGTTTAACATATTGAACAATGGATGACGGTTTTGAGAGATGTCTGTCATTTGGCTTGTCAGTGTTTCTGTTTTATTCGAACTGATTTGTAAACATCTGGGGCAAAGGAATGTCGGTTGTTTAAGAAATAGTTCAAGGTAGACACTCTTATGAGAAAAATTCAAATTTAAAAATAATTTTTATCGTTTAGCAAGCAGAGCAAACATAAAACCCTTTTTTAAGTATTGTAGTGTTCATACGCGAATCATACTTATTTTGTGATTCGTATATACGATGAGTCATGGAGAGTCGAAATCAATAACATCATGCGTATTGTTAGGTATGAGTAGCATGAGTATTTCAAACTTTGAATATGAGTAGTATGAGTATGACATTAAAATAAGTATGAATGCGTATAAGTATCAGAAATTATAATTATGATTCGAATCTACTCAACGTTTTGAATACTCATTGCTGGCCTCTGATCACTAGTTACAAAGGGTTTTGCTCTAGCAAACCAAGGGGACTTGTCCCCGAGAATCATGTATTCCTATGTAACACTCGGCTTTCTCGGCGAGCACATCCATATGTGGTCGATTGACCAGTGGATCGCACAATGCATTACAGATTAAATTCGTTCTTTAGTCGGACTATTCGCATGTGGAGATCCCTTCGTGCAGAGGTTGTAATTTTTTTGAAAAAGGCATAAAATATAGAAAAATAATCACAATAACTTAAAAATATAACACTTTTTAATAACATAAATTTCCAATAGTAACAATTGCAAAGTAAATACAAAGCTGAAAGTGGATTTTAATGTACTAAAGTATAGGGTGTGATGTAAATTTTTAACTTCCAAAAATCGTCAAAATAAGGTTATAAATCGTCATAACGTCAATATAATATTTTTCTAGCTTAAAATCGTCAAAATGACGATACATCGTCAAATCTGGCAGCTATGACCGTAAGTACAATTTCCATTTATATAAGTTCCAAGTCCATTGTCCTTATTAAAGCAAAAATAACACAAACTTTCGCAAGCAATCTCAATTAAGTCTCCTAGAAAATTCAACGAAAAGTAGCTTTTGTTGTGTTTATAAGTTTTTAAGTTTTTAAAATAAGTTTTGTGAATAGAGTCTCTGTTACTCGTAAAGTCATCAGAAGCATATTGAATAAGTGTTGTAAATTGTTCACATTGCATGAATGGAAGTGTTTTATATCACATGAGTTTAGCTGGTCCATATGGCGTTATTTGTTTAGAACAGCATCCTACGATGGGTAATTTATGAAAAAGTTCTTATTTTCTTCAGACATTTACTGCGCTACTACGGACTTCATTTAAAATTTGTATGTAGCATATAAGGAAAGTCTATATGAAAATTCTCTTTATCTGTTTATGTTAAGTGTGATGCTTTATTTTGTTGGAAAGTAAACTATGGTTCAGCTAATGAACTTTATTTAAGAAGCTTAAAGGCATTGTGTGGAAAATATCATGATTCAGTGGCAACAAAAATGATTACTACCATATGAACAGCGAATTTTTAAGTTAATTTTGTTTTTATTTTATTACAACTTCCAAAGAAATGGAATTAAAATTTTGTTGTTATTTTTAGGTTATAGACACATTGTGTAATAATAAATAAAATAAATATTTTCTATAAATTTATTTAGAGAAAAGATATGAGTGTATTATTACTTAGTGGAAAAAAGTTGCTTAGGTTTCGAACAATACTGTATGTATATACGATGTTATGTATACACACATGATGCATGCACAAGAGATACAATGTCTCTATATGCTGATATACAGTGGGGCAAAAACGTACTTTTCTCTAACATTTTAGCATCATCGAGCCATAACTATTGTAAGAAACACATAAGAAACTAAAATCGATTGATAGTTCTTCACAAACTGTCACAATTACTGGCTAATTAAACCTCTGAGACGCTCTGGAAGACAATTTTTCCTTTGGTGACATGTTATTATTAGCGCTCACCATTACGACGAAATTTTTTGAAATTTTAAACGAATAAGAAAAAAACAAACCTCTATACTCTGGTATTTGAATGACGCAGTCGCCTTAGGTCAGTCATCTCCAAAAAAAAAGTTTCTCAAAAATCTGTCTGGTCCCGCTGCTCATACATTAAATTAACACACAAAACATAAGGGCTATGAGAAGCTAGATCTTAACAGTTTTAACGTAGGATCTTTTTATTAATAAAAAAAATTTTCTCTATTTAATTTTATTTAATGTTAATTTTTATTTTAATTATTTGTTTTTTTTTAAATATAAATGTTTTTTATGTAGTTTAATATAATAGTTTGCACAAAGTAAATGTTCTACATTTGACTTCAAAAATACTAATGACTGTACATCTCCAATTGAAAGTTCTATTTATGCTTAAAAGAAATTGCGCATTAAGAAAAACATGATCGATCATGATTGTGCATGCTTTGTTTTGGTTTTTACAACAATATCATTCATAACAGTACAAATTTTGGCATGCAGAATCAGTGATAATAAGAAATAGTAAATTTAACAAAAATGTAGAATTGGAAATGCATAAATAGATAATAAAAAGTATGATTACAAACATGTATTATCAAACCTACGACAAAATTTCTGATCCAACTTATTACATGATCTAACCTATAACATATAATTTGTATGAATCATAAGTGTAATTGTGCACTTATCTTATATACATTGTAATGATAATATTTACACTTCGCAACATTTAATTAACTGCAATAAATACGCACTTATTATTATAATTGAAATAATTAGGGTATTCATATGTTACGTACACATAACTCTTAACCAGAGAATCGATTCATGCTCATAATTTCTGATACTCATACGCATTCATACTTATTTTAATATCATACTCATACTACTCATATTCAAAGTTTGAAGTACTCATCATATTCATACTTAACAACACGTATGATGTTGTTGATTTCGACCCTCCATGACTCAACATTTATAAGAATCACAAAATAAGTATGATTCGCGTACGAACACTAAAATATCGAATCATTTATAAGTAAATATTATGAGTATTTTTCTAAAGTTATGAATCTGAATGAGCAGGCTTATGAATCAAACATATTTTGAATGGTATGAGTTTGATGTCAACGTTGTACTCATACTTATTGCAACTTGTACTTTTAAATCAACGTTGTTGTGAGTATGAATGAATCAGAATAATTAAATTTCAGTATTGTTGAGTCAATTATATTCGAAATTTCATGAGTAGCGAAAAAACGATTCATTACTGATTTCTGGTCGAAACCCTGATTAATAGGTTGTAATGACCTACTGTAATCACTTAAGAAGCATATGGCCACTCTTTTCACCACAGCTCATCATTTTATCTGCGGTATTCATTTGCTAGAGTATATGAATGTATATGTCTGCTTGCAAATTATGACATAAGAATCACTAACGTATCTACAATAAGGATGTGTATTACTCCTACAATAGCGATATTCACCCACATACACTCCCGTACTTGTATGTGTAACGTAAGCAAATATGGATTTAAGCCACTGAACCTTCAACTCCAAAAAACGACATCCATTATAGTGGCTTAATTTCTTGTTTTTTTTCTTAATTTCTATAAGGTTTAGAAAATATTTACAAAAGAAATTTGAAAATTAAAATTTATAAGATTTTAAAGGGGAAATATAGAGACTGTGTGTGTGTACTATATACAATGCCATCTACAGTTAAGAAGCGTTTAAAAATTAATGCCGCAAAATAGACAATTAGGAAGAGCTGTTACTTATGCATGCATTTATTATTCAACTAACAAAGGGCAACGACCTGCCCTAAAGTGTATCACATATAAAATTTTACAATTTATTAGAATTTTATTTTGGTCTTTCATTAAAAGCTTTCTATTTTTAGTTTGTGTGAAATAAATTTAAAATTTTTTTCCTTGTTTGCCTATAAATTGCACTATGTGTGAAACATAATATCGTTTAAATGTCCGCCAAAGCTTCTCTGGGTGGAACGGATCCGAAATGTGCAAATTTTCATGACCCTGGCGCATAAATCGGGCTGAATTTGTTCGATTACATGGGTTGTGTTAGCAGGAAAATCCCACAAGAAAATCTTTAACGTAGTCAAAATGCTCTATCGCGGTAGCTAATTCTCATCACTACATACATATGTACATACATAATTGGTCATTACAACCCTTCAGTCAAGAAGGGCCTAGTTTTTTATACCACTTACGTTTGGTGTGTTAATTTTATCCATGAGTGCGACGGGACCTTCAGTTTAAAGTCGACTCCGAAAGACCGATTTCTTCTTTTCTTGTTTGTGTCCAGATTATCTAATTTGGGACAAAAGAAGTTAATAATGATCGTGCTATAGTGTTCGTCGTTGATAAAAATGGTCGCACTAAAGTCGTTCGTAGTGTTAGGTGGGCGGACCCAAACTCCATATCAAACAGTGAATTTTTTGGTATGCATTGGACGCCCGGGCAATATGTTTGATTTTGTTTGTTCAAGCAGTCATTGATCCCGAAATGGGCTTTATCGTTGAAGCTGATTTTTCAATAAAAATTACGGACAGTCGCTAAGTGCTCCAGAACCATTTCATACATATAAACATACATAATTGGTCATTACAATTCTTCAGTCAGGATAACAACCTAGCTTCTCACACCACTTAAGCCGGGTGCTGTTAATTTTATGCCTGATTAACGGGACCTACAGTTTAAAGTCGATTCCGAATTACAGATTTTTAAGAAATTTTTCATGGCAATTTTATTTTATTTTCAGAATTTTTGCAGAAATCTGCTGAGAGGAAGTCGCCAAAGAAATATTTCTTCATATTTCGCTACGTCGAAAACGTCTGACCCGGGGTTTGAAACGTGGCATCACGGCTAATAAGCCAACATAATACCTACTAGACTACGGTGACTTCATTGGTGCCATACGGCTTGTTTTATTGGTCAAAAATTTAACTGATCGAATAGCCCCTTTAATTCTCAGCCGCTGTGGACATATGTCTCTGAGATGCATTAATGCCTCACAGGCATTCCAACAATGTGTCTTGAAAATTCATTCTCATTGTCAGGGAATCGACATGTTGCGTTCGAAACGATCACCATTATAAACAAATGTACTCTGAAGTTGCCAACCTATCTAGAATCCATTCAGTAAACACAAATTACCCTCCATGGTAATTTGGCAAAACAGAGTCAATAAATGACAACTATTTTGACAGATTTAGACATCGTCAGGATATGTGCAGAGACTTCTAAAATTCATGTTATTAAGCCAATATCTCTTAAACACTGTTAAAGCTTTTCTATATGTTTTGTAAAATTCTCGTTTTTATTGTGTTTAATGTCCTTTAACATGTGCCAACAAGATTTCCCATATTCATGGCTATTAGGGGTCGTAAATATTTCAATAAAAATGTAAATTAACTGAACGAACAATTTCATGCTAAAACAGCAACGAAATTTCTAGGGATACAGCAATGGAAACACAAAGTAACTTATGCTGTTCCTGTTGAAACACAACCAATAACTGTTAAGTGACCCAACCAAGTCTTTAAGAAGAAGAACACAACTTTATGACACTACGAGTGATATATGTATGTATGTACATATATTGTATGCTGTTCTAGGGCCTTGGGATTTATAAAGAGTTTTATAAAGGTTAAGAGCTTTGACTTTATGGTCGTAAAGCTAAGTGAAAGTTTTTCTCTCTGTTTATTTCCTCTATAAAGCAGTCCCTAAGTGTAGGGCGGCGGAAAAACGCGAATGCTGTCTTACTTGATGGTTAATATCTTATCATTGCAGGAAATTGGTTTCGTATTTCGAAACAATGAAATAATGTTTCGATGTTTTCTTATTCACTTACTTCTCATAAGCTCTCTATACAGCTGGCATAAGTTATTGCCATCTTGGGATCAGTTATTTATGCAAATTTGCATTCATTCGTTAAACTTATGGAGACCGAAAATTCAAAACAAAAAACAACAGCAACAAGAACTACATAGTAAAAGAAATCAAAGACTAAGAAATTTTATTAAAAGCGAGGTTAAGAACGCTCTTTTATTTTTTCCCACAAGTAATATTTCATGGTTTTTTTTCTTAACGCCTTATGATAACAGAATTTTCGGTTTGTAGTGGTCATTTAGAAGTCCGGCAATCTCAAAATCATCACACAGTTCATGTATTAATTTTCAAGATGGTCATTTAAATGTTGTTTATCTTTAAGCCTGGTAGACTTTAAGCCTGGTAAACTTAGAGAATGTGATTAATTGCTGAGATAAACCAACAAATGTTGTCTTTATTGGTTTTTATTTTAATTTTTTTATATTTTCAATCTTTTTCTTTTCTTGTTTGCATTGTAATGGCCATACAACTGCCAACAAGTGGGATTTTATTTCACTTCTTTATGCCACATACAAATACTTCGACTTTTTTACTATTTTTCAGAAAACTTTTTGTGTAATTGAAACCACATTTAATAGGAAACTTGGTAGCAAAGTTTAAAAAATGGTAGCACAGTTTAAAACTCGTATGGTAATTAAGGAAAGATTTTTCTTTGTAATATGCACATCAGCAACGAGTATTCCAAAAGATGAGTAGAATCGAATCATACTCATAATTTCCGATATTTATACGCATTCATACTTATATTAATATCATACTGATACTACCCATGTTCAAAGTTTGAAGTACTCATCACATTCATACTTAACAACACCCTGTTGTTGATTTTGACTCTTCATAACTCAACGTATACACGAAGCACAAAATAAGTATGAATCGCGTATGAACACTAAAATACTTACTAGAAGGTTGTTTGTTTACTCTGCTTGCTATTCTGGCTTTTTTGCTTATTTTGTAAAGGCAACAACAACTAAGACTGCAAATTTTGATGAATGAATCGAGTCACTCTAATCATTTATAAGTATTTTATTTTTCTAAAGTTATGAATCTAAATGAGTATTCTTATGAATCAAACATATTTCGAATGGTATGAGTTTGATGTCAACGTTGTAAGCATACTCATTGCAACCATAAATCAACGTTGTAGTGAGTACGAATGAATCAGAGTAGTTAAATTTCAATATTGTTGACTCACTTATATTCAAAATTTCAAGAGTGCTTCTGAGTAGCGAAAAAACGATTAATCACTGATCTCTGATATGCACGTCAGGAGTGATTTTTGTAGGAAATATGGGTCCCAAACGAAAACTGAGATTTTCATTGAAGTATATCAGGTTCTGATGCAGGAACTTTCAAACTTTCATAATTGATAACTGCCATCTAGTTGAAGCTATGTCTCTCAAATTAGTTTCAATTTATTCAGCCTGTTTTGCCGACTTACCATGGACGACCGTATGCAAAGAAATGAATTCAGTGAATGGCATCTGACACTAAAGTAATTGCTCATTACAACCCTTCAATCAGGATTACAACCTAGCTTCTCACATCACATATGCTGTGTGTGCTAATTTCATCCGTGAGTGGCACGACCTACAGTTTAAATTCGACTCCGAACAAAAGATTTTTGAGAAACTTTTTATGGCCATTTTAGTTACCCACAGAATGTTTGCCAGAAATCTGCGAAGAAGAAGTCTCCGAAGAAATCTTTGTTCATATTTCGTTCTGTTGGGGTTTGAGGACTAACGTCTAATAAGCCAACATACTACCTACGTGGCCTCACTTCTAATAAGCCAACACACTAGCTACTAAACTACGGCGACATCGTTTCTTAATTTTCATTGAAAAATCTATGAATAAAAGGAGTCTGGAGCAATCAGCAACGGACTCGAATATTCATCGAAAAATCTTCTTCATTTCTGTATAAATAGGTACGCTAATAAGCAAAATTGTCCAATTAGGAACGATTTCCATCCCCATGAGATGCAAATGCGTCCAATCAATTTCGAAGGAGTCACTGTTTTTGTTAAAGATTTTCGGTTTGTTCTGTCCATATTTCTCTGAGAACGTTGGTCAGGCCATCACCTTCCATGGCGAGCATTATAGATTAACGATTACCAATTTCTTTTAGCTTGTCATGTGGTTTCAACAAAACGACGCTACATCTCACCCAGTTCATGCTACATTGCATATTCTGCACAAACGATTTGAGGTCATGGCCAACTCAAATGAAGGCGGAGTATACTGGCCATGGAGATCATGCGTTTTGGCCTCGTTAGAGTTTTTCTTGTACGATGTTCTTAAGTGCAAGTGTAAGCGAATAAGCCACGGTATAACCCATGTCATCGGTCACATTAAGCCTGATTTATGTGCCAGAGCCATAGAAAACAGAATATTGCGAGTGTACTCTATCCAGAGAAGCCGTTGCAGATATTTAAAAGTCATGAATATGTCTTCTAAACAAATAAAAAATATCGATGGTATCTCACGCACACTTTTTTATTTGGATGTAAAGATAGGAAGCTTTAACAGAAGGACCTATATAAGTACAGTCACTAAGTTTAATTAGTGTTTTCTTTTTAATTCTACGCTAGTGAGCAGAAATGGGGTTACAAAGAAATTTTTTAAAATATTGACCATCGTGAACTACTAATTTTTCTCAAATTCTTAGCGGAATTCGAATTATCATTTTTAATTATTACGTATTTTTTTGAAGTCTTTATATGAGGAGAATTGCTGATTAGCCAGCATGTTCATCAAATGAGAAATTTGAGGTATGAAGTTCTTTAAGAACCAAGTTATGAAACGCCAAAGACATGTGTAACAACCAAATCTGAGCGGAAGGCATTATATTCTTTATATACATAGTATACCTTCTGAATTTACTTTTTCTTGCATTTGGTTATCGCTTTTGGCAAATAACAATTACTTTCTTAACCTAATTTCTCATTACAATACTTTAGTTAAGACTACAACCGAGCTCCTCGCATTATACATGTTATTTTTGGTAATTTTTAGACACGAATAGCTTGACCTACAGTGATGTTAAGTCAAATATAAATTACAGATTTGAGAAACTTTTCTTAGCAATTTCATTTATTCACAGATTTTTTCCAGAACACTGCTGAGCGGAAGTTTCTGAAAGAAAAAATTTTCCTCATATTTCGTTACGTTCGAGATGTCTGAACTGGGGCTAGAATCACGGGTGGTATAAGCTAAGAAAGTAGTCAGTATAGGCTACGACGATTTTAAGAACAAAATTAAAAGTGTAACGATCAATACATCATTTCTTTTTAAAAAGTATACCCTAATAAAGAATATAGAAATGAAGGCCTATTTGCTTTTACATCGTTTAACATTAAAATTATAAACAGAAGCTACAAAAACAAAACAATGAACTAGTTTACAAATTATCGCACCAGCATAATAATATAATAATAATAATATGGTAAACGAGTAAACAAAAACATACCAACAATACTACAACGATGTTTACGTTTATAGGGATTGCGAGAAGGTGACTTCATGTACGTTCACCTTCAAGAACATTCATCAGACTGTTTACTTCGCCATATAAAAGGCAAGGCAAAGCAGGCGAGTGAGTTAGTAAAAGTTCAGTCAATCTTGTGTGAAGACGCGGTGTGTTTGAAGAGAGTAATCGTGGTTTGAAGATCTCCGTTACAAAGATCAGTCGAACGATTGTCTAGTAATTGTAACTGTTTACGCAACGGGTTTAAACAGAGGAATAAGAAACAAAGCAATTGTTGTTGTATACATAAAGTTGTGAACAGTGACACACAAAATTATGCTTATAATAAAGAATTTTAATTAAAACTAAACAAACTTATTTTTATTTTATTTGCAATATACGAGCTCATATTTTAAACGCTTTTAATAGGTAAAAACGTAACAATATCGTTGACTTCATTTAACATCATTCAGACGTTTCTATTACAACAGTTACCTCACCTTTGTGTCTATAACTGTTCATGCATCAACATTTATGTTCGTTAAAAATATGAAATCATTTAATTTTCTGTCGAAACTAATTTGTGTTTTTCAGATAACTCAAATGAAAGTGCATTTAGTATGATGACTTTACCAGGTATTTGAAAATTAAAATTTTTTTATTAATTTTTCATAAAAAAAAATTACATGAAAAATGTTGTCTATACGCCTACAGCCATTTAGCATCATTGTCAAAACGGTTTAAAATGACGGTTCTTATACACACAAACACAGTTTTAAATGAACGTTATAAGCTATTTTACAATGTTATCATAATTGCTAAACCACTTACACACACACGCACACACACACAAATTTGAAAATTTAATATTTGCATGCAGCATGTAGCATAATGTTAATGATGTTGTTTTATAATTTCGATTGAGTGTATATCAGCCAGCTTGTTACATTGATAACCGCTGCATTGCGTGGTTAAAAATATTTAGCTTTGTAGTGGCCTATGATTGCTGCCTTAACAACTTAACTACGTGTTGTTGATTCTTTTCTTTCTGGTTTTTGTTTCTGTTTTTGTGTGAATAAAATTTACAAGTAATTTGAAATAAATTGTGTTAAAAGGAGTTTCAATTGTGGAAGAGCTTATGTTATGACCGTTAAAGTGAATGCAGTTTTGCCTTAATGAAGACGTTTACTTGTGGTGGGAAACTGTAAAAGCAATATTCTTCTACAAAAAATGTTAACACTTTGGCATGTTCATCTATATGATGGCCAGTTTCTAATTTAAATGTAGATTTTCTTTCCTAAGAATGCTAAAAATGAAAAGAACAGGAATAATAAGAAATGTCCTTTATTCACGACCACATAACAAGCAATCACGAATTAAGATTTGTGCAATCAAACATTTCCTGATGTGCCTAAATACTGGACCCAAAACAGTACCAAAAATGTTCACCCGTTGTTAGCATAGCTGAATTGGGTACCGTTGTATAGTACATCGTCATACAACTATAACAACTGCTTGACATTTTTCCGTCGTCTAGAATATTTTATGATGGTGTGGATTCTAATCAAATCAGCTTTGGTCAGAGACGTTCTAACAATAAATTCTGGGTGCCAATGAATCCTTTGCTTAATTACAGCTTTTGCAGAAGTCGTTACGAAGTATTTTAGACAGGTGGATTGTGGTTAAGTTTAACGCAAATTTTTCTCTGAACATGTCTTGTTAGAACTCAAATTTCTTTTAAGACAAGTTTTGATGAGAATGTCCATCTCACTTATGATCAGTCCTTGCAAGTGCAGCAACTTGTTGCTACCTTCAGACTCACCATATTCAAGAATCCACATGAAGGCAATCATAGCATGTTTTGTTATCCCTTCTGTAGACAATATTAGGCCTTCTTAGAGAATCTTAGATCCTCTACGGATTTAATGTCTTTTACTAAAAGTACGTATCTCTCCTTACGATATTGGAAATGTGTATGGATATATGATAAAATGGAAATGGTGTTTTGCTTTTACATCGTTTAACGTTAAAATTATAAACAAAAGCTACAAAAACAATGAAGTTGTTTACATGATAAACAAGCAAACAAAAATGCAACAACAAACACTGCACGAATAAATGTAAACAAAAATACACAAACAACAATAATGAAACAACGATGCTTACATTTATAGAGATCTCGAGAACGCGAAGCGCGAACATTCGCATTCAGACTGTTTATAAAAGGCAAGGCAAAGCAGGCAACGGAGTCAGTAGAATTATAGTGTGAAGACGCTGTGCGTTTGAAGAGAATAATCGTGGTTTGAAGATTTCCGTTACAAAGACCTGTCGAACAATTGTCATTGTTTACGCAAAAGAGTGTAAGGAGGAATAACAATCAAAGCAATTGTTGTTGTTTACATCAAGTTGTGAACAGTGCCACACAGGATTGTGCGAACAATAAATATGTAATTTAATTAAAACTAAAAACAAATTTATTTTTTATTTTTATTTGCAATCGTGCAAACGCTTTTAAAAGGTAAAAATGTAACAATATATTTTCCCACAGCGACAATTAGTTTAGATACTATTTCAGCCAGCATTGGTTAGTGCGAGCTACAATCTACGGTTCAGCTGTTCCTAAAAGTTTCCACATCCGATTTATTTTTCGCCTAGTCTGAATCAGTTCGTGAAACTTGAATGAAGTTCCCGGGGCAGTAATATTTTGACAATACAATAGCTCCTAAGTAAAAGGTACTACCTTGATATTAGGGGTTACAAATTTCATTGCTGTAAAGTATACTTAATTATACGTCGCTGTCTAATATAATCCATTAAAAATATAAAATTTCCTGTTGTATTCGTATAATTTTTGTTTTATATTCTGCTGTTATATCAGAACAAAACCTTTTTATTTTTATTTGAAATTGTTTTTCTTTGCAAATCATCATCACATAAAATATTAGAAAACCGTGAAAAAGGCAACAGCATGATTTGTATCATATCTTGTCTAATGGAAAATAATTAACGAGTACGATTTATAAAATTGATGATTTTGCGGCAAATGGATTCAATTTTAAACGATTCAACACGTATATAAATAAATAACAACACCAACCGGAGGCTAACTTAATTAAAAAATCTGAGAGATTTTCTATGTTTTTTTTTTGCAAAAATTGTTTGTAGTGGATTCATACCCACAAGAGTTTTTTGTGAAAACTTTGATTTTAGATTTTATACTTCCTTTTAGTTTTTATACTTCCTAAGCCACGTGGTTTAATTCCGCTCATCTTATAAAAACATATTTCAAATTGTACAATGCATTGGATACTCGAAATGATTCATACGTTTGTATATACATATATAAATTCGTATCGCAAATGTACGTCTGCATGGGAAAAATTTATTGTTTGTTTTCGTTAGGATTTCATGTGAAAATTGTATTGGCATGATTTCCACACACATTTCTTTCTACAATTTGCACAAATGCTGCAATTTTCATGTGTTTTATTGGCATGATTATGGCCGCAAGAGTAAATGGAAACACATATGTTAAATGGCTATGGGCAGTAATACATACATACATACATAATTGGTCATTAGACCCCTTCAGTTAGGATTACAACCTAGCTTCTCAAAACACTTATGTTGTGTGCGTTAATTTTATACATGAGTGGCGTTACCCACAGTTTGAAATCGACTCTGAAACACGGATTTTTGAGAAACTATTCATGGCAATTTCTTATTTATTCCCAGATTTTTTGCCAGATATCTGCTGAGAGGAAGTCGCTGAAGAAATATATACTAGACTAAGGGCGGTAATATTGTTACGTTTTTACCTCTAAAAAACGGCTAATATATGAGCTCGTAGATTGAAAATGAAATAAAAATAAATTTGTGTTTAGTTTAATTAAAATTCTTTATTATTCCCACAATTCTGGCCACTGTTCACAACTTTATGTAAAAAACAACAAAATGCCTTTTTTGTTATTCCTCTGTTTATGCCCTTTGTATAAACAATAACATTTACTAGACAATTACTTGACAGATCTTTCTAACGGAGATCTTCAAACTACGTTTACTCTCTTTAAACACACCGGGTCTTCACACAAGACAGACTGAACTTCACTAACTCAGTCGCCTGCTTTGTCTTGCCTTTTATATAGCGAAGTAAACAGTCTGATGAATGTTCTTGAAGGCGAATGTTCATGACTTCGTCTTCTCGAAATCTCTATAAATATAAACCTTGCTGTTTACGTTTATTCTTGTAGTGTTGTTATTGTATTTTTGTTTACTTGGTTACCATTTTTTTATGCTGGTGTTTGTTGTTATATTAAACAGTACGCTAATTTGTAAACAGGTTTATTTACAACGTTGTTTTGTTTTTGTTGCTAATGTTAAGCGATGTAAAAGCAAAATACCAGTATCTAGATTTTTCATTTTCGTAACAATATATTTCTCTTATGGAAGAAGTTTTTTTAACCTCACAGTTAAGTGGAAGAGTTCGTTGACTAACATAAAAAAAACTCCAATAATGCTATGCATCCTTATAAGACCGTGTCTATTTTAAAATAATCACACTTACCAGCTAACTGTTGCTTCTTTGCACACTTTGACGCTTACCCTCATATGGGTTCATGGTCACGGGAGCGTTCCAAGTCACAACAAAGTCAATACATTTGCTTCACGCTTCACGGAAAATTCCTACAGGATATTGAGAGAGGCAAACAAATCAGCTCACAAAAACTCCATTCATTGGCAAATGTAAGTGGGTTCATATACTTGCAGAGGCACCAAGTAGAATGATTGGACATGGATATACAGTGGCTCCATCGCATAATCGGACAAGCACTAGTCTGATATGTATATGCTTAAAACTTAAAAAGAAAATGTTAAATATATGGTTTTTTGCTTTTATTTATACTCTACATTACAGACTTTCAGATAGCCGCTGTAGTTTAGTAGGTAGTGTGTTGGTTTATTATACGTGACGCACGATTCAAACCCCACGTCAGACATTTCTAACAAAACAAGAAATATGAACAAATATTTCTCACGTCATCTTCCTCTCAGCAGATTTCTGGCAATAACTGGGGAGCAAAATAAAATTGCCATGAAAAGATTCTCAAAAACAAAATCTGTCGTTCGAAGTAAACTGTAGGTCCAAGCACATTCATGGATAAACATAAATAGTTTGAGAATCTAGGTCGCAATCCTGACGGATGGTTTGTAACGACCATGTATGTATGTATATATGTATGTATGTATTTTTTTGACCGGAGGTGGGAATCTTCGAAAGACACTTTTATTCCAACAAAAGAGTGCGCAATTCACCATAACTGGTGCCTACGTACTAAACCCACCTCCTTTATTCTTCAAGCACTATCCCCCGCAGGACTGTCGTAAAGTATTACTTCGCGGAGGGCTGGTTAGCTTTAAAGCTCTATCACGTTAAATTAAACTTCACTTCCGTTCTTCCAGCCTTCGGCGTGCTAGCATAACTTCAGCCATTCTCTGGCTGCTTTGGCTCCATAGAATTCTGGAATTCAACACCTCTCAGCTCGCAATGTTCGTTCTCCATCCAAGGGGTTACATCAGGGACAAGACGAAATGTCCATCTTCCCTTTAAACTCTTCTCCCAACGTGACTGACATTTGTGCATGTATGTATGTATGTGTACTTGCCAAAGGCGATCTGAGAGAAATTCACATCCGCATAAGACTGTCGGAATGGTTGAGAGATGTCAAACAGGAGCTACAATTATATGACGGACTAGATACTATTGGTGTTAGCATGGGGCCATATAGGACCCAATTTAGCTGGGTTCATTGAAGCTTACTCATAGCTGTCACCAAACTTTAGTACGACATTTCCTTCCTTGTTTTCGTTGGTTTATTTGTGATTGTGCACCAATTGCATCAGTTGCCTGTAATTTTCGTTAAACATTGGCCAGATGTGACTTACTAACTGCATCCATTTTGTTTAAAATTCAATGGAAAGTAAAGTTGTTTTGGCAAAAAAAAAAGATTTTCCTTTTTAAGTTCATTTCAAATTTAAGGAAAAATTCAAGACAAGAACACATGAGTACCTTGCACAAAATGACATGCAAAACTCTTGGCATAAAAACTAAAAAAAAAAATAGGATAAATACTAGAAAGCATAAGAGAATGCTTTTGCGGAAATTGTCTAGAAAATATTTTAAATGACAGATAATGCCAGAAAATATGACATTTGAAGTAAAATTTTGACAAACAATCCAATTTTATACAAAAACCGTAGTAAACAATATGTATGTATGGAAATATTGTTTTAAAAAGTTAAACTTATTTTAAAATTCAATATTTTTTGAAATGGAAAATCAAAATATTCTGACATACAATATCCCGGCAGCATACATGTCTTTTTAGTACTGTCAGCTGTAGATGAAATACAATTCTTTACCCTTTTTTCTTGATATGTGTTTGCAGTAAAGCAGTCTCCTAATGTATATGTATGCACTAAAGTACATCTAGATATTTTGAATTTATTACATGATATTGTAAATATTTTAAGAGTGCATAGCTACTTTACATCTGTTAAATAAATTAAATTCGATGGAAGGATTGCGTAATGCAAACTAACAGGCTCTGGTCACAGCAATGTTAAGGCAAGAGTTTTAGGTGATATGCAGCTGCATTGCAAAGCTGCAATAACTGCAAATGAGTAGTAAATTATATACCAAACAAGTCTCCTGCAACAACCTGCTTCATTCCTTTCTTAGGCGGGCCTCCCATACGTATTTTTAAGGGATCCATTTATCCTCGCGCGATGATGCGCGATACATATTTTTACAAAAATAGAAATGGTGTTTTGGTTTTTTATCGTTTAACATTAGAATTATAAACAAAAGCAACAAAAACAATGGACTTATTTACATGATAAACAAGTAAACAAAAATATACCAACAACACCAGTATAAAAAGGATAAACGAGTAAACAAAAATGCAACAACAAACAGTGCAAGATAAATGTAAACAAAAATACACAAACAACAATAATGAAACAACGATGTTTACATTTATAGAGATCTCGAGAAAGCTGAGCCGCGAAAATTCGCCTTCAAGCTCATACATCAGACTGTTTACATTGCCAAATTAAAAGTAAGGCAAAGCAGTTGATTGAGTTAGTGAAGTTCAGTCAGTCTTGTTTGAAGAAGTGGTGTATTTGAAGAGAGTAATCGTGTTTTGAAGATATCCGTTACAAATATCTATCGAATAATTGTCTAGCATAATTGTGCTAACAAAAAAAATTAAGTTATACCTAAACACAAATTTTTTTTATTTTATTTGCAATTTACGAGCTCATATTTTAAACGTTTTTAAAATGTAAAACATGTAACAATATTCTATTTTCTTATGGTGCTCAATTAGCTATTTTTCATGCAAAACTGACTTACACTCAGCATCAGTTTGTGAGATAGGCCATTCCATCGTTTCGGTGTCCAATAATTTTACAAGTTTTCCTAAAGTTTGACAACAATCAGCCTTTCTGTGAAATGAATATACTTTTCTACATCAGAATATGTCTTTCAAAAGAGAAGGCGAGGTATATATTGCAGTTCCTTTGATCTGCTGTAGTCTTGTAAGAGAATAATTTTTTATACTGGATATTGAAATTCTCTCCTAATATTCCTGTAGGTTAATCAAGTAATTTGAACACGATACTTACCATCACTTTTGGCTCTCATACTACCATGTTAAATCTGTATTATTGCTGCGCAGATATGCTAGAGTATTTCTATCCTACGATGCATTGTACAGGCTTCCATCTATACAGGGTATCCCTATATTGCTTATCCCCAAACACGTTTACCAGGCAAACTTTAGGCTGGCTATGTCAGAAAGCATAACTTCTCTGCTTACCCATTGATAAGCACCCAAATGTTTCCTTCTGAAATTGTTTTTCAATCTGTATAGTCCGATAGAAAAATCAAATTTCTTACTCTTGTAAGGAATCAGCAAAGGTTAAGAGTGTCTTAAACGGATTTAAAATAAGAAGAGTCTTCACCTTTCTACACCTTTCCGCGAATTCACTAACACATCTGCTTGCTAATTAGCATTACTCTGTCTGACTGTCTTTAATTTTGCTATGTCCCAACCTGTGCACTTCCTGCTGAATTACACACATCCTTGGATGTCTAAACCGCTTGGAAGACACCCACGAGTTTCACCTTGGCTATCGAATAGGATCGAACACCTCTATTCCTGTTTTTTAACTATACCTTGAAACCATATACAACATAACGGCCCCTCTATTTTAAAAAATTTGTAGCTTCCAATTTATTGATTAACAACACGTATGTTGTTGGTGATTTCGACTCTCCATGACTTTACGTTTTCGTGTCACTCGAGTCACTCGAATCATTTATAAGTATTTTATTATAAGAATCTGAATGAATCAAACATATTTCGAATGGTATGAGTTTGATGTCAACGTTGTACTCATACTAATTGCAACCTGTACTTATAAATCAACGTTGTAGTGAGTACGAATGAATCAGAGTATTTGAATTTCAATATTGTTCACTCACTTATACTCAAAATTTCATGAGTACTTATGAGCAGCGACAAAACGATTCATTGCTGATCTCAGGTCTTAATAATGACTAAAGGAACCAGCTCTGGATGTTTTAGCAGTAATTCCCTAAAATGCTTAAATGAATGTAAGTTTCATAATGTCATCACAAATTTGCTGCAATCATGCATATTATGACGTATGTTGTTCACACACTCTAAAGGATTTATAATTACTTGTGTGCACTTTGTTAAGAAGATTAATTGCCTTTTGAGTCTGACAAGAGTACATTTGTGAAGTGATTGGTTTACATGTTTTGAGAGAGAATTTCGACAAAATTATGTACAAACAAAAAAACATACCAAAGGGGAGGGCAGCACATGTGCGGTAATTTACAAATTTCACTGTTTTGTTTAAAATCTCGCTAATAGTTCTAAGAATTGGTTTACAATGCTAACAGATGTTAAATTTTTAAATGTATGGAGTAAAGTTTTGTAAATTTATGAGTTTAATTCATATAATGGCTCATTAGTAGTTCAGCATGTATTTAGCAAAAAAAATTATTAAAAAAAAAGAAAGTACAGTCGGTCCTTGTCGACTTTAGAATGTCATCAAAAGCCTAGATCGTTGTGTTTTTATTAACACTCACACTGTCAATAAAATGTTATCGAAGCTTACACTTGATTACGCATGACATCAACATTTACGACCATCATGTCGAGCTTGAAACAACCCCTATGCTGTATAACATAACTCTGAGGCGACAGTGCTTTATCCAAAAACAGTTCAGGTTCTGTCATATTTTATCTCTGTTCAAGTACACTGTTGAAATATTCATACATACATATGTACATAATTGATCATTACAATCCTTCAGTCAATATTACAACCTAGCTTCTCACACAACTTATGTTATGTGCGTTAATTTAATACATGAGTGGCGGGAGAAACTGTTATTTACTCTCACAGTTTTTGCCAGATATCTGCTGAGAGGTAGTCGCCGAAGAAATTTTTTTTTTTTTAAATTTCGTTTTGATGTCTGAACTGGGGTTTGAACCATGGCCTTACGTCTAATAAGCCAGCATACTGCCTAATAAACTATGGCAACTTCATGAAACATTCATTTGATGTAAATGAAGTGGGTATTCAGCTGCAAGGGCAATTACCATTCAAATAGTCTCGTAGCGAACAATAGGAAATATGTTTCCGTATAAATTACACCATACATTCGGGCGTAATCCTTTGCAATTAACTTCGCCTTAAAACGCTCAATACGCAAATACGCATTTACTCTCGTAAAAGACCGGCCACCAACCTCAGACTGTTCCTGAATAGTCTGATGCATGACTCAGACCTCCTCTTATTGTAAATGTATCTTCCTTTTCACTTTCCTTTCCTTTCGTCTACTTGCGCATTGTCGAGAGTCTTTGCCCCTCTTTATCTGCCTTTTCACGGAACATACAGTCCACGCCGCAGAAAAGTTCTGGTCCCATCAACGACATGTAAGCTTCACTCCTTGAAAGCTCATCTGCTAGCTTATTGTCGAGAATTTCTACATGATGTGGAACTTAGCAGAAGATAACCTTGTTTTCCTTACATAGCCGATTCAGCTTCACCAGACAATCCGATAATGTCTTCGATTGAACCTTATACGAGCTGAGTGCACCAATGGCAATGTCAACTAGTATTGCCATGTCTTGTCTTTTGTAGATTAGTATGCTGAATATTCGGAATTCAGTCAGTACAGCGACTGGGATGCTTAGCGTACTTCAACCTACTTGCCTATCTACCTGTCTTTTGTACATACATACATACATACATACATACATGGTCATTACAACGCTTCAGTCGGGATTACGACCTAGCTTCTCACACCCCTTATGTTGTGTGTATTAGTTTCATACATGAGTGGCGGGACCTGCAGTTTAAAGTCGACTCCGAACGACAGATTTTTGAGAAACTTTTCATGGCAATTTTATTTTCTCTCTGAGTTTTTGCCAAAAATCTCAGCAGATTTGTCGCCGAAGAAATATTTATTTCTGAACTGGGGTTTGAAACGTGGCCTTACGTCTAATAAGTCAACACACTACCTACTAGACTACGGCGACTGTCTTTTGTACTTTCTATCCACATTATATTGACTACATGGGCTTGGAATATTTCATTTCTTGCTTCTGTTCAAATACCCTTTCCTGACCCTTGATACCACAAAAAATAGACCCCCTTTTAAGAAAAAGTATGCAGTATTCAGATTACTTCATACCTTTTGGTTCACAAGTATCGCTGCGAAGCATTTCCCAAAACCATAGAGTCTACTGGTTCTGATCAGGGGCCAGTTAAAGAGGGAACTGGTAGTCAATCGATTACTTAGGTACGCAATTTTCTAATGAATTTTATATTAGACTTGTTTCCAATGAACGTTATACTATGTTCAGATATGCACTTTTATTGAGTCAATATTCGGTTAATTGAGTACAATATTTTAAGTGGTCAGGCATAATAATATACGCAGTTCAGCTGCTTATTCAATATTCATTTGACAGCTGGTAAACAAAACAGCTGGTTGTTTCAACAACATTGCTTTTATATTGTTTTTTGTTTTGTTGTTTTTTTTTTTTTTTTGTTTGTCGTTGTTGACACTTGAGTTGTCAAACATCAACAGAAAGTGTTCGGTTAATTTTAATATGCTCACTAAACACACTTATGACAATGGTGCATTTTAAATTTTAATCAATATTATAACAATTTGAGTAATTGAAACTTTATATGCAATATAGGGCTCAATAATGGCGTTTATAGCGATTTACGCAATAAAGGTGCATATCTGAACACCGTATTATTTTCAGGCCCTTTTTATTTCAACACAATACCGTAGTAGTTATGCTCCAAATGCTAATTTTACTTAAATTGAGTTCCTAATGCTGCTAAATTAAATCCTAAATTCCTACCAAACGTTGGTATGTAAACCCAGTTAACTACAGAATTAATTCTGCTGGCAAAAAATTTAACCAAAAATTAAAATTTCTTGCGGAAGTTAAAACGTTTCTAGAATACGAAAATACCTGAGTCCTATTCGTCTTTCGTTTGTATATGCAAATAATTGCTGGCAGGTCAAGTTTATCATTAAAAAGACAAAAAAACGTAAATTCTACAAATCAATAGTGGTCGTTTGCACAGGAATCTGGTTAAACTGGAGCTGTGTTCCTTTATAACAAGCATTTTTGCAAAAATACTTTGTTGTACTGGTTTGTACTTTATTTGTGTGGCATGTCATGTACTGTATTCTCTTCTCTCTATTTTTCTTGCTTTTTTTCCTTTTTGGATTTACGAGTACATTTGTTCAATCGTTTGTGCCAATGTTGTATCCAGACAGACAGACAATTGAAAGGTACACTGGTTTTTATTACATGTTAATGTTCTTTAATTAAATGATTAAAAAGGAGAACAAATGAACAACAGAAAAAATGTTCAATGATGTTAACTTTAAGGCCATTAACATGAACTTGTAAAAAGTGAAGGCGATTGGCATACAGCAGATGTAGACTTTGGACCACCAATTAAATTTTTGTGTTTGTAAAATTATAGCCAAATCAATTTAGCTCGTGGGTATCCAAGATCAACAATGAATCGTATTTCGCTACTCATAAGCACTCATGAAATTTTGAATATAAGTGAGTCAGCAATATTGATTCATTCGTACTCGCTACAACGTTGATTTAGTACAGATTGCAATGAGTATGAGTACAACGTTGATATCAAACTCATACCATTCGAAATATGTTTGATTCATAAGCCCACTCATTACGATTCATAACTTTAGAAAAATATTCTTAAAATACTTATAAATGATTCGTTGTTGTTGCGTTTACAGTAAAGGAAAAAAGACACACAAACAAAAACGACAGAGCAGCAAGTAGAGCAAACACACAACCTTCTAGTGAGTATTGTAGTGTTCGTACGCGAACCACACTTATTTTGTGATTCTTGTATATGTTAAGTCATGGAGAGTCGAAATCAACAACATCATACATATTGTTAAGTATGAGTACCATGAGTACTTCAAACTTTGAATATGAGTAGTATAAGTATAATGTTAAAATAAGTATGAATGCGTATAAGTATTAGAAATTATGAGTATAATTCGATTTTACTCATCTTTTTGAATACTCTTTGCTGATTTCTAATATGAATATTATGAGTACTTCAAACTTTGAATATGAGTAGTATTAGTATGATATTCAAATAAGTATAAATGAGTATAAGTATCAGAAATTAAAATTATGATTCGATTCTACTCATTTTTTTGAATACCCATTGCTGATCTCTGGTGTGTATATATTGAGTTACTGTCGATATGAGTATCGTAATTATATTTAATGCCTGTATAACTACTGCCATAAAGTGTCATGTAATTCTAACCACATTGTATGTATGCGCATCTGCCATTTGTCTGCCACTGTAATTAAATGCAAATTTATGTCATAAAAATGTTACACAAAAAAATGATAATTTAAAGGAAATTAAAACCACCCCTTGAATTGCAACTTTACGCGGACAAACACTTTAAAACCATAATTTTCTACACAATAAATAACAAATTAGGATATCTTTATGTTCGTAATTCATTTTCTTTGGCTTCTTACCTTTCATAACCATCAGCGCAACCGTTTCATGAAAATCATCATCTTCAACAGTATAATTTCTAGCATTGAAGTCTCCCACCTTGATTCTGTTTTTATTTGTTTCCATTGCATTTTTAGCAATCAATTGATTGGTATGACGATGTAATAAATTGCATCGTCTACGAATTACTAAAATTTGTTAAACACGTTCCCATAAACAGAACCTATGCCGATGTGCTGCTCTACACTATACCCTACCTTATATTTAAATTTAAATCTGTTGCCTGGATGCATAAGAGTTGGCTGGTAGTACTGCATAGTAGATTATTTGTTTGACTGCTTGGTTGCTTGGTTGCCGACTGACTTATGCGGCCTAATTTTAATGGTTCCTTTAAGCTGACAACACATGTACACAACAACAGGCACTTAAACACTCTATTGCTAATTCTATAAACGCACAATTATGCTACACATTTATATCACACAGATGCTGTTATCTACACCAACTAGTTCTGGTAAATACTGAATTGCAATAGTAACTGCAAGCAGCTTTATGAGTAAAATTTTTGCTGGAATAAAAAAATAGCAGAGTGGGATTATTGTCAAGTTCTTAAAGACAAAAGACGCGTAGTCTATCAAGTATAACGTGAGGCCACGGTTCAATCCCCAGATCAGACATTTTTAACAAAACGAAGTATAAAAAAATATTTCTGCGGCGACTTCCCCTCTGTATATTTGGGGCAAAGCATTTTAGAGTAAAAAAATTACCATGAAAAGTTTTTAAAAAACCTGTTGTTCGGCCCTCCACTCAAGGCTAAATTTCATACACACAACACGCATACATACATACATAATTGGCCATAACAAGCCCACACCACGGTTTAAAGTCGACTTCGAACGAGTTTTTGCTAGAAATCTGCTCAGAGGAAGCAGCCGAACAAATATTTTCATATATTCGTTTTGATGTGTGACCATGATGTGTGAACCGTGGGCTCACGTCTAATAAGCCAACACACTACTTATTAGACTATGGCGACAACATGGCTGGTGAATATTTTTTCAATTTCTGCCTGCGTATCAGGAATGATAATTCCTCGATGCTGTATCCCCATCCTAATTTTCGGTATGTATGGTATAATCCAGATCGAGTGATAGTGCCTCTTTCTACATCAAGAGAATGGGACACGAGAATTATGTTCAGGCTGAGGTATGAATATTGTAGTCTTCAGTTGCTGGCTCTTAAGTGACTATAATATTACAGCGCAAACGTAACAGATAATCCTTGCTGCCTTGAAGGCATTGTATGGTGTTTACGTGAAATCCATCGTGATAAAACTAGATGCCGAACATCTCTTAACAAAATGAAGAGACACTCTAAAGACATTCCCATGGCATTCGGATCTGTGCTCCGGAACGATCCCACCTCACATCGGCCAAGAAATGTCAAACCCACACAGCACCAGAGTTTGTTACAACAACAACAACATTCTAAATGTTTACTGGTAACAGACTGCACGTGCGTGGAAAGGAAAAACAAATATCTCACTGTAGCCACTAAGTCGTAAGTCGCTAAACTAACCATCCGCTTCCCTCCCTGTTCCTGTAGAGGATAAGATCAGCAACGAACGTACTTGTTAACTCCTACACAATCTTCTCTTAAGAGATTATAGAATTCAACCCTCACCTCAACACATGCTTACAGATGGCTTTGTTTTTATTTAACGAACGTTGGCAATTCTATCATTCTAGAGCTTGTCACTGCCAATCATTCTAATGCTTAAGTGGAAAAATTTCTTACTGACTCCATATCTCCCATAAAAATTATTTCAATTACTCCCAAATTAGCCTACGTTAACCGTGGTATCTGAAAGCTTAAAATACCAATGCGTACAACAACAATAATAAGTATGTACTTATTAATGGATACATTCAATTATTGTAATCTTCTTAGAAGTGGAATTATACGACTGCGTTTATAAATACGGATTTTGTATGCTTATGCGGTGCATGAATAGTTGCAAGTCTTCTGCCTACCAGTCTCAAATGTTGATATGTTACATTTGTATTACATACATTCATAAATGTTGTTGTAGTTGCTGCTCAAATGTATATAGAATTTAATATTTTCAGTAGCAGCTTTTGCCACAAGCTACAACAGTTTTGCTTTGCTTTGCTCATAAAAATATTGAATTTATTTGCAATTTAACTGGAAATATTATGATGCATGTGTCATTGATTTGATCAAGGCATTGATCTTGTCTCATGGCGGCTTATAAGTGTGAGTTTCAGCTTATAATATAAAAGAATTTTAAAGGTTTTATGCTTCAAGCACAAGCTATGAGGATTACTTAAGAATTATCATTTCTGAGATTTCATTGAACCTTTTGATCAAACTAACTTATTCAGATAAAACTAAACATATACGGAGGCAATATATGATCTGAAAAGGAAATTTATTATGATTTTATCCGTTTGTTGTTATTATAGAACAAGTAGTTAAATGTAGTAATAATAAATGTACTATAAAAATGCTAGTTTGACAAGACTATTTATCTACTTGATGCTGTAGGCAATTGTTTTGGGAGGTCTATATATGGCAGCTAGACTTCTGTTGTGTGTTTGTTAATTTTATACATGAGTGACTAAACTTAGAGTTTAAAATCGTCTTCGTACAACAGATTTTTTGAGAAACTCTTAATGGCGATTTTATTTGACTGTCAGAGTTTTTGAAAGCAATCTGCTGAGAGACAGTCTCCGAAAAAATATTTTGTTATTTTTCGTTTGAGATATCTGACCTGGGGCTTGAAATGTGACATTAATACTCTCCTGTTGTTTATTGTACAAAAAGGTGTAGTTGGTCCACCCAGTGTTAAGTGTCGGGTATAGTGTTAGTTTTACAGAAAAATAAAAAAAAAAATAAAAGAAAAGTTAAGCCTTCGGTACTCTTAGATTTCTTTTGTTTTGTGCGGAGAATATTGTAAGTTCCTATGTTGCTTAAGGAGCTGTCAGGAAAAATTCTTGCCATTTGATATATAACTTGGTATTACATTCTAAGATAGATTAATGCCGCATGGGTCCCTTATATGTTTTTCATATTGAGATTTAAGCGATTCCTAACCTAATAAGTGTTCATACAGTCTGCTATATCCGAATAAAAGGCCTGTAATGGTTCTCAGGTTAACACTTGACTCAAAACTCTACTCATTGGAAATACCCAACAAAAGTTTAGATTGCCTTCTTTGCCTCTCTACAACTTTAGTTTCGCCTGAGTATATCCTTCCAAACAGCTCTTCCTACTACTGCATCGAGGACATAAAAGCTCATTTCTCTCAAGCTTCTAACTGGTGAGTTCATTTCTGTGAATCTCATATACATAATTAATAACATATGGTGATCGAATTTTCCCTGTTTAGCTAATACAATTAAGAAATCCTTTACTAGTCACGAGATAAGCTCATATAAGCTGAGAGGTCGGATAGTGGCGTGACTGTCAGATAGTCCCATCCTTTGTATTTCCTCTTCAAGTTAAAATGTGCACAGCTTTCAATGGCATAGCTTTTAGCATGATAGACAGCATCGAGTTTCCCCCATGGATTCCAAAAATTTAAATAAATTAAGATAAAAACGAACAGCTCTGCTCCTGTGCTACTATCTACACTCATCCCAGCCATACCACGACTCATGCTAAAGCAAGCCTGAAGAGTTCCCCTTATGTTTTTAACATCTAGCAAGCAACTCTAGTCCTCGTAGTCTAGGAGGTAAAGTGTTGGTTTATTAGACATCAGACATCTCCAACAAAACGAAATAAAAAATAGAAAATTTTTTCGGCGAGCTTTTATATCCTCGATACAGCAGTAAGAAGAGCTATTTGGAAGGATATACTCAGTCTCAGGTTGTAGAGAGGCACAGAAGGCAATCTAAACTTTTGTTCGGTAATTGCAATGAGTAAAGTTCTAAGTCAAGTGTTAAAGTATATAGAAGTATCCTGAGAACTATGACATACCTTTTATTCGGACATAGCGGACTCTATGAACACTTATTAAGTTAGGAATCGCTTAAATCTCAATATGAAAACGATAATAGTAACCTATGCGACGTTAATGCATTTTAGAAGGAAATACCAAGTTATGTATAAAATCGAGGGAATTTTTCTTGACAGCTCCTAAAGCAACAGAGGAGCTTATAATATTCTTTGAACAAAGCAAAAGAAATCCAAGAGTATTGAAGGCTTAACATTTTTCTTTCTGGCGAAACCACGCTCGTTGTATTACAGCCTTTGTTCCCCTTTAACATGTTGTTCTGTAAAATCAACACTAAATTCGACACTCAATACTGGGTGGACCAACTACATTTTCTTGCACAATACTTAAAGGCAGAGCATTGAATTCGCCGTAGTCTAATAGGTAGTGTGCTGGCTCATTATATGTAAGGCCATGTTTCAAACCCCAGGTTAGACATCTAGAACGATACATAAAAAATATTTCTTCGGCAACTGCCTGTCAGCAGATTTCTGGCAAAAACTCTGAGAGTAGAAAAAAAATTGCCATGGAAAGTTTGCCATTAAAGTTTGCCACTCATATAGAAAATTGAGACTCGCAACATAAATGGTGTAAGAAGCTAGGTTGTAATCCTAACTGAATGGTTGTAATGGCTGATTGTAGATGTAAGCAACCCAAGAATAAAATGTGCGAATAACATAAATTCTGGTTCTGTGTGTTAATCTTCATTATCTTAAATCTTTTCAAAAATTAAACTCCCTACCAGCTCTTAATGAATATTTTCTTATTTTAATGATAATCACAGAGCCATTGTACAGTTTCGTTTAATAATTTAGATCTTATAAGGAAGCATCTTATGGACTTATTAAGTTGCAAGTTTTACTTCTCTATTGCTGCTACAGATGATGTTAATGGACTAAATTATCAACTTAACTTAAGAAAATGTGTAGGTACACGGGTACGTGTTTCTGTTTAAAATTCCTTTATCAGTAGAAATGTTCGGCCAAAACTTTCTTTTAGTTTTGGTTGGTAATGTTAACATTTCTGTGGTTAATTATAATGATGATGTTGGTGTTGGTGTTGTTGTATTGTCTTATAAATTATGCCTTGAATGTAGAAGAAGAAGAAGAGAATCCCAACTGATAATGGAATGAAGAATTAAAATATTGGCAACGGAAACAAAACAATGACAATAACTTCTTAAGCGGTTAGCAGAAAATAAAGTTGAAAAGTTTATTTTCAAATTATCAGCATAACAGATTAAAATTTTTTAAATTTTCTTCAAACAAACTTTCCATTGTGAAATGAGGCATATCACCATGAAGAGATTTTAAGGTTACATACCCTATTTAAAGTTAAAACTTAAACAATGAACTTTACAGTCCCTTCCGGTCTTACAATACAAAAATTCAAACGCATATGGCCACTCTAGTAATCCTCTTTAAATATGGCACGCACAAGCAATTTTTTTTTTATAAAGCGGTTTGCAATTCCCCCTGCCGTAGGTGTGAAAATGTGTCATTTAAAGCGGGGATTTTATAGTTGTTGTCATAAAAGTAAGACAGTGATATGTACATGCATGCATGCAATATGCTGCTGTGGCCCACAAAGAACCACAAAGAACTTAAAATTACTTCCAGTTCTTCTTGCATGTCATCTTAAGTGATAAAGTTTACAAAAAAAAAAAAACAGTAGAAGAAAAAGCGGAATTTAATTTAAAACGTTTTTGCATAATTAATCTCTTAAGCAGGAGATTTTAATAAAATAGTCACACACACTTTCTAATTAAAAAACAATTTTAATGCAAATGCCATGCTCTCTCAACTTGTAAGATGGTAAGCAGGAGGATTTTAAACGCATAATTTAATTTAATATCATTAACTAAAATATTACGAAATATTTACATGGAATATAATGTAATAAACGTGTCATAATTTATGTGATAGGAAATAAAAGAAAAATTAAAATTTCTATTCTATTCAAGTGTTTTTAATATCAAGTACGTCATGATAAGTGTAGAGAAAACATGAAATAACCATTTAGCCATGTAAACGGTGACAATATGTCATAAACATCAATGTAAAGAAGAAATTTAACTCTAAAACATATTGAAATAAAAATAAATCTGTGTTTAGTTTTAAATAAACTTCTTTAATATTGTTGGCACAATTCTATGTGTCACTATTCACAACTTGATGTAAACAACAACAATTGCTTTTCTTTGCTATTCCTCTGTTAACACCCTTTGCATAAACAATAACAATTACTAGACAATTATTCGACAGATCTTTTCAACGGAGATCTTCCAACCACGATTAGACAATTCAACCACACCGCGTCCTTAAACAAGACTGACTGAAGTTCACTGACTCAGTCGCCTGCTCTTGCCTTTTAAATGGCAAAGTAAACAGTTTGATGAATGTTCTTGAAAGCGAACGTTCATGACTGCGTCTTCTCGTAAACATCGTTGTTTACATTTATTCATGCTGGTGTTTGTTGTTATAGTTTTGTTTACTTATGTACCGTTTTTTTATGCTGGTGTTTGTTGTTATATTCAACAGTACGATAATTTGTGCTTAGTTCACTGCATTGTTTTGTTGTCCTTTATAATTTTAATGTTAAGCGATGTAAAAACAAAACATCAGTACCTTAATTTGTTTCATTTTCGTAACAATATCATGACTTATAAATGAACACATGCAGCCTCTAAATTGACCAACTTCTTCAACCAGTTTGTTGGAAATCCCTTAGTACAAGAACTTGTCATATCACAAAGGGCCGCTGTGCATACTCAAGTAAGCTTTAATATCAAAGCAACCACTCCAACCTAACTACCTATAAATACTCACGATAAGAGTGTAGGTTTTTTGGCCATTACAATCCTTTAGCGATGATTGCAAACTAGCTTCCCATACCACCCATATTATGTGTATTATTTTTTTCCGCAATTCACGGCACCTACAGTTGACTCCGAACGACAGATTTCTTTTCATCACAATTTTATTTTGCTCTTAAAGTTTTTGCCAGAAATCTGTTGAAAGGAAGTCGCCTAAGAAATATTTGTTTCATATTTTGTTTTATTTGAGATATCAGACCTGGGGATTGAAACGTGACCTCACGTCTAATAAGCCAATACACTACCGACTAACTACGGCGACTTACAACCTACCTATCAAACCTACCTACGTACTCGTAAATGTACACAATAAGAGTGCAGGGTTTCAGACTACCAACTCGTGATTTTTCATTACTTAGTTATCCACTATAACCCTTTAGCCAGGATTACAACCTATCTTCTCACACCTCTTATGTTGTGCGTGTTAATTTCAAACATGAGTGACGGAATCTACAGTTTAAAATCGACTCTGAACGACAGATTTGTGAGAAACTTTTTATGACAATTTTATTTTATTTACTCTCAGAGTTTTTGCCAGAAGCCTGCTGAGGTGAAGGCGCGAAGAAATATTTTTTTTTCATATTTCGTTTTGCTGGAGATGTCTGACCTGGAATTTGAACCAATACACTATCTAGTAGAATACGGCGACTTCTAAGTCGACGTGCGTACCGACGTGATTATTCAAAAAGATGACTAGAATGGAATCATACTCATAATTTCTGATACCTTTACGCATTCATACTTATTCTAATATTATACGCATACTACTCACATTTAAAGTTTGAAGTACTCATCATACTCATACTTAACAACACGTATTATGTTGTTGGTTTCGACTCTCCATGACTCAACATTTACAAGAATCACAAAATAAGTACGATTCGCGTACGAACACTAAAATACTAATTAAAAGGTTGTGTGTTTGATCTGCTTGGTGCTCTATCTTTTTTACTTTTCTGTACATGCAACAACAACTAAGACTGTAAGTTTTGACGAATGACTCGAGTCACTAGAGTATTTTTCTAAATTTATGAATCTTAATGACTAGGCTTATGAATCAAACTTTTTTCGAATGGTATGAGTTTGATATCAACGTTGTACTCATACTCATTGTACTTATACTTATATATCAACGATGTAGTGAGTACGAATGAATCAGAGTAGTTAAATTTCAATATTGTTGACTCACTTATATTCAAAACTTCATTAGTGCTTATGAGTAGCGAAAAAACGATTCATTGCTGATCTCTTGTGCCTACCAAAAAGACAGTTTCCCATGAGAATGGTTTTGTGCTATAGAAGGCCTTGCGATTTAATGACACAAGCGTGTCGATTCTCTTATTATCCATACGTGTCCTGCAGAGTCTATCTACAATTACCTATCTCACACACACACACTTGAAATTATTTTTGGAAATTTTTGAAATTATTTTAATTTTTTTGATTTAAATTTGAAGACAAAAATGCCACGAAAGGTTCTCAGAAATGAGTTTTTCAAAGTTACTGTTCAAGTCTTTAAATAATTAACTAATCGCGAGTATTTTCATTGTCGCAACATGTTTTCATTGAATCTATTTTTCCTTTTTCAATCAAAGCAAACAGCCTTTTAATTGATTAGAAATGAAAAGTAATTAAAAGTAATCAAACAATGATTAACGATTATTATTTGCGTGATTATTAATTCATTTATTGAATATTGTTTGCCTGCAAACAATCATTGGCCACTTATTTCTCTCTTAATTCATTTGGCTAATCAAAGCAAATTATTTACCATGACTTGTACGTCAATACACAGTCAGCATAAAATGGAAGACAAATGGAAGAAAAAGACGGAGAATAAAAATTAAATAAATAAACGTCTTTTTGTTACAATATTATTTTTAATTACCAGAATCCTTTAGGATTTCTTTTTTCCCCAACCCAATTTTGATGATGAGGGCCACCAAAGCATACAAAATTTACTCAAACAAATAAAATATTTGTTCAGGGAAATTATGAAAATGAATGAGGAAAGCTGGTGGAGAAAGACTGATAAAGATATGCAACATCATTGGTTACTTATTATTCATTATAAAACATTGCATAATTATATCATTTTGCCATTCATTTATCCACTGCTGAATATGCCAGGAAAAAATGCAAAAATGAAAAGGAAAATGAAACTGAAGAATGAAAAAAAAAATAATGAGACTCAAAAAATTCCATGATAATGCTGGTGAATAAGTGAGTATGCTGACGCAAAATCTATTTTGATTATAATAAGACAATAATAGCAAAAAAATATAGGTTGACTAATGTAGTTAAGTAGGTTGGAGTGACCGCATTGATTACCAAAGTTCACTTTAGCATGCTTAGCGGCCCGTTGTAACGCCATAAGTAAGCGCAGTCCCTGTACTACCGAAATCCATCAAACTCAGCGAAGATGTCGGGTCAGTGCGAGGACTGCACTTCCAAAAGGTTTATGACAGATGCTGCCTGCTATGTGTTGCCATGCATTGTCATGTTGGAAAATTACGTCCACGTATCTAGGTTGCATATTCAGGACACTTTCGTACAATGTTTGTTGCAAACGAATTAGTTAATGTTTGTATACGGCTAGTCGCCGTAATCTAGTAGGTAGCATGTTGGCTTAATAGACATGAGGCCGCGGTTCAAACCCCATATCAGACATCTCGAAAAAAACGAAACATAAAAAAATATTACTTCGGCGACTTCCCCTTAGCAGCTATCTGGCAAAAACTCTGAGAGTAAACAGAAAATTGTCATGAAAAGTTTCTCAAAAAAATCTGTCGTTCGGAGTTGACTTTAAACTTTAGGTCCCGCCTTTCATGTATAAAATTAACACAAACTACATAAGTGGTGTGAGAAACTAGGTCATAAGCCAACTGTATGTATGGACGTCGACTCAGCATTCCAGCAAATGACTTCTGCAGAAGTTGTTGGCCTAAGGAGAAGGAGACTGGCTTTCATCTCATGAGCGAGGGCCTTGCTCATGCAAAGAAATGTAGAGGTTTTTATCGTTTCACTTTCCGACATTCTTAAACGAGCTCTCTACTATAAGGACTGCTGCATAACAAGATTTAATTTGCACACAGGTTGGTTTCCTCTGGGGAATGTTTTGTCGCTCAATGGAATATTGATTGTGATATCACAATGAGCCTAAATGCTGGTCTATGTTTGAACTCATTCTTCAAGGGGGTTTTGCCAGCTTATTTAACATAGAGACCGCATTTTTGTTTTTCTAAATTTTGTGGGGCATAAGTACCTCCTAAATAGCCTCACTATCATCGTGTAAATATTTTGTTAAATAAAGTCTTAACTAAGGACCGCCATATGTAGTGCATAAGGATCGTCTAAACAGCCTCACTATCATCGTGTTAAATAGAGCCTTAACTAAGTGCCGCCTTTTCAATGATTTTTCTACACGTTGTAGGGCATAAGGACCTCTAAAACAATCTCTCTATCATCGTGTTAAATACAGTCTTAACTAAGGACCGCCATATTGTTGCTTTTTCTACAAATTGTGGGGCATAAGGACCTCCTAAACAGACTCACTATCATCGTGTTAAATAAAGCCTTAACTAAATGTCGCCTTTTTTTGATTTTTCCACACATTGTAGGGCATAAGGACCTCCTAAACGTGTAAAAACGGAATTTTTTCGCTTTTTAAAGAAAAAGAGCAAGAAGACTATGGTGTTTCAATAAACACCCATGTAAAGCAATTTTTTCAAAAGTTCTTCACTATACTGTTTGATTTTTTTTAACGCCGCTGTTGAACTCCTCTTCGCAATTGAATGTTCATTTAAAGAAGAAACAGAATATTGAAGTCCAAAAAATTGATAAATTTCATTGACTTCAACCCTAGCATAATGGGTGACGCCTTGTTTATTTAAAATGCTCAACAATTGCATCCGTATGCTTCCTTGCATTCATATTTTTAAAACAAGAACAGAAAAAAGAAACGATACAAAATTAATCAAAAAGTAATCGTTTCAATAATTTTCTTGTTACTCCATGCATGTGTCTTTCTTTTCGTTGATTTTCTTATTTTCTTTTTTTTTTTGTTGACCAATTGGTGCGTAATCAATGGGGCTTCATTTAAAATTAATAAACAAAGTAACGAATTTAATATGCAATTTGCTCATGTAGCGCGTATATTGAGAAAATATGATGAATTACTTGAATACATGAAGTTTAAATACAAAATAAAAACCCAATAATATCGATAACTTTTCTTTCAATTACAATCTCGTTTGCCATGCTAGCGACGGGAGCCAGTATGACTTCACTAGGGCACATAAAACTGAAATAAAGGACAAGTAATGAAGGAAAGATGAAAACAAATACAAGTAGGCCATCGTTACATTTACTTCACTTGTAATCGTGTAAGAAGAAGAAAAAAAACGATTTAAAATTAATCATAATTATAATTGGAGGTGACACAAAAGCGAGAATATGACAGAAAAGTAAGAAAATTATTTTCACAAAATCCTTCTCCACGCACAGTGGTAAGCTACTGGCAAAATAACGAATTCTTTTTAAAGAAGCTGTTAAGTAGAGCAGCATTCGATTAGAAAAACTCCATAATTTGTTATAACAACAAAAATATTTTTTTAATCTGGATAATCTGGTTATAAAATAGCTGTAATGGTCATGTCAAGGATTCAAACAAACTTTGATTTCAACAAAGCTGTCATTCCTTTCTATCCCATTCTATTAGTGGTGGTTCAATGGAAACAGCTCACGGAATATAATAGGCTCGTTTCAACAAAAACCTGTAAAAATATTTCACTTCATGTTCCTATACAACTCAGAAATACTTAAGGTCTCCAACCTAGAAACTCGATGTATCTGTACGATCAGTGTAAAGTACTAACAAATTCGATTGTTCTATGTAAGACGTTTTCCTTAGGGTTAGTTTTCCAACAAGAACTTTCGTACTTTGACACATGATAACGGCCATTTTGATGAAGCCACAACTTTCAAATTAATTGGAATTTATTTAGTCTCTTTTGCCAAATCATAATGGACGGCAATAGAGAAGAAAGTGTGTTTGCTGAATGTGACGTGGAGCACAATTTCTAGATGAGTAGGTAGCTAGGTAAGTTGAAGTGGCAGCCTTGACACCAAAAGCGCACTTGAGCACGCTTAGCAGCTCGTTGTGACACCATGGGTAGAACACATTCCATCAATCTAGGGAGAAGAAGTTGGTGAGCGCAAGGGCTGCACTAGATGAATAGGTACGTGTACAAACGAAATTATAGAAATTGAGATTCAAGAGCCTGCAATGCATTCCAAAACAGTCACTGTTAGGTGTGGATTTCTATTTCTCTGAGAACGATGTTGACCAAGCCATTACTATTCACAGTATAGGTCGATATTATTACCAACTTCTTTTGGGACTGATTTGGATGATCTGGATAAGGACGGTGCTATGTGGCACATAGCTCACTCCCCATTGGATATTCAGCACGTACGATTTGAGGGCATGGTTATCTTACATAGAAGTGATGTGAATTGGCCATCGAGAACGTATGAGTTGTCCGCAGTAGAGTTTTTCTTGTGGGGCTTGCTTCAGTCGCACATATATGAGCGGCAAAATTTTCTTAAGCAATGAGTTACACTTTTCATTCGGTGGTTAAGTCAAGAAGTCAAGTGGTCGTAGTCTAGTAGCCGCCGTAGTTTAGTAGTCGCTGTAGTCTAGTAGTAGCCGTGGTCTAGTAGTCGCCATAGCCCAGTAGTCGCCGTGGTCTAGTAGTCGCCGTAGTCTAGGAGTCGCCATAGTCTAGTAGTAGCCATAGTCTCGTAGTCGCCGTAGTCTAGTAGTCGCCGTAGTCTAGCAGTCGCTGTAGTCCGTCAGTCGCCGTGGTCTAGCAGTCGCCGTAGTCTAGTAGTCGCCATAGTCTAATAGTCGCCATAATCCAGTAGTCGCCGTTGTCTAGTAGTCGAAGTAGTCTATCAGTCGCCGTAGTCTAGTAATCGCCGTAGTCTAGTAGTCGCCGTAGTCTAGCAGTGGTCGTAATCTAGTAGTCGCCGTAGTCCAGTAGTCCCCGTACTCTAGTAGCCCCCGTAGTGCAGTAGTCCCCGTAGTCCAGTAGTCGCCGTTGTCTAGTAGTCACCTTAGTATAGTAGGTAGTGTGTTTAGGTAGTTTATTAGACGTGAAGCTACAGACATCTCCAGCAAAACGAAATATTAAAAAATATTTTTTCGGAGACATCCTCTCAGCAGATTTCTGGCAAAAACCCTGCGGTAAATAAAATTGCCATGAAAAGGTTCTCAAAAATCTGTCGTTCAGAGTCGACTTTAAACTGTAGGCCTCACCACTCATGTATAAAATTAACGCATTAAGCTGTATGAGAAGCTAGGTCGTAATACTGACTAAAGGGTTGTAGCAAAGGCTTGTATGTATGTGGTTAAAACAAGAATCAAAATTGCCTCTGTTGGAGCTCAAAGAATCAACCAGTGTATGTGGAAAACCATTGACATGTGAATGTTTCAAGTCCATTATGGTTTAGAGATCATTTTATTTCCAAAAATTATGTGAATGGAAAACTTTTATCGTCTACTTAAACTGCTCTGGCCAAATTGCTACTAGCATTTGTGGCCGGCAGTTGAATATTGGGACGGTTTTTGACGATATGTCGGTTTCAACAAGACATTGCCTCGACAAAGATTCATATTTTCTTGTGTTTCGATTCGAAATTTTAATAGAGTTCTTCAAATAAAGGCTCTAACGTTGTAGCATTTGAAAACCAAAACAAGCCGAAGCCGGTGCGATAAGTAACATTGTATTTCATACATGTCATATCATGGCAATCTATAAGCATTCTAATCAAATAAAACTTTTTTGCATTTCACTTTTGAAATCGATTAATCGACTTCCTTATATTCAAATAAATTTGCGCATCTTAAAATGCATGGACTTGGTAGGAATGATTTGAATTAGACTCATAGAAATCGTGTAAGACATGAACAGATAGAAGGCAAAAACAAGCAATGATTTAAGAAATGAATGCTTATTGTTGCAGTGCTCCATCGATTGCTATCGATAAAACAATCGATAAAACAATAAACGTCAATAAACAATGATGAGTACAACTCATGCCTCTCTTTAACTAACGGAACATTAACGATAAGAGTGATAATAAATTATCGGCATCTTTGTCACATTCATCACAAGTGGACAGTAAAACGTGAGGCTATAACCCAGCAAAAGTATTTGAGGGCAAAAAGTATTTGGCTTGTGGTGCACATATTCATCAGTCAGAAATCATTGTTATGCACATGGTGTTTAAATGCCTGCTTAGTAGCAGAATATTCTTTTGGAATGTACTGATTTATTCGGACAAATGGGCTATCCATAAAGACCTTTTTAAAGGTCACATCGATGACCAAGCTTGTCCATGAATATCGCATATTTTTCTGGGATCTAAGCATAAGTGTTCCCCGAGACATTAGGAATAAATTCGAATCAATTGTTAACATGATCAATAAAAATTTTGCTGGGTTTTATTCCACATGCACTGGATAGCAAGCAGCATTCATGTTCTTATTCTAAAAATATTCTTGAACTCTTTATTTAATTGCCAATCAGGCAGTTGTTTTTCAATCATTGACGGGCGACACACTTAAGTGGTTATCGTTGTAGCAACATTATTATCAGCGCCACTGAAGCAACTGTGATTGGAACGTTTAAATTGAACAAAACGAAGAGAAAACCGGAATAACAATCATTCATACTATGCTGATATTAAACAGAAACAGAAGTTCCGTATGGAATTCTTATAACTAGAAGAGACTCTGCAAATACTTAAACACCTTCAACTCTTTACGGTAGACCCTCCAACATACAGGTTGGCGTATGGAAAGAATCCTTTTTCTTGTTGTCAGTTAGTGACAAGTTAATTTGCTTTAATGGATGGCAATTGAATTGACATAATAAGATTTTAAGATTTTCTTTTGGTAGCATGTGTGTCATATTGCGCTTAAGAGAGGCAAATTTGCGTTTTGTATTGCAAATGACTCATTTGGAATTTCTTTTAATTTGATTGTGTTGTATGATGGTATGATGGTTTTAAGTATGCTACAAAGGATAGCAAGGCAATGGTACAAAAGACGTTACAGGATCAACATTGCCAATAGCGGAGTGACAGAAATGCAGCCACTGTTTCAATATGCAGTGTTTGGACTCCTTAAAATCGTCCACTGTTGAAAAAGTTTGTGGACAGACAGTGTTTGTGCGGTGCTAATTAATTTTAACATGTTTGTGGTAATCATGGTAGGTTGGGCTAGGTTAGGTAAGATGGTGGCTCTCCTTGAAGGAGATGATCCCACTTACGACAACATTTTGGCCCTTTGAAGTAACACAATCAATACATAACCATGGGGATCAAACATTTCCTAGATGAAACCAATCCTAGTCCAAAATATGTCTTACTACTGCAGCAATTTTTATATTAAAGAGCTCTGTCTAGGATATCAGAAAGCGAGATGTCAAAAAACTCCACGTTTTCATGACGAAAGCAAGGCACTAACACATGAGCAGAAACACAGTCTCTCTTTGTCTCATAATTGGTCATTACAACCCTTTAGTCAGTATTACAACCTAGCTTCTTACACCACCCGTGTTGTATGTGTTAATTTTAAATATGAGTGGCGGGACCTGCAGTTGAAAGTTGATTCCGAACCACAGATTTTTTAGAGGCCAACAATATTACACGTAAATATTGCTGCCAATGAGGCTCTCGGTAAAACGAGTTGAGAGTACACAATTTAAGTGAAGCAATCGGACTACCTATGCCCTGTAAGTTGTCGGAGATTACGAAATCAGTACCGGCTCTGGTTAGTTTAGCTGCAATATACTTTCTATGTCCCGGAACCCATTTAAGAGTTACCTTTGAATGATTCGAGATTTGTATGGGATATCTACGGATGTTAAAACTACGTTCGTTAGAGGCTTAATCGCAGCCTAACTCTTTTAGTTAATCAAGAGATTTCTGGGAAAATTACTTCACCCACAAACATAAATCATCATGGTAAGACCTACTACTCAAAACCTACTGCATACTGTGACTTTCATTGGAAAATAGTATCATTCACGACTGATATGTCGCACTGCGGTTGTCTCAACGGTGTCACAAAGCCATGTTGTGTGTGTTAATTTTATACTTGAGTGGCGGGTCCTACAGTTTAAAGTCGATTGCGCACTACAGATTTTTGAAGAGCTTTTGCATGGCAATTTTTTATTTACTCTCAGAGTTTTTACCAGAAATCTGCTGAGAGGAAGTCGCTGAAGAAATATTATTTCATATTTTTGTTGTTGGATATGTCTGACCTGGTGTTTGAACCGTGGCTGCATGTCTAATAAACCAACACACTACCTACTAGACTGTGGCAACTGACATGTATATGTCGCTGCTTTCTTTAAGTTTTTCAAATTAAGCATGCCTTCTTATCATGTTCGAGAGTGATAAGTGAATAAGATTGAGTTTAATGAAAAGACACCGAATAAATGATTTTTGAGAAACTTTTCATGGCAATTTTATTTTAGAGTTTTTGCCAGTAGTTCGCTGAGGTGAATATTTTTTTTTATATTTTGAAATGTTGGAAGTGTCTGACCTAGGGTTTGAACCGCGGTCTCATGTCTAATAAGCCAACACACTGCCTACTAGACTACGGTGTTTCTTTCTAGTATACATTAATCCCCCCTTTGGTTCAAAGAACATGTTCGAATGATTCATTATCATCGTCACAAAACATACAAGTTAGATTCGAAATGAGAAGTTCACCCATTAGAAGTTTACCTTGGACATTCTGGAAGAAAGTGGAGAAGTCGGCGTTCCCCTGATTGTGGTGTTTGTGTACTAGCTCGAGTTATTGCCAAGCGTAGTTGGCTTTATGAATTAGTATTCTACGAACTGACCCTTCTATTGGAAATGTGGCGGAGACTTTGCGGTTCTCCTGCTATAAAAATGCATGAGAAATTTGGAATCACTACCCATCTCAAGAGAGTCGATTACTTTCGTTTGAGGCTTTTAACGTGGACTTAAATGATATGGAAAGAAAAGAAATTTATTCAAGAATACCACCATATCACACAATGTATCTCGGTTTAATATGGCGCTTTAGGGTTAATAAAATATTATACTACTGTTTATACCGCCTCCAATTCTTGTTTTCTTGTTGTGTTTAATATAAAAATGTTCAAACTTTTGTTTGTTTTAAATGAAAACCACCAAAAAATTCTTTGCCTTTTTGCATCATCACTCGTAATTAATGAAGTTGTTAATGCCGAACAACAAATTCTACCAGTGCACAGGAATAATTGCAAGCAAATATTTATACATTTACTATGTGAACAAACAGACAAACAAACATTACGAATTAAATTAATTAAAAACATTTAAACTACAGAGGTTTTTGTGGCTGGCTTTAGCAGAATAACTTAATAAATGGCATACGGCAACCGAATAGAATCAAGTGCAGCAAATGTGGTAAATCTGTTTTAAAGAAATTTTTCATTCTGCATTGTATTGTTTATTATGGTTTAAAAGGATTTTTGTGTGATGACTACAAACATACAAACTATAATTTTTTATTAAAATTTAAATTTAAACACCATTATATAAGCAAATTGCCAAAGGCAGTTTAACAGCTGCCAATGCATTCTGAAAGACGCATCGTTTGGTTAGTTTTGTTCACTTGCAACATTGTTGGACTCTACTCCTTCAAGAACCGATATAGTTAGTTTTTGAACTTTTTCCCATAAAGGAACAGTTGGACTTGGTTGTAATCAGAGATCAGCAATGAATCCTTTTTTCGCTACTCAGAAGCTCTTTTGAAATATAAGTGAGTTAACGATATTGAAATTTAGCAACTCTGATTCATTAGTACTCACTACAACGTTGATTTATAAGTATGAGTGCAATGAGTATGAGTACAACGTTGACATCAAATTCATACCATTCAAAATATGTTTGATTCATAAGCTCATACTCATTTTGATTCCTAACTTTAGAAAAATACTTATAAATGATTCGAGTGACTCGAATTATTCATCAAAATTTATAGTCTTAGTTGTTGTCGCATTTACAAAAAAAAAGAAAAAGACAAAGACAGCACGCAAAGCAAACACAATCTTCTAGTGAGTATTGTAGTGTTCGTATGCGAATCAAACTTATTTGATGATTCGTGTATGTGGTGAGTCATGGAGAGTCGAAATCAACAACATCATACATGTTGTTAAGTATAAGTATGATGAGTACTTAAAACTTTGAATATAAGTAGTATGAGTATAATATTAAAATAAGTATGAATGCGTATAAGTATCAGAAATTATGAGTATGATTCGATTCTACTCATATTTTTGAATATTGATTTCTAGTTGTAATGTGGTTTTGATATGGCAAGAAATAACATTATACCATTAGAATCGAGTTGGGTGAGCAATTTATCTCATAATCAAAATCATATGAGGTGAATACACTCAGGTCTCGTTTTATGCGATAGATGCGTTCCAAAAAAACTTCGCATAAAACGATACTCTAGCTTCATACAAAAATGAATGAATTATTCCAATCATGAAAAACCGCATAAATTCAAATTTTAATTGAAAAATCAAAGCAAAATCGCATAATAAAAATCAATAAAAGTATATTTATTTAATTTTCTTAAACAATAAAAACAAAAACTTCTAAAAAATAAAATATTAATTTCATATTTACAGAAAAAAACAAAATGATCCAAAAAATAATAAATAATTAATAAACTGCCGTCTATAATTATAAATGTACGATCAATCACTCTGCATCGTTTTGGAATAGGTTCGACGTCACTTTTATCATTACATACCCAACAGGTAGTGCATACATACATATGTACGGGGACTAGATTAACGAATTTTTAGAGTTTAATTGTTTCTTTTATTGCTGGATATGTAGTCAGTTATTAAACTTTGTGACTTTGAGTTTTTAAGTTGCCTATGCAACTCATGATATCCGGAAAACAGATCAGTCAATTCGCGTTGAATCTTCAGTTCTTCTTCGGTATCTGGGTCCATACTAAGAATAATATTTCTTAAACCATTAACTTTGTTGAGGATATCACCAATTTGTTTTGAATTGAATTGTACAACACTTTCTTCGGAATCACTCTGTTCACTATTCACACACCATAATGATTATATCAGTGGTGCAAACTTGGTTTAATTTAAAAATGATCCAAAAGTTTAAAAAGTGTCATCACATTTTAAAACCTATAAAAAATCAAAAAAAAAATTTCATTTTAAATCGCATAAATTCGAATTCGCATAAAAAAATTCGCATAAAACGAGACGACGTGTTATTATTATGTCGTGAAGAGGTGCCTTTGTACTGCGACCATACGATCTATTGTACTCTCCTCCTACTTTATGCGGTATTCCCATAATATCTCCTCCAACATTATTGCCCCGGATGCTGCCCTATGCCAGCAATGACTATTTCTCGCCTAGCTGCTGCTCTGCAACCAGGTGTTTCTTTCTACATACATACATGTATACATAGTTGGTCATTACTACCCTTCAGTCAGGATTACCACCTAGCTTTTCACACCAAATATGTTGTGTGTGTGTTAATTTCGTACATGAGTGGTGGGCCTTACAGTTACAAGTCGACTCCGAATAACGGATTTGTTCTGAGAAATTTTTCATGGCAGTTTTTTATTTACTCTCAGAGTTTTTGCCAGAAATCTGCTGAGAGGGAGTCGCCGAAGCAATATATTTTATTATTTGTTTTTTTTTTTTTGGGTGCCCTGGTAGTCTAGTGGGTAGAGTGCAAGACTATTAGCATGAGGGCCGTGGGTTCGATTCCCACCAGAGACTCTGGTCTGTGACACTACACCAAGCATATGGTCAAGTTACTCAGCTCGTAATTAATATATAATTTGTAATTGTATTGTAATTAGTAAATATATAAAATATTTCGTTTTATTTTAGACGTCTGACTTGGGATTTGAACCGCAGCCTTACATCTATGTTCAATGCTGGATCCTTTAGGTCCGAGTTACATGTTCGTTATAAAACATGCTCGTATTTACATGAACAGTTGTATTCATTATATTCAATCGCTCTTTATATCCAATAAGCAATTGCGAAAAGGCTTATGATACCCATTGATGTTGTGATCCAGTAAATCATAAAAAGAATTCTTCCTTTGTTTTGAATTCTGTTGCTACTTCTACGGCGGCTGGTATTGTTGCTGCTGCTGGCCAATGCGAGCGAATCAATAATTTATTAAAACCGATTATTATCGCTTTTTGTTTGCGTGTTGGGGGCAATTTACTACAGCCAGCCTGCTTGACTGTTGTACCAGTCAGCTCAGTTGTGGTAGCAGCCTTTGTTGCGGGAGATTGGCTTTAATTTAACGTTGCAAAGTATGTATTAGATGTGGGCTGAATTGTATTTTGCATAAAAATTTTTTACTTGGCCAGGGCAGAAGAGACTGTTTTTTGGGTTTGTGTTTTAACACGTTTTATTTAATAATTCCATGCCCATACATACATTGGCTTATTAATAATAATATTTCACTGGTTTTATTGTTTGTATTTTTTTCTGAATTCATCTCCTTCAGGGTATTTTAGTTGTTTATTTTGTTTATTCCATAAAATACCTTGTAAACGGTTTGTGGGTTGTGTGGTTGTTGACTATATATATGCTATAATTATGCCAACAGTGCAGGAGAAAATATTAAATACTGTGAACATAGAAGTATTAAGTCAGTGAATAAAGAAAGCAATAATCTAGGTTCCTTATTAGATTTCCGCCTACTTTCAGTGCCAGGAATTTCTAATCGGAATTGTAAAATAAAAGTTGTTTTTTGTCTAAAAATAACACCATAGTAAGGCCATAATACTCATCGACTTTGCAAAACTGCATGGTTTTCTGACTCCCAGACTGAATCTCTTCAGTGAAAACAATGAAGACACGTTACATTTCTGAAGTCAGAAAGGCTTGCAAAAAGGTATGGCGATAATACTCACAGCACATGAAAACAATTGCGTTTATATTTGAAAGTAAGTGGCATAAAGATAGTAAAGGAATTGCGATAGAAAGGATAGAGAGAGAGAGATTAAGGAAGAGTAAAGGACTCTACTACACTAGTATGAACCAATCTTCCTTACATACATAAATAGTTGGTCCTTACAACCATTCAATCCGGAGCTTCTCTCACCACTTATGTTGTGTGTGTTATTTTTTTTGCATGAGAGGCGGGTCTTATAGCTTAAAATCGACTAAGAACGACAGATTTTTAGAGAAACTTTCCATGGCAGTTTTATTTTACTGTCAGAGTTTTTGCTTGAAATCTGATGAGAAACAGTCGTCGAAGATATATTTTTCACATTTCGATTTATTGGAGATGTCTGACCTGAAGTTTTAACCATGGTCTCACGTTTAATAAGCTAACACAGTACCTACTAGACTACGGGGACTCCATTAGTCAACGTTATCCCATGATAAATTATAAGAAAGTTTAAATATCAGCTTTTAACACAATGTTATAACCGCCAGAACATAAAATCAGGACAGTCGGAAATACATCTCCACATATCCTGCCGAAGTCCATCTCAGATCTTTGCCTATGTGCAGTAAGGCAGCCAGTCACTAGTCTCTTGTTGATTATATGGAGCCACAGCAATAAGACATTCGTCTAACATTGTCAATTAATGAACCAAGACTGCTAAGACTTATCCTTCTAAAGTCTCTGTAAGTTCTAGTGAGCCTATCTTCCTAAGGTTCAATCACACGAATCTTCATCACTAAAAAATTCTTTTATTAAAATGCTCGTCTTCTGCCAGTTTTAATATGTTGACTAGACGAAAGGTTCGTTTGGCTTAAAATTTTTGTACCTCGTAAGCCTATATCCTTAAGCAAAATTTTTCCCGTAGTCTAAACATAAAATCCAACAAGTTAAGAGCGACGTATCGAATTTCCGCATTGTCATCAAGACTTTTCGATTCAGCAGCAATATTTTCTTTTCGGTACACACATATTTCTTTGCCTTGTTGTTGCTTTTGGATTCGCAGGAACTGGTTGTAGACTAAACTGACGAGGGACTTCGCTGACAGATTTATTCTTTTCAACTTTTTACAATTCGGAAGCGTGTTTTTGGCTTTGAAGAAATCATGATGACTGAATGTCAGAATGTGTGTTACTGTACGGTGTGGCAACACAGTTTAATAATATTACGAAAATGAAAAATCAAGATACTGGTGTTTTGCTTTCACATCATTTATCATTAAAATTATAAACAAAAACAAAACAATGCAGTAAAAAAAACGTATTAACAAATTATCGCACTGCGTAATATGACAACAAACACCAGCATAAAAAATGGTAAACAAGTAAACAAAAATACAACAACAAATGCTACAAAAATATATGTAAACAACGACGTTTACATTTATAGAGATTTTGAGAAGGCGAAGTCATGAACATTCGCCTTCAAGAAAATTCATCAGACTGTTTAGTTTGCCATATAAAAGGCTGGCGACTGAATTAGTGAAGTTCAGTCAGTCTTGTCTGAAGACGGGGTGCGTTTGAAGAGACTAATCATGGTTTGAAGATCTCCGTTACAAAGATCTGCCGAATAATTGTCTAGTAATTGTTGTTGTTTATGCAAAGGGTATAAACAGAGAAATAACAAAGAAAAGCAATTGTTGTTGTTTACATCAAGTTGTGAACAGCAGCACACAGAATTGTGGGAATAATAAAGAATTTTAATTAAAACTAAACACAAATCTACGTACTCATATTTTAAACGTTTTTAAAAGGTAAAAACATAACAATATTCTCTGTTGTCAAGCTATAGTTGTCGATAGTTCTGGTGCAAACCAAAATCACAAGAGTAATTTGCTTGTGTCCTTAAACATCTTGCACCAACTGTGACTTAAAAAAACTGTTCTTAACACGCGTTAGAATATAATTTTTAAACATTTACCATGTCTGTCTGTATGGGTATATTAAACGTTTGGTAACTATACATGGCTATGTGTGTTGTTTTCCTAAAACCGTCAGAGCTTTAATTGAAAATAAAAGAAGAAAAAAAACTTCATCCATACTTTATATTCATCCGTTGTTGTAGGTCCTTGTAAAGGGCCTTCATACACAATGAATTCTACTCTTGAATGCAGACATTCTGTTTGTCTGATTTCGATGTTACCTGTATAAGGAAAGTTACAAATTCAACCCGATGTTGTTCTTTAAGGCGTAGTAATTAATTACACATGATTTATGGCCTTGTCCATGGTATTGTGTCTTGCTGTTCATGTTGATGTTGTAATTGTTGTACGAAAATGTTTGTTTATTTTAGAAAAAATTAATGTTTTGTGTACACGATCTATTCGCAATATGTAGGACTAAAATATGAATTTGAAGAAGAAGTTGAAATACTGTTTGCTTGTTGAGGTCTGCTCTCTGAAGTCTGTTAGTTTGACTGGTTAATTTGTCTTTTACTTAAGCGGAATGGACATTAAAATCCTCAGTGTATGTACTTGCCTCGATACAAAAATATTAGAAAGTTGCTTGCGATGGGAATAACTTGGTATTAATGTGAATGGGGAAGTTTTCATTTACAGTAAGCTCATGTTGTCCGTGATATTTTTGGGCATCTAACAGTGGTCTTGATATTAATCCCATTAAGACGTAGTTTGTTCCTTTCTCCAAGAGCTATAAATTGGAGAACTTCTTACTGCCCAGGCTTAATGGAATTGAACGAAAGCTGGCTATAGGTAGGCTGCAATTGGTACACGACGGGATTTTCTTCCGAAGAGAGCAAAATGGATTTCTGAATGTATAATTTTATCACATATGAAATCAATATGAGGTTACCTTCTGTTCTGCCCCATCTGATATGAGAATACTCGGCAATAAGCAAGCAGACGAGCCTGTGATGAGGAGAGCATCCACAGCACTAATGGGCCAGAAAATTTCTGTGGAGTAAGAGCGGTTGTTTGGAAAGATTTGCTCAATCTCAACTGTTTCTAAGGAATTACAATAAGAGGATATCTAAATTATGCATCAGACTCTTCAAGAGTAACCAAAGGTTGGTTGATCTTATGAAATGGCACTGTAGAGTCAAAGTTATTTAGAATTGGGGTTGTTTAGAGCCCAACATGTATGTTTTCTGATGTGATGATGAGAATGAATCATCGGAACATGTTCCTTGAACCAGTGGGGGATTAATGTATACCAGAAAGAAACACCATGGTCTAGGAGGTAGTGTGTTAGCTTACTAGATGTGAGGCCATGGTTCTAATCCCAGCTCAAACATCTTCAACATAACGAAATATGAAGAAATATTTTGTTGGCGACTTTCTCTCAGCAGATTTCTTGCAAAACCTCTGAGAGTAACTAAAAAATTGTCATGAAAAAGTTACTCTAAAATTTGCCCTTCGAAGCCATTTAACCTATAGGTTAATGTATTAAATTACAACACACAACTTTGGTGGTGTGAGAAGCTAGGTTGTAATCCTGACTGAAGGGTTGTAATGACAAATTAAGCAAGCAATTTCCCCACAAAGTTTATCTTAAACCATTTTTATTTAAAAAGAACATCCTAAACTCCTCTTCCAGCCCCACAGTCGCAAATTGACATGCGATCCAACAAAGGATGAACATGATTCCTTTGCCTATCTGAATAAGTTTTCCATTCTAATATGGAGTCAAGCATATAGAAGTCGAGTTTTCGAATGACAGCCTGTTTAGCAGAGAGTGTTGCTTTCTGTTGATCTCTGTACTTCTGTTCGAGTTTAATGGAGCACATCTTTCAAAGGCATCAATTTGTGAATTTGAAGTCGCCGTATTGTAGTAGGTACTGGTTTGGCTTATTAGACGTGACGATACGGTTCAAACCCCAGGTCAGATATCTCCAGCAAAACGAAATATGAGAACATATTCCTTCGGCGACTACTTCTCCGAAGATATGTGGCAAAAACTCTGAGAATGAAATAAAATTGCCATGAAAAAGTTTCTCAAAAAAATCTGTCGTTCGGAGTCGACTTTAAACTGTATGTCCCGCCACTTATGTATAAAATTAACACACACAACTTAAGTGATGTGAGAAGTTTGGTTGTAAGTTTTGCTAAAGGGTTGGAATGGCCAATTATGTATGTACACATCTATGTAAATTTGTGCTTGAAGAAAAGTTTGCTGCTACCCCTATAAAAGTATTTGAGTCCGATTGTATATTACAGAATGAACTCTCTCTTGTAGCAATCAAGTTGAATCTTTCACTCTTATTATTATTCTCGTTTTGAATTTTTTCCTAAAATCGTAGGGTTTATTAGCAAACCCTTGCTGTTGAGGGTACCGTTGTCGCCGTAGTCTAGTAGGTAGTGTGTTGGTTTATTAGACATGAGGCCACGGTTCAAGACCCAGGTCAGACATTTCGAACGAAATATGAAAGAATATTTCTTCGGCTACTTCCAGCAGATTTCAGACAAAAACCCTGAATTGCCATGGAAAATTTCCCAAAAAAATCTGTCTTTCGAAGTCGACTTTAAACTGTAAGTTCCGCGACTCATGCACAACATTAACACATACAACATAAGTGTTTTGAGAAACTAGATCGCAATGCTGACTGAAGGGTTGTAGGGACCAATTTTGTATCTATGTATGTATGTTTAGGGAACAGTAAAATAGGTCTGTCATGCCCTGATAAAGCTCGCGTTAGACATGTCTGCCATTCTCTCTAATCACACTTTCCACGGCTTGCTGCTTAGCTTTCATACTTTGTTAAGTCCTTATAGTGTTTCTTTAAGTCTATAAAACTGCATCTACATATCTACCTATATAATCATATCATTTGTGTGTCAGTATGTGCATAAATAAACCATTATAAGGCATTTGTGAGTACAAAGCTATTGTTGTTGCTACTCATTGTTGTTCATGCATTTTATATTCCAAATCTCACAGGCAAAGAGGTAAGAAGATCATGATTAGGTTTTACTACGTTTAATATTTGTTGTTGTAGTTAAAAGGGGGTTGCCAAATTGGCCTGCATGTGAAGAAATTATAATGTTTTACTAACCTTGGTACCTAGTGGGGAAAAATAGGGATCAACGGTTAGCAAGGTCCCCTACTACTACAGCATATTGACCTGCACTTAGAACCTGCTACAACAGACCAATCACGTGCTTAGCTGGAACAACAATAGATTAACGTAACGGAAACAAGGCAGAATAACCAACTGGCACTTATGACGACAACAGCATCCAACCAAGTAAGATGTAAAATGCTTTATGAAAGCCGTATGCTCCCAAGAGGTGTAATGAAAAATCGAATTCTAACAGACAAATCACAGTCAGAGAAATATTTTGTACATATGATGGCCACACTACTGGATGCCCAGCACTGTTCCAATTGGAGATCAGATTCGAAAAATGACGCAAAATTAGTACTCGTTTGGTATTCACTTGGAATAAGTAGTCGTTGTCGACAGAGAAGGTTATTACACGATAAGGTCTCTTGGTGGACTGCTATTCTAGACGCAAGATCAAAGGATTGCCTAGAAATTTAAGGAAACTTTGTACTTTTCTGTGTACCAACTATCACTGCGTACCCAATTTACCAACCCTTTTTTGTATTTTTTTTTTCTTTTACTTTCCTTTACTTTCTTTTACAATCCTATTCAATCCATGCAGTACACATAATACACACACATTATATTCCATTTCATTTACACACAACATTCATTCGTTTAAAGTACAGATTTGCAAAATAATTGAAAACTTTTCTGCTTTTCTGCTTACGAAGAGAGGAAATCTAATGTTACAGAATATTAAACAAAAACGAGAAGTGAAAAATACAAACTCATCTCGATTTTCTTATTACAAATGTTGTGTTAGAACATGATTATCACAGGATATGTACAGGGATTTGAGAACTTAAAAACATTCTTTTGTTTCATTTGATTAAAATTAGGTGTACCAATGTACCTACAAACGATGTTATTTCGATTTGTTATACTTAATGATTGATCGATTTATTGTTTGATTGATTGATGGATTACTTCAATGTGTTGTAAATGATATGCAAATGCAATTCAATTCTATTGTTATTATTGTTGGTATGATATGAAAACATAAACTTTTAACATTTGAAATACGTTAACAAGCCATATTTGCTTAGAAAATCAAATGACAACAAAGCAGTGTTCCTATTAAATAAGACATCAAGCTCTGCGCAGTATAAACAATTCGGTAGAAAATTTTAATTCAAAAGGAATTCAACGAATCCCTAAAAAATAACGCAAATCCTTTAAGCAAATGTAGGAACTAGTACATCAGGTTGTCTCAATGTGAATCGCGACTGTATGCGATATTGTACTGAAGGTTAGATGCTTGGCAGTTAACTTACTTACTTAATTGGTCATTTCAGTTAGGATTACAACCTAGCTTCTCACACCACTTATGTTGTGTGTGTTAATTTTATCCATGAGTATCGGCGGGACCTACAGTATAAAGATTGACTCTGAACGACAGATTTTTTGGCAAACTTTTCTTGGCAATTTTATCAGACTTTTTCCCAGAAATCTGCCGATAGGAAGTCGCCAAAGAAATAAATTTTTTTCATATTTTTTACGTCTAATAAGCCAACATGCTACCTACTAGACCACAAAAATGATCGTATATTATTCATTAAAAACACCTAGAAGCCAGGCAACGTACTCCGAGAACAGTTTAGGCTTCAGAATTTCTAACTGCTCATCAAAATTTTTTATTTCTTGAAGTTCTTTTTGTTTTTACCATAAAAACAGAATTCATAGCACAGCATCAGTAGATTACTAGAGTATTAGAGTGTTTAGTCAACTATAAGCTGCTATAGTCTTATTTTTAAGATATTTTGTCTTATAATGTGGAGGAAATGCAATCGGTGCAACAACTTTTATGCAAGTGCCCTGCACTTCCAAACAAACGTTATCAGACTTTGGGTTACAGAACGTATGAATATCTGGGCATGGTGGCCAACACGCTACTAAGAGAACTGGTCGGTTTCATTCGGAGCTCGGGTTCAAACCCACCACATACGGATCATGACTAGGAGGCTTACCTCAGACTGGGTACTACAGTGGGCCGTATGGACCACAGTGTAAACTTGCCTGTGAACGGGGAGCTACCCTCTTAACTAACCTAAAATAACGTTGTCTTACAATACTAAGACGAGAGAAGACAGCAATCGAAAATAAACATCAACATTTTCTTCATTGATTGATTGATTTGGAGTATTTACTCCACTTTGCTTTTTTAGTTAGATTAGGTCACACACTAAGGCAAAAGGTTTTGCTAATTGTTATAACACAAATTAACATTTAGTCCGCGGATCAAACATTGCCTATACGAAACCACGTTCATCGTTTTTCATTCTCTGTGATCTGACTGTAACAGCAAGTTTAGTATTCTAAGGATCCTTATTGTGGAGAGTCTAGTTAAATATGACAGAATATATAAATGAAAAGATACGGTCACTAACACTTGTAATGAACCTGAGAGTTACAACCCCTACAAAAGGCATATTAGGGAATGTCAAGTCTATCGTCATGGCTTCAAATAGAGCAGCACTCTATGAAAACAATAAATAATGCAGAGGATGAAGCGAAAAGAAGACAATTAGTTCTCTTCCTTACTCTTATCAAGCGAGTAGAGCCTAGCAATACTCAGCTGACATAAAACACTGGGGAATACCTTGTTTAACCAAGGCAGTCATTAATAACTAAGGCAAGATTAACACTCTGACGACATTCCTATCTCCAGGAAACCATATAAAACTTAGTTCTGAACAAAAAAAAAAATCTGGCGAAAAATCTCTCTACCCAACAAGCATTGCAACGCTTTTAAAATAGTCATGACATCCAATCGAAAAACTTCCCAGTATTCTGGCTGTGTGTATGAAAGTCTAGTGTTGAATCGTTAACATTTGTAGATCATTCATACATAATTAGTCATTACAACCCTTCAGTCAGTATTACGAGCCACCACTTTAAGTTGTGTGTGTTAATTTTATACATGAGTGGCGGGCCCTGCAGTTTAAAGTCGATTCCGAACGACAGATTTTTGAGAAACTTTTTATTTACTCTCAGAGTTTTTGCCAGAAATCTGCTGAGAGGAAGTGGCCGAAGAAATATTTTTTCATATTTTTGTTGTTAGAGATGTCTGACCTGGTGTTTGACGGTGGCCTCACGTCTAATATGCCAACAGACTACCTAATAGACTATGGTGTCTACCATCCATATACCGCTGCTTTCTTTAAGTTTTTCAAATTAAGCAGGTCTTCCGTATCATGTTCGAGAGTGTTAAGTGAATAAGATTGAGTATAATGAACAGACTTGAGTCTTTCCCCGAAAAGTATCGTTTTCCATATTATGCCCTAAGGTGATGAGTGAGTAGAATTGAGTATAATGAACAGACTTGTGTCGGATAGGATAAGCCCCCCTTTTCACCGGAAAAAAATGCCTAAAAAATAATGAATCACTCGCCGTATTCTCAAAAGCCTCATTCTATGAAAATTCCTTGTAGCTGTAATGATTCTTCAAATCTCGATTATTTCTCAAGGCACATTAGAATTTCTTCAAGGATTAGGCGTAGATATGGGAGCAAGCCTATGAATCAGAGAGCATTTACTTTGAAGCTTTCGTGGGGAAAAAGTTCTTTAAAGTTCAGTGTAAAGTATTATGTAGTCGTGCTTGACCGCTTGTAACATTTCTTATTTGCTTTTAATTACTCATCCTGTGTTGCCATTCGACAAATGAAAATGAGCAGAGATTTACAATCTACCGATGCTGATGAGCTAGCAAAAGAGATGGCATTTGTAAGAGTTTTTTTTTTGCTTAAATAATGTTGTTTAGTTTCATGCAGCATTTTCCACTCTAATTATGAAATTGAGGTAAATTAAATGAGTGTTTTGAATTGAAAAATACTGAAAGGAAAATGTTCTTAAATTACGACACATTGCATGAACCATTACACCAATCTTGTTCAAAATTTAAGCCTGATTTTGCTTTCGAAACCTATCATATGCTATTAATACTCCAGGCCTATCAGAATTTTGTTTTATTATGCTTTTTATGACACTCTTAACCAGGCACTTTGTAGGAATTTTTTACAGGTTTCTATCGAATCAGTAGTAAAACAGGAAACTTGTATCGTAGATTTGTCACTGAATTATTACATCATTTGACTGACTTTTCTATACTGGTAGGCTGGCAGTACATCATGTTTGACAATGTTACGGTGAAGGTTCGAAGTTCATATCGAACGTGGCTCTCATACCGGAACGCATGAGCTTTGCTTGGAAATTTTATTATATTCACTGAATATACATATTGTTACGAAAATAGAAACGGTGTAACATCGTTCAACATTAAAATGACCAAAAGCTACACAAACAAATACAACAAAATTGTTACAAGTAAACCAACAATATCAGTATGAAAGAAAAGGGGATAGACAAGTAAGCGATTAGGCAACAACAAGCAATGTGAACAAAATACACAAACAACAATGAAGTCGCGATAGACTTATCGAGAAAGCGAAACCACGAACGTTCGACTTAAAGAACCTTCATCAGACTGTTTACGTGGGATATAAAAAGACAAGACAAAGCAGGCAACCAGTAGTAAGAATACAATCAATCTTGTGTGAAGACGCGTAGCGTGTGAAGAGGACAGTCATGAAGATTGAAGATTGCCGTTGTAAGGACCTACCGAACAGTTGTTAGTGCTTACAAAAAACAGAAGTGCAAAGAAGAAAACACACTAGCAAATTATTGTTGTAACATCAAGTTGTGAACAGTGGCACACAAAATAGTGCGAACAATAAAGAATTTATGTAAAACTAAAATTTATTTTTATTTTGTTTGCAATCCACGAACTCATATTTTAAACGTTTTTAAAAAGATAAAAACGTAACAGTATTTTTCATAAGAGATGCAGTAATGTAGTTGTGGGATCTAAGGTGCATTCATACTGATAACATGTCTGTTGTATAATGACTTTATGACTGACTTCAGGGTTAAGATATAGAAAGTCGCCTACTTCTAGATTTCGCTCTTCATAGAGTTTATAGGATGGATGAGTAGTTTGTAAATGTATCTTACGACTCTATAAATCATTGGTTCTCTGTCACCATCAATGCCATTCTATTCATTTGCTAGTTAGTGTTATTGTCAGTACTTTGATTTTGGTGGGATGTTACACAATTTGTTGGCTGTTGTGATGCTGTGACCACATTGTCCTCCTTTTATTGATTGTTTGTGTGTCCCTTTAATGTTGGCTCTTTAATACCGAACTGTGTGAAGCAGTAATTTTCTTTGACACTGTGAATCTTGATCGCCTTCGCAGAGGCATTAGCCAAGTCGGTAGGTATGTTGGCATATTATACAAGAGCCCGCGGCGATTTCCTTTCAGAAGTTTTTTGTCGAAAGATCCAAGAGTAAATCAAATTGCCATGACAAGTTTCTGGATAATCTGTCGTTCGAAGTCGATTTTAAACTATGGGTCCCGCCACTCATGGATAAAATTAACACACACAACAAGGACGGTGTGATAAGCTAGGTTGTAATGCTGACTAAAGGTTTTATGTTTAATTTATGCTATATCGCTTTGCGAACTACTACCTTTTCTTGTTGCAAACAATGGAATTTTTTTATTTAAGTGCCTAATTATTAAGAACTGTCAGCCTGTTCCTATCTGTCACTTGTTAACCAAACATAATCGAAATAATCGAACATCAAATCAAAAACATCAATTGTTGCACTTTCATTCTTTAGACTCCACATGCTTGCATGTCCCTGTATAGGTCACGCTTATCAAAATCAATAATTACCTGCTGCCAGCATCCTGACATACCAATCCCGTTTTTAACCGGTTGATTGCAACATTTAAAATTGTTTCTTCGTTTTTTATAAGCAATTTTTGTTGCCAATTCCTTTGCCAATTCCTGTTGAGTATCGCATTATTTTTGTTGTAACAATTGCATGTTTTTTTTTTCAACCAAAACAGAATTCATCATACATGAGTCAAAAGCAGTTACAGTTTGTCTTCAGTTTGTTGTAATTTTTTTATTTGTTATCGATTGTTGCCTCATTTATACCAAACAATTGCTGTTGCTAGTGTTTGTTATTTTTGTATTTCAGGCCTTTGGTTTATTTGCTGTTCTGGTTTTTCTTTCCATTTTTTTAAGTTGTTGCTTTCGGCTTGCTGTGCAAATAATTTTTATTTTTAAATTATTTTTTTATGGAATTCCGTTTAAATTTTTTGCCTTCACTTTACTGTGTGTGCTGACAGCTAAATTGATTTAATGTCTTCTTTGAGTTTTGATTCTGATTGCTTGTTATCCATTGTTTGGTTACAGATGACACTCGTTGCTTTCGTTAATGCAACATGCCAGGTGGTGCTTAACATCTTCTTTAATTGACAGTTTAAATGAAGGAAAAAAAATTAAAAAAAAACATTCTGAACATAACCTTGACCATTAGCCAATAAGTGAAACTCCACGCAGTTGCAATGTGTTTGTGAGCATTTGAAAGAAATCGTATGGAAAGTATTAGAAAATTCGATAAAGTTAAGGAACTTTTTTTCGTCAACCAAGACCATTAAGTTGAAATTTCAAAGAGTAATGCCTCAACACTTTAGTAAATCTTACGGTACTTTCTTTAGAGACTTCGAAATTTTTGACGGTTGATAACGGCCATCTTGTTGAAGCTATATCTGTTGAATTAGTTCTCATTTATTCAGTTTGTTTTATCAAATCACCATGGGCGATCATAGACAATGGCATATGTTCGACGATTACGACCAGTTGCCAATTGAAACTAATTGTCATCTAAAAATTAACTTCAGCGGTGACGTCCTTTTCTGAATTGCTGGGTACAATACCAATCTATACCAGATCTGAAAGCGTTCAAATTACATCTCGAAAAAGTCACTATTTGATGTGCATTTACAGCTGGCGGCGTCATCGATTTATTGTTTTTTGATTGATTGATTCTTTGTTCACTTTGGTCAGGCCATCATTGTCGACATCCAGCCCAATAAATCGATGACGACTATAATGGCTATAACTTGAATTAGATAATCTGGATACCAACGAAATGTGGTTTTAACAGGACACCACTATGTACCACACAGCTCACGTGCATAATTGACATACATACATAATTGACCTTGAACCCTTCAGTGAGGATTACGGCATAGCTTCTCACATCACTCGCATTGTGTGCGTTAATTTTATACGTGAGTGGCGGGACCTAAAGTTAAATGTCGACTCCGATCGACAGATTTTTGCGGCAAAATCTCTCTGAGTTTTTGCCAGAAATCTGTTCATAGGAAATCGCCGAAGAAATATTTTTGTTTTTCATATTTTCGTTTTGATGCCTGACCTGGAACACAAACCCGGTCTTTACGTCTAATAAGCCAACACACTACCTATTAGACTACAGCGATTTCAGCTCATGCCACAATTAATATTATTTTGAGGCCATTTTGAGGACATGATTTTCTAACTTGAAGAGGTAATGTGACCTGGCAATCTAGATTGTGCGATTTGACTCGTTAGACTTTTTCTTGTGGGGCTTTCTTAAATCGCTAAAGTGTGTGAACAAGCCACTAGCCTCAGATGTCCTCAGAGCCAATATAAATACATAATTGGCCATTACAACCCTTCAGTCAGGATTACGGCCTAGCTTCTCACACCAGTCATGTTGTGTGCGTTAATTTTTATACATGAAAGGCGGGACCTACAGTTTAACATCGACTCCGAACGACAGATTTTTTGAGAAGCTTTTCATGGCAATTTTATTTACTCTCAGAGTTTTTGCCAGAAATCTGCTGAGAGGAAGACGCCGAAGAAATACTTTTTGTATTTTATTTTGATGTCTGGCCTGGAGCTCGAACCCTGGCTTTTCTTCTAATGAGCCAACACACTACCTACTAGACCACGGCGAGCCAATATAACCCATCTAATCGAAAAAATTCAGACTGCTTTATAAACCACAATCATGAAATATTGAAGAACCGAGGCGGCTCATCAGTTTGAAGTCATCAACCTATAGTATGCTCAGCTTTTATAGTGATGACCTAAACAATGTCCTTTTGAAAGATATATGTAGCGAAGATGCCAAAATATACATCAAACAGTGACTTTTTCCTGATGCGCTAGACGCTCTTGAATCTTAAGCGGATTGGCATCGTCCCAAATGAGTAATTAAATACGTAACCATTCATCCAGGGATGGGGCTCATCACGGAAGGAAACTGTCTTATAAGTATCCATTAAATAATGTGGAATGTTTTAGAATTGAAGTCGTCGTAGTCTAGTAGGTAGTGTGTTGGGTTATTAGAAGTGAATCCACGGTTCAATATCCCAGGTCCAAAATCTATAACAAATAAATATTTTTTCGGTGACATCTTCTCTCAGCAGGTTTTTGGCAAAAACTCTGAAAGTAAAACTAAATTGCTATGAAAAGTTTCTCAAAAATCTATCGTTCGGAGTAGAATTTAAAATATAGGTCTCTCCGCTCCTGTATAAAATTAACACACATAACATAAGTGGTGTGAAAAACTATCCTGTTTCAGAATTTAAATTTAAATTTTTTTCTTTCAATTTTTAGTACCTTCTGCAATTGTTTTCATTTTTTGTTCGCCACATATTAATTTTCTCATTTAAAGAGAACAAATGGTACTTCCTTTATGGCCCACAATCAGCCAAGGAGGAAGAATATAGATATGCATTGAACTAAACGAATACATCAGCTCTTGCATGGCCAACAATACAACTAAAATCATGCGATATTAAAATTATGTCCCCACGCCATTTCATTTGCATTCCATTTAATAAAATAAACCAACTGTACGTAATGAATTGCAATGTAAAATAAAAATGAGCCACCATTGAAAGAAGAAAGTGGGCATGAAATCCAAAATTTTTATTTTTATTTCTGTTTTCATTTTGTATAATTGATCCCAAACTGAAATTTTGCTCCTTGTACTTGGCAGTATTACATGGTCGTAAAGTGCTAGTACCACTAGGTCAATAAGAAACAAAGAAAAAAAACTAAGAACGTAACCTGAAACCCGTAGTATAAGATTTAGTGGTAAATAATCACGTAGTAAGAGTACCTTAAGAATGGTTACCAGAACTAAAAAACACATGCGGTCATAATACAGTTATATCAAATAAAATTAGAAAAATAAACTTACGTTCGTGTGGAAGAGAAGTAGCATAAAAGTAAAAAGTTTAACTTTTCCAGACGATTTGCATTTGATTTATGACTCTCGAAAATTGCCAGCCGTAACACGCTAAGCAACATTTTTGCTAGGAAAACAAAATTTATGCGGTAAATAGTTAAATGGATTTGATTACGGGTTTTCTATTTATTTGCCTTCCATTTCGATTCTGTATTTCCATTCTAATTGCTTGGTATGCAACAATAAAGTTAAGGAAATTTTGAAAATCAATGTTGCAACATATGTTGCGTGGCTGTTTTTTCTTTCTTTCTAAACGTATGACAACAATTATTTTGTGTACCGTAAACATTGTCGAATTTAATGCTCTAGAAGCTTAAAGATGAACCGTCGTAATCTTGATGCAAACCATGACGTTGAAAGCGAATCACCAGAAAGCATACCATGAATCTGAGCGACATTAATACTCCATAGAAGGAAATATTTGAATTAGCAGCAATTTTGAAGCATCATGATGTTTTAGATCAAAAATATTGGGGTGGACAATATAAGAGTATATATATAACAGTCAGTATAATAGATTGCCCGATCGGTGTGCTATTAATAGAAGAATATGTTTGAAAAGTCGTTTACTACCAGGAGAAATTCATAGAAAAACTTGGACATCAACACAACATTCAAAATTAACTTCAATTTTATTCTTCAGTTGGCAGTGATTTAATCGCCATGAGAATAGCCGCAACTTCCACTATAATCTGGATGTCTATTTGACTGTTGCATGTCTAAGTCTTCAATATATGCATACATACATATGTACATATACACTGCCATACTTAATGCAGTTCCTGAATGATAACTTTCAGGTACGGAAGGTAATATACCTAACGGATGATGGAGAAAAGAAAAAAAGGCTCTGTACTTGGGCCACTACTATGGAACATCATGTACGATGGTGCACATCGACTGCAATTGCCAAAAGGGACTACAATGACATTGCCGTAGTCTCGGTAGCTAAGATGGTAAAGGTAATAGAAGAGAAGACGAACATAGCGATTCGAAAAGTTGGGGCATGGCTTGATGAGGCATGTTTGACACTTGCTGCACATAAAAGGAAGGCCGTCTTGATAAGTGGCCGGAAGACAGTGGAGACGGTGGAAGTGACCGTTGGAAGTACTAAGATGGAATCGAAGAGGACCATAAAATACTTGGGAGTGATTGTCGACGACAGTTTGAACTTCAAGAAGCACGTGAAATACATCGGCGAAAAGGCTTCGTAACTCAGGGAGCACTGACAGGAATGATGCCATATATTGTAGTACTAAATTCATTTAAGAGGAGAATAATATCGAGGGTTGTAACGTCGACGATGTTATATGCTTGCCCAATATGGTCAGTGGTACTCTCCGTGGGGACGAAACTGAGGAAACTGTCCTCGGTGTATCGTCTTAGCGCGATTAGACAGTGTCTGATGAAGCGGTAGTCGTATTGGCAAAGACAATAGCGATAGAAATATTGGCGGATGAGATGTGGCGGATATACTTTCACCGTCTCCAGTATCCGGGTTCAACAGCAGCTATAAAAGCGGAGGAAAGAAGGACTTCCATGCACAAATGATAGTTGCGATGGGAGAATAGCTTAAAGGGAAGATGGACATTTCACTTTGTCCCTGGTATAACCCCTAACTCGTCATGCAAGCTTCAGGAAGTAACTACACAGATTTGGACATGATACTCTCCCTATATGCCCAAACTGTGAGGATGAAGAGGAAGATGCGGTGCATATTCTAACATGCTACCGTAGATTTAGACTGCTAGGGGAAACGAGTTTAGGACCAAATCGGCTTATGGAAGAGGTGTTGAATACTAGGATCCTATATGTCAATACTGTCAGAAAATGGCTGAAGTTATGCTGGAACTCCAAAGGTTGGAGAAACGAAGGCGAAATTTGATTTAACGTGATAAAGCTTTAAAGCTACCCAGCCCTCCGCGAAGTAATACTTTACGGCAGTCCCGCGGGGGGTGATTGGTTGAAGAATGTAGGTGGTGGGTTAAGTACATAGGCACCTGTAATGGTGAATCGTGCCCTCTTTTGTTGGAACAAAAGTGTCTTTCGAAGATTCCCAGCTTCGGCCCAAGAAAAAAACATACATACATACATACATAATTCTTCATTACATCCCTTCAGTTAGTATTACGACCAAGCTTCTCACGCCACTTATGTTTTGTGTGTTAATTTTTATACATGAATGGACATGAAGTCGGCTCCGACTTTCCGTTCACACAATATGCCACTGTTCAAAACTTTATATAAACAACAACAATTGCTTTGTTTGTTATTCTTCCTTACACTCTTTTGCGTAAACACTAACAATAGTTAGGCAGATATTTATAACGGATGTGTTCAAACCACGATTATTCTCTTCAACGCGTCAAGACTGACTGTATTTTTACTGATTCCGTTACCTGCTTCGTTTTGCCTTCTTATATCGCAGGGTAAACAGTCTGACGAAATCTCTTGAAGGAGAATGACTTCGCCTTCTCGAAATCTCTATAAATGCAAACATGTTGTTTACGTTATTGTTGTTCGTGTATTTTGCTTACTTTTGTCCTTGCAGTGATGTTGTTGCCTTTTTGTTTACTTGTTCATTCCTTTTTTTAAACCGGTTTTTTGTTGGTATATTTTTGTTTACTTGTTTATCATGTAAACAAGTTCATTGTATTTGTTTTTGTAGCTTTTGTTTACAATTTAAACGGTGCGATGAGAACTAACTCCACTAATTTTATAATAGAGAATGTGTTACCATAACAAGTCAACAGTAAATTCTAGAAGTTGACAAATGGAAAATAAATGTTGCACAAATAGAGCGAAAGCTAACGCTGCCACTTATATAAATACAACAGATAAAATTTAAGAACCTCTTCTATCGGAGTCCTAGAATCCTAGTAAATGAAATATTTTTATAGCATTTTTAGAAATTAATGTGATAATTTACTTAAAGAATTAAAGAAAAGTTTGTATCACTATAAGGAATAAAAGCCACTGCATGATATATTCATGTATTTAATAATTTATTTAAAGTATTTGAAAAATTACCTCCACTTTATATTTTAAATATTCCTCTTATTACACCGGTATACCTGTCACAGAAATTGTTTAAGCTTAAATAATAAAAGAAATTCCCTTCGATAAAAGAGAAAAAGGGCAAACGATGGCAAATTACTGCTTTAACTCGTCTTCAATTCATTCTTTTGTGAATTAGGGAGTATAACAGAGTATGGCAAATTATCTTCAGTACAAGTAAACTAATAACAAGTCCCTCGTATACATAAAACATATTTCGATCAAATTTATTGATGTTAACAATTTTAACGATATGGTCAATAGAAGAAGGTTACCTTTTTTATTTCTTTTTCTTTCATTTTTATGGTCCTCTACGTTCTAAGCTCCCCTATGGTTTGCGTTGTGGTAGATATGTGTGGCTTGTGGTGTATAACGTTCAGATGAAGGTCGCCTCTAAAACGTAAAAATACTTAAAGATTTTTAGTACTTGAATGAATGTATTCTGGAGGGAATGTTGATGGCATGAAGGCGGTATACGGCGGTATGTCTTGTTTTGTATTTGGCTAAGAGCAATTTTAAAGCGCCACTTAAGTCGGAGGGCATATGAAGACATTGTGTTGAGTAGCAATTATGTTTAAAAGGGAAATTTAAAACCTATTTGCTTGCATTTGTCAAATTATTAGTCAAAAAAGTTTAAAGTTAAACCGAAAACCTACATTTTGTCTGCTGCAACAGACACATTTTCTGCGAAGGACAGAAGGACTAGTAAAATGTAATTCCTGTACGATTCGTATGCAAAGGAAAGGTAATATTCCTGGACACCATGTTGGTCGTTTATTAAGGAACCTTATTGACTTTAAAAATGCTTGGGGTAGATATAGGTCAAATGAGATTATATACGTAGCAAAATCTTTGGACCCATTGTGATACCATTAGAAATAAGCAACTGTTTATCCTAAGTTACCATTTACTGTCTACTGTACTTAGTTTATATGAAAATCAGTTCAAAACATTTTCGTATGCCCTTACCACAACGATCACCCACTCCCATCATATAGCAAGCATTCATTTTTCAAGAGGCCAAATACGAACAAGTTTATTAGATGATGTTATACTAAGCGTTTGAGCATAAAGGTTTGAAATAATTATCGATTGCTCATACCATTTGCAAATGTTGGACTAATGAAAACTGCTGCATAAAATTTGGGTTTCCTCAATCCTTCCTTAATTCAAATGGATTACCGTACGATAATTAATCGGATAAAGTGTAAGATATTGAAGACTTCATGATGAGAGCACCTAATAAGAATATAAGGGTGGTTTTGGTAAAAATCCTTATATCCAATGGTGCAGTTTCAAAGAACGGCTTCAGCAAACAGATCTAATATCTGTCAAAATAGAAAAAAATTCAGAAAATTTAACGACATAATAATAGTATAGTATAGTATAGTATAGTATAGTATAGTATAGTATAGTATAGTATAGTATAGTATAGTATAGTATAGTATAGTATAGTATAGTATAGTATAGTATAGTATAGTATAGTATAGTATAGTATAGTATAGTATAGTATAGTACAGTAAAGTATAGTATAGTATAGTATAGTATAGTATAGTATAGTATAGTATAGTTTAGTATAGTATAGTATAGTATAGTATAGTATAGTATAGTATAGTATAGTATAGTATAGTATAGTATAGTATAGTATAGTATAGTATAGTATAGTATAGTATAGTATAATATAGTATAGTATAGTATAGTATAGTATAGTATAGTATAGTATAATATAGTATAGTATAGTATAGTATAGTATAGTATAGTATAGTATAGTATAGTATAGTATAGTATAGTATAGTATAGTATAGTATAGTATAGTATAGTATAGTATAGTATAGTATAGTATAGTATAGTATAGTATAGTAGAGTATAGTATAGTATAGTAGAGTATAGTATAGTATAGTATAGTATAGTATAGTATAGTATAGTATAGTATAGTATAATAAAGTATAGTATAGTATAGTATAGTATAGTATAATATAGTATAGTATAATATAGTATAGTACAGTATAGTATAGTATAGTATAGTATAATATAGTATAGTACAGTATAGTATAGTATAGTATAATATAGTATAGTATAGTATAGTATAGTATAGTATAGTATAGTATAGTAGAGTATAGTAGAGTATAGTATAGTAGAGTATAGTAGAGTATAGTATAATATAGTATAGTATAGTATAGTATAGTAGAGTATAGTATAGTAGAGTATAGTAGAGTATAGTATATTATAGTATAGTATAGTAGAGTATAGTAGAGTATAGTATATTATAGTATAGTATAGTATTGTATAGTAGAGTATGGTATGGTATAGTATAGTATAGTATAGTATAGTATAGTATAGTATAGTATAGTATAGTATAGTATAGTATAGTATAGTATAGTATAGTATAGTATAGTATAGTATAGTATAGTATAGTATAGTATAGTATAGTATAGTATAGTATAGTATAGTATAGTATAGTATATTATAGTATAGTATAGTATAGTATAGTATAGTATTGTATAGTATAGTATAGTATAGTATAGTATAGTATAGTATAGTATAGTATAGTATAGTATAGTATAGTATAGTATAGTATAGTATAGTATAGTATAGTATAGTATAGTATAGTATAGTATAGTATAGTATAGTATAGTATAGTATAGTATAGTATAGTATAGTATAGTATAGTATAGTATAGTATAGTATAGTATAGTATAGTATAGTATAGTATAGTATAGTATAGTATAGTATAGTATAGTATAGTATAGTATAGTATAGTATAGTATAGTATAGTATAGTATAGTATAGTATAGTATAGTATAGTATAGTATAGTATAGTATAGTATAGTATAGTATAGTATAGTATAGTATAGTATAGTATAGTATAATATAGTATGAGTTTTCGTCAGTCTATCTTATAAAGCTGAATACCGTTCTTTACCTACATGAGTTCCTCAAGAAACATGACAGTTTATGAAGACTTTAAAAGCAGAGGCTAACTGAACAAAGCGAAATCCAGCAAAATTGTATGTGTGATTGCATATTTCCTATTGCAATCTTTCAATATGAATGGATATAAGGGCCTCAAAGTTCGATAAGAGAACGGTTCGCATTCTAACAGAAATTCTAATGGAACACTGCGTTATTGGCAGTTTCGTGCACAAACTGTGTCTGGCCCACCAGGATTGCTGCAGTTGCTGCCATGATGTGGAGGAATCGTTGCAACACCTTTTATGCGAGTGCCCTAGACTTCAAAACAGACGTCATCGGTTTTTGGGTGGCAGAACGTTTGAAGATGGTGGCGAACTTGCCACTAAGTTTACTGGTCGGTTTCATTCGCAGCTCGGTGTGATTTAGACCTACCAATAAGGAACCATGACAAGGAGACTTACCCCACACAGAGTGACGCAATGGGCTACAAGGGCCGACGAATGAACTTGCCTGTTAACGGCAAGCTACTCACTAACCTAACCTAACATAATCATATGCAATAACCCAACAAAGTGCCGATTTAATCCAGGCGTTCTGCATTTTAATGTCATTTCACTTACTTACTTAATTGGTTATTACAACCCTTTAGTTAGGACTACGGCCTAGTTTCTCCCACCACTTATGTTGTGTGTGTTAATTTTACACATGAGTGGTGGTACCTACCTATTTTTGAGAAACTTTTCATAGCAATTGTATTCTGAGAATTTTTACCAGAAAACTATTGGGAGGAAGACGCCGAAGAAATATTTTTTCATATTTCGTTTCCGGGGTGGGATGATTAGGGTTTGAACCACAGACTCTCAACTAATAAGCGAACATACTACCTGCTAGAATACGGCAACTACTAATCAGCTTAATTGAGTATTATCTCTCAGTTTAAATCTGACATAATAGGAGTTTTAAATTCCTCCGCTAAGTGAAATAGATTTCCGTTATTTTCCATTAATTTTTATAATTTAAGAAATAGAAAAAAGTCGGGACATTTAAATTTAATAAATTTCGCATTAAATTCTAATATTCATTCTTAAGGTGTTTTCGTTTCATAGTTTCATTTACTTTTCCAAAAATTAAATATTTTGCAAAAAAAGTCATGCAAATCACAATCAAAAAAGAGCGCATAAATAATTTCCTTTAAAAGCCAAATTTGTTTCAAGAAATCTCCCATACTATTAGTCCGTGGAATACAAATTTTACTTAGTTTTGTGGTTTAGTTTACGTGGCGTATTATTTGCAATATAAATACAAATATTAACACACATACAAGTTCAATTATGTTGCTATAAGGCAACCATAACCGAAAAATAAGGAAGTAAAGAGAAGAGTTTACAATAACTGCACATTATCTTACACACACACACATGTAGAAAAGTCAGGGATGTGTGTTTTCCTCAATTATACTCTCTGGTTTATATTTGTATTAAAAGCACGAAAACTTCACTTTTCTTTGTTTTGCTTTGCGTTTTTGCTTGCTTTTCTTATAGTTTTCTTCTCTCTGCATGCAATTGTGTAAGTGAGGTGAAAGAGTGAGGAAACAATACAATGAATATTGTTTTTATTATGGTTTTCGTTTTTTTTCTTATTGTATACAAATACAAACATAACTAAATTTACAAGTGCACACACACACATATATACTTTGTTTGAAGTACATTGTCAAAAGAGTACAAGAGAGAGAGAGAGAGAGAGAGAGAGAGAGCGAGAGAGAGAGAGTGTTTGCTTTGCTGAAGTAATCAAGAAAATAAACCCTATGGCCTGAGTTGTTGTTGTTGTAGTTCTTATATGAAGTATTTGTATATTTGTTTTAATAGCTATGTGAGTACGTAATGATGTATGTATGTAAGTACATTTGTATCATTGTGTGTATGTGTATGCATTCCTACCATACATACTTCGAAAACGTTTGTTTAAACTTTTGTTTTTATATTTAAACAATACCAGGAACATACAAACAAAACAAATTCAAATAAAAAAAGAGGGAAAGCTGGTGAACGACGATCACATAATGCTTTACAAAACATCTCAAAGATTGTTTAAGTGCCCTGCCACGGCTTTTCTGGCTGGAAGCGTCTGAAATAACCAATTGAACGCTGGCATGGGTTCTGCTGGCCTTGAGATCCGTTGTGGCATGTGTTTTATTTTTATACACTTACGACTTAAGAAAAGCCTACAAGAAAAAGTCTAAAGCGGTTGGCACGACCGTTAACAAGCCATATTTGCTTAGAAAATCAAATGACAACAAAGCAGTGTTCCTATTAAATAAGACATCAAGCTCTGCGCAGTATAAACAATTCGGTAGAAAATTTTAATTCAAAAGGAATTCAACGAATCCCTAAAAAATAACGCAAATCCTTTAAGCAAATGTAGGAACTAGTACATCAGGTTGTCTCAAAGTGAATCGCGACTGTATGCGATATTGTACTGAAGGTTAGATGCTTGGCAGTTAACTTACTTACTTAATTGTTCATTTCAGTCAGGATTACAACCTAGCTTCTCACACCACTTATGTTGTGTGTGTTAATTTTATCCATGAGTATCGGCGGGACTGGCAAACTTTTCTTGGCAATTTTATCAGACTTTTTCCCAGAAATCTGCCGATAGGAAGTCGCCAAAGAAATAAATTTTTTCATATTTTTTACGTCTAATAAGCCAACATGATACCTACTAGACCACAAAAATGATCGTATATTATTCATTAAAAACACCTAGAAGCCAGGCAACGTACTCCGAGAACAGTTCAGGCTTCAGAATTTCTAACTGCTCATCAAAATTTTTTATTTCTAGAAGTTCTTTTTGTTTTTACCATAAAAACAGAATTCATAGCACAGCATCAGTAGATTACTAGAGTATTAGAGTGTTTAGTCAACTATAAGCTGGTATAGTCTTATTTTTAAGATATTTTGTCTTATAATGTGGAGGAAATGGAATCGGTGCAACAACTTTTATGCAAGTGCCCTGCACTTCCAAACAAACGTTATCAGACTTTGGGTTACAGAACGTATGAATATCTGGGCATGGTGGCCAACACGCTACTAAGAGAACTGGTCGGTTTCATTCGGAGCTCGGGTTCAAACCCACCACATACGGATCATGACTAGGAGGCTTACCTCAGACTGGGTACTACAGTGGGCCGTATGGACCACAGTGTTAACTTGCCTGTGAACGGGGAGCTACCCTCTTAACTAACCTAAAATAACGTTGTCTTACAATACTAAGACGAGAGAAGACAGCAATCGAAAATAAACATCAACATTTTCTTCATTGATTGATTGATTTGGAGTATTTACTCCACTTTGCTTTTTTAGTTAGATTAGGTCACACACTAAGGCAAAAGGTTTTGCTAATTGTTATAACACAAATTAACATTTAGTCCGCGGATCAAACATTGCCTATACGAAACCACGTTCATCGTTTTTCATTCTCTGTGATCTGACTGTAACAGCAAGTTTAGTATTCTAAGGATCCTTATTGTGGAGAGTCTAGTTAAATATGACAGAATATATAAATGAAAAGATACGGTCACTAACACTTGTAATGAACCTGAGAGTTACAACCCCTACAAAAGGCATATTAGGGAATGTCAAGTCTATCGTCATGGCTTCAAATAGAGCAGCACTCTATGAAAACAATAAATAATGCAGAGGATGAAGCGAAAAGAAGACAATTAGTTCTCTTCCTTACTCTTATCAAGCGAGTAGAGCCTAGCAATACTCAGCTGACATAAAACACTGGGGAATACCTTGTTTAACCAAGGCAGTCATTAATAACTAAGGCAAGATTAACACTCTGACGACATTCCTATCTCCAGGAAACCATATAAAACTTAGTTCTGAACAAAAAAAAAAATCTGGCGAAAAATCTCTCTACCCAACAAGCATTGCAACGCTTTTAAAATAGTCATGACATCCAATCGAAAAACTTCCCAGTATTCTGGCTGTGTGTATGAAAGTCTAGTGTTGAATCGTTAACATTTGTAGATCATTCATACATAATTAGTCATTACAACCCTTCAGTCAGTATTACGAGCCACCACTTTAAGTTGTGTGTGTTAATTTTATACATGAGTGGCGGGCCCTGCAGTTTAAAGTCGATTCCGAACGACAGATTTTTGAGAAACTTTTTATTTACTCTCAGAGTTTTTGCCAGAAATCTGCTGAGAGGAAGTGGCCGAAGAAATATTTTTTCATATTTTTGTTGTTAGAGATGTCTGACCTGGTGTTTGACGGTGGCCTCACGTCTAATATGCCAACAGACTACCTAATAGACTATGGTGTCTACCATCCATATACCGCTGCTTTCTTTAAGTTTTTCAAATTAAGCAGGTCTTCCGTATCATGTTCGAGAGTGTTAAGTGAATAAGATTGAGTATAATGAACAGACTTGAGTCTTTCCCCGAAAAGTATCGTTTTCCATATTATGCCCTAAGGTGATGAGTGAGTAGAATTGAGTATAATGAACAGACTTGTGTCGGATAGGATAAGCCCCCCTTTTCACCGGAAAAAAATGCCTAAAAAATAATGAATCACTCGCCGTATTCTCAAAAGCCTCATTCTATGAAAATTCCTTGTAGCTGTAATGATTCTTCAAATCTCGATTATTTCTCAAGGCACATTAGAATTTCTTCAAGGATTAGGCGTATATATGGGAGCAAGCCTATGAATCAGAGAGCATTTACTTTGAAGCTTTCGTGGGGAAAAAGTTCTTTAAAGTTCAGTGTAAAGTATTATGTAGTCGTGCTTGACCGCTTGTAACATTTCTTATTTGCTTTTAATTACTCATCCTGTGTTGCCATTCGACAAATGAAAATGAGCAGAGATTTACAATCTACCGATGCTGATGAGCTAGCAAAAGAGATGGCATTTGTAAGAGTTTTTTTTTTGCTTAAATAATGTTGTTTAGTTTCATGCAGCATTTTCCACTCTAATTATGAAATTGAGGTAAATTAAATGAGTGTTTTGAATTGAAAAATACTGAAAGGAAAATGTTCTTAAATTACGACACATTGCATGAACCATTAAACCAATCTTGTTCAAAATTTAAGCCTGATTTTGCTTTCGAAACCTATCATATGCTATTAATACTCCAGGCCTATCAGAATTTTGTTTTATTATGCTTTTTATGACACTCTTAACCAGGCACTTTGTAGGAATTTTTTACAGTTTTCTATCGAATCAGTAGTAAAACAGGAAACTTGTATCGTAGATTTGTCACTGAATTATTACATCATTTGACTGACTTTTCTATACTGGTAGGCTGGCAGTACATCATGTTTGACAATGTTACGGTGAAGGTTCGAAGTTCATATCGAACGTGGCTCTCATACCGGAACGCATGAGCTTTGCTTGGAAATTTTATTATATTCACTGAATATACATATTGTTACGAAAATAGAAACGGTGTAACATCGTTCAACATTAAAATGACCAAAAGCTACACAAACAAATACAACAAAATTGTTACAAGTAAACCAACAATATCAGTATGAAAGAAAAGGGGATAGACAAGTAAGCGATTAGGCAACAACAAGCAATGTGAACAAAATACACAAACAACAATGAAGTCGCGATAGACTTATCGAGAAAGCGAAACCACGAACGTTCGACTTAAAGAACCTTCATCAGACTGTTTACGTGGGATATAAAAAGACAAGACAAAGCAGGCAACCAGTAGTAAGAATACAATCAATCCTGTGTGAAGACGCGTAGCGTGTGAAGAGGACAGTCATGAAGATTGAAGATTGCCGTTGTAAGGACCTACCGAACAGTTGTTAGTGCTTACGAAAACAGAAGTGCAAAGAAGACAACACACTAGCAAATTATTGTTGTAACATCAAGTTGTGAACAGTGGCACACAAAATAGTGCGAACAATAAAGAATTTATGTAAAACTAAAATTTATTTTTATTTTGTTTGCAATCCACGAACTCATATTTTAAACGTTTTTAAAAAGATAAAAACGTAACAGTATTTTTCATAAGAGATGCAGTAATGTAGGTGTGGGATCTAAGGTGCATTCATACTGATAACATGTCTGTTGTATAATGACTTTATGACTGACTTCAGGGTTAAGATATAGAAAGTCGCCTACTTCTAGATTTCGCTCTTCATAGAGTTTATAGGATGGATGAGTAGTTTGTAAATGTATCTTACGACTCTATAAATCATTGGTTCTCTGTCACCATCAATGCCATTCTATTCATTTGCTAGTTAGTGTTATTGTCAGTACTTTGATTTTGGTGGGATGTTACACAATTTGTTGGCTGTTGTGATGCTGTGACCACATTGTCCTCCTTTTATTGATTGTTTGTGTGTCCCTTTAATGTTGGCTCTTTAATACCGAACTGTGTGAAGCAGTAATTTTCTTTGACACTGTGAATCTTGATCGCCTTCGCAGAGGCATTAGCCAAGTCGGTAGGTATGTTGGCATATTATACAAGAGCCTGCGGCGATTTCCTTTCAGAAGTTTTTTGTCGAAAGATCCAAGAGTAAATCAAATTGCCATGACAAGTTTCTGGATAATCTGTCGTTCGAAGTCGATTTTAAACTATGGGTCCCGCCACTCATGGATAAAATTAACACACACAACAAGGACGGTGTGATAAGCTAGGTTGTAATGCTGACTAAAGGTTTTATGTTTAATTTATGCTATATCGCTTTGCGAACTACTACCTTTTCTTGTTGCAAACAATGGAATTTTTTTATTTAAGTGCCTAATTATTAAGAACTGTCAGCCTGTTCCTATCTGTCACTTGTTAACCAAACATAATCGAAATAATCGAACATCAAATCAAAAACATCAATTGTTGCACTTTCATTCTTTAGACTCCACATGCTTGCATGTCCCTGTATAGGTCACGCTTATCAAAATCAATAATTACCTGCTGCCAGCATCCTGACATACCAATCCCGTTTTTAACCGGTTGATTGCAACATTTAAAATTGTTTCTTCGTTTTTTATAAGCAATTTTTGTTGCCAATTCCTTTGCCAATTCCTGTTGAGTATCGCATTATTTTTGTTGTAACAATTGCATGTTTTTTTTTTCAACCAAAACAGAATTCATCATACATGAGTCAAAAGCAGTTACAGTTTGTCTTCAGTTTGTTGTAATTTTTTTATTTGTTATCGATTGTTGCCTCATTTATACCAAACAATTGCTGTTGCTAGTGTTTGTTATTTTTGTATTTCAGGCCTTTGGTTTATTTGCTGTTCTGGTTTTTCTTTCCATTTTTTTAAGTTGTTGCTTTCGGCTTGCTGTGCAAATAATTTTTATTTTTAAATTATTTTTTTATGGAATTCCGTTTAAATTTTTTGCCTTCACTTTACTGTGTGTGCTGACAGCTAAATTGATTTAATGTCTTCTTTGAGTTTTGATTCTGATTGCTTGTTATCCACTGTTTGGTTACAGATGACACTCGTTGCTTTCGTTAATGCAACATGCCAGGTGGTGCTTAACATCTTCTTTAATTGACAGTTTAAATGAAGGAAAAAAAATTAAAAAAAAACATTCTGAACATAACCTTGACCATTAGCCAATAAGTGAAACTCCACGCAGTTGCAATGTGTTTGTGAGCATTTGAAAGAAATCGTATGGAAAGTATTAGAAAATTCGATAAAGTTAAGGAACTTTTTTTCGTCAACCAAGACCATTAAGTTGAAATTTCAAAGAGTAATGCCTCAACACTTTAGTAAATCTTACGGTACTTTCTTTAGAGACTTCGAAATTTTTGACGGTTGATAACGGCCATCTTGTTGAAGCTATATTTGTTGAATTAGTTCTCATTTATTCAGTTTGTTTTATCAAATCACCATGGGCGATCATAGACAATGGCATATGTTCGACGATTACGACCAGTTGCCAATTGAAACTAATTGTCATCTAAAAATTAACTTCAGCGGTGACGTCCTTTTCTGAATTGCTGGGTACAATACCAATCTATACCAGATCCGAAAGCGTTCAAATTACATCTCGAAAAAGTCACTATTTGATGTGCATTTACAGCTGGCGGCGTCATCGATTTATTGTTCTTTGATTGATTGATTCTTTGTTCACTTTGGTCAGGCCATCATTGTCGACATCCAGCCCAATAAATCGATGACGACTATAATGGCTATAACTTGAATTAGATAATCTGGATACCAACGAAATGTGGTTTTAACAGGACACCACTATGTACCACACAGCTCACGTGCATAATTGACATACATACATAATTGACCTTGAACCCTTCAGTGAGGATTACGGCATAGCTTCTCACATCACTCGCATTGTGTGCGTTAATTTTATACGTGAGTGGCGGGACCTAAAGTTAAATGTCGACTCCGATCGACAGATTTTTGCGGCAAAATCTCTCTGAGTTTTTGCCAGAAATCTGTTCAGAGGAAATCGCCGAAGAAATATTTTTTTTCATATTTTCGTTTTGATGCGTGACCTGGGACACAAACCCGGTCTTTACGTCTAATAAGCCAACACACTACCTATTAGACTACAGCGATTTCAGCTCATGCCACAATTAATATCATTTTGAGGCCATTTTGAGAACATGATTTTCTAACTTGAAGAGGTAATGTGACCTGGCAATCAAGATTGTGCGATTTGACTCGTTAGACTTTTTCTTGTGGGGCTTTCTTAAATCGCTGAAGTGTGTGAACAAGCCACTAGCCTCAGAGGTCCTCAGAGCCAATATAAATACATAATTGGCCATTACAACCCTTCAGTCAGGATTACGGCCTAGCTTCTCACACCAGTCATGTTGTGTGCGTTAATTTTTATACATGAAAGGCGGGACCTACAGTTTAACATCGACTCCGAACGACAGATTTTTTGAGAAGCTTTTCATGGCAATTTTATTTACTCTCAGAGTTTTTGCCAGAAATCTGCTGAGAGGAAGACGCCGAAGAAATACTTTTTGTATTTTATTTTGATGTCTGGCCTGGAGCTCGAACCCTGGCTTTTCTTCTAATGAGCCAACACACTACCTACTAGACCACGGCGAGCCAATATAACCCATCTAATCGAAGAAATTCAGACTGATTTATAAACCACAATCATGAAATATTAAAGAGCCGAGGCGGCGCATCAGTTTGAAGTCATCAACCTATAGTATGCTCAGCTTTTATAGTGATGACCTAAACAATGTCCTTTTGAAAGATATATGTAGCGAAGATGCCAAAATATACATCAAACAGTGACTTTTTCCTGATGCGCTAGACGCTCTTGAATCTTAAGCGGATTGGCATCGTCCCAAATGAGTAATTAAATACGTAACCATTCATCCAGGGATGGGGCTCATCACGGAAGGAAACTGTCTTATAAGTATCCATTAAATAATGTGGAATGTTTTAGAATTGAAGTCGTCGTAGTCTAGTAGGTAGTGTGTTGGGTTATTAGAAGTGAATCCACGGTTCAATATCCCAGGTCCAAAATCTATAACAAATAAATATTTTTTCGGTGACATCTTCTCTCAGCAGGTTTTTGGCAAAAACTCTGAAAGTAAGACTAAATTGCTATGAAAAGTTTCTCAAAAATCTATCGTTCGGAATAGAATTTAAAATATAGGTCTCTCCGCTCCTGTATAAAATTAACACACATAACATAAGTGGTGTGAAAAACTATCCTGTTTCAGAATTTAAATTTAAATTTTTTTCTTTCAATTTTTAGTACCTTCTGCAATTGTTTTCATTTTTTGTTCGCCACATATTAATTTTCTCATTTAAAGAGAACAAATGGTACTTCCTTTATGGCCCACAATCAGCCAAGGAGGAAGAATATAGATATGCATTGAACTAAACGAATACATCACCTCTTGCATGGCCAACAATACAACTAAAATCATGCGATATTAAAATTATGTCCCCACGCCATTTCATTTGCATTCCATTTAATAAAATAAACCAACTGTACGTAATGAATTGCAATGTAAAATAAAAATGAGCCACCATTGAAAGAAGAAAGTGGGCATGAAATCCAAAATTTTTATTTTTATTTCTGTTTTCATTTTGTATAATTGATCCCAAACTGAAATTTTGCTCCTTGTACTTGGCAGTATTACATGGTCGTAAAGTGCTAGTACCACTAGGTCAATAAGAAACAAAGAAAAAAAACTAAGAACGTAACCTGAAACCCGTAGTATAAGATTTAGTGGTAAATAATCACGTAGTAAGAGTACCTTAAGAATGGTTACCAGAACTAAAAAACACATGCGGTCATAATACAGTTATATCAAATAAAATTAGAAAAATAAACTTACGTTCGTGTGGAAGAGAAGTAGCATAAAAGTAAAAAGTTTAACTTTTCCAGACGATTTGCATTTGATTTATGACTCTCGAAAATTGCCAGCCGTAACACGCTAAGCAACATTTTTGCTAGGAAAACAAAATTTATGCGGTAAATAGATAAATGGATTTGATTACGGGTTTTCTATTTATTTGCCTTCCATTTCGATTCTGTATTTCCATTCTAATTGCTTGGTATGCAACAATAAAGTTAAGGAAATTTTGAAAATCAATGTTGCAACATATGTTGCGTGGCTGTTTTTTCTTTCTTTCTAAACGTATGACAACAATTATTTTGTGTACCGTAAACATTGTCGAATTTAATGCTCTAGAAGCTTAAAGATGAACCGTCGTAATCTTGATGCAAACCATGACGTTGAAAGCGAATCACCAGAAAGCATACCATGAATCTGAGCGACATTAATACTCCATAGAAGGAAATATTTGAATTAGCAGCAATTTTGAAGCATCATGATGTTTTAGATCAAAAATATTGGGGTGGACAATATAAGAGTATATATATAACAGTCAGTATAATAGATTGCCCGATCGGTGTGCTATTAATAGAAGAATATGTTTGAAAAGTCGTTTACTACCAGGAGAAATTCATAGAAAAACTTGGACATCAACACAACATTCAAAAGAAACTTCAATTTTATTCTTCAGTTGGCAGTGATTTAATCGCCATGAGAATAGCCGCAACTTCCACTATAATCTGGATGTCTATTTGACTGTTGCATGTCTAAGTCTTCAATATATGCATACATACATATGTACATATACACTGCCATACTTAATGCAGTTCCTGAATGATAACTTTCAGGTACGGAAGGTAATGTACCTAACGGATGATGGAGAAAAGAAAAAAAGGCTCTGTACTTGGGCCACTACTATGGAACATCATGTACGATGGTGCACATCGACTGCAATTGCCAAAAGGGACTACAATGACATTGCCGTAGTCTCGGTAGCTAAGATGGTAAAGGTAATAGAAGAGAAGACGAACATAGCGATTCGAAAAGTTGGGGCATGGCTTGATGAGGCAGGTTTGACACTTGCTGAACATAAAAGGAAGGCCGTCTTGATAAGTGGCCGGAAGACCGTGGAGACGGTGGAAGTGACCGTTGGAAGTACTAAGATGGAATCGAAGAGGACCATAAAATACTTGGGAGTGATTGTCGACGACAGTTTGAACTTCAAGAGGCACGTGAAATACATCGGCGAAAAGGCTTCGTAACTCAGGGAGCACTGACAGGAATGATGCCATATATTGTAGTACTAAATTCATTTAAGAGGAGAATAATATCGAGGGTTGTAACGTCGACGATGTTATATGCTTGCCCAATATGGTCAGTGGTACTCTCCGTGGGGACGAAACTGAGGAAACTGTCCTCGGTGTATCGTCTTAGCGCGATTAGACAGATAAGTGTCTTCAGGACAGTGTCTGATGAAGCGGTAGTCGTATTGGCAAAGACAATAGCGATAGAAATATTGGCGGATGAGATGTGGCGGATATACTTTCACCGTCTCCAGTATCCGGGTTCAACAGCAGCTATAAAAGCGGAGGAAAGAAGGACTTCCATGCACAAATGATAGTTGCGATGGGAGAATAGCTTAAAGGGAAGATGGACATTTCACTTTGTCCCTGGTATAACCCCTAACTCGTCATGCAAGCTTCAGGAAGTAACTACACAGATTTGGACATGATACTCTCCCTATATGCCCAAACTGTGAGGATGAAGAGGAAGATGCGGTGCATATTCTAACATGCTATCGTAGATTTAGACTGCTAGGGGAAACGAGTTTAGGACCAAATCGGCTTATGGAAGAGGTGTTGAATACTAGGATCCTATATGTCAATACTGTCAGAAAATGGCTGAAGTTATGCTGGAACTCCAAAAGTTTGAGAAACGAAGGCGAAATTTGATTTAACGTGATAAAGCTTTAAAGCTACCCAGCCCTCCGCGAAGTAATACTTTACGGCAGTCCCGCGGGGGGTGATTGGTTGAAGAATGTAGGTGGTGGGTTAAGTACATAGGCACCTGTAATGGTGAATCGTGCCCTCTTTTGTTGGAACAAAAGTGTCTTTCGAAGATTCCCAGCTTCGGCCCAAGAAAAAAACATACATACATACATACATATATAATTCTTCATTACATCCCTTCAGTTAGTATTACGACCAAGCTTCTCACGCCACTTATGTTTTGTGTGTTAATTTTTATACATGAATGGACATGAAGTCTGCTCCGACTTTCCGTTCACACAATATGCCACTGTTCAAAATTTTATATAAACAACAACAATTGCTTTGTTTGTTATTCTTCCTTACACTCTTTTGCGTAAACACTAACAATAGTTAGGCAGATATATATAACGGATGTGTTCAAACCACGATTATTCTCTTCACCGCGTCAAGACTGACTGTATTTTCACTGACTCCGTTACCTGCTTCGTTTTGCCTTCTTATATCGCAGGGTAAACAGTCTGACGAAATCTCTTGAAGGAGAATGACTTCGCCTTCTCGAAATCTCTATAAATGCAAACATGTTGTTTACGTTATTGTTGTTCGTGTATTTTGCTTACTTTTGTCCTTGCAGTGATGTTGTTGCCTTTTTGTTTACTTGTTCATTCCTGTTTTTTAAACCGGTTTTTTTGTTGGTATATTTTTGTTTACTTGTTTATCATGTAAACAAGTTCATTGTATTTGTTTTTGTAGCTTTTGTTTACAATTTAAACGGTGCGATGAGAACTAACTCCACTAATTTTATAATAGAGAATGTGTTACCATAACAAGTCAACAGTAAATTCTAGAAGTTGACAAATGGAAAATAAATGTTGCACAAATAGAGCGAAAGCTAACGCTGCCACTTATATAAATACAACAGATAAAATTTAAGAACCTCTTCTATCGGAGTCCTAGAATCCTAGTAAATGAAATATTTTTATAGCATTTTTAGAAATTAATGTGATAATTTGCTTAAAGAATTCAAGAAAAGTTTGTATCACTATAAGGAATAAAAGCCACTGCATGATATATTCATGTATTTAATAATTTATTTAAAGTATTTGAAAAATTACCTCCACTTTATATTTTAAATATTCCTCTTATTACACCGGTATACCTGTCACAGAAATTGTTTAAGCTTAAATAATAAAAGAAATTCCCTTCGATAAAAGAGAAAAAGGGCAAACGATGGCAAATTACTTCTTTAACTCGTCTTCAATTCATTCTTTTGTGTATTAGGGAGTATAACAGAGTATGGCAAATTATCTTCAGTACAAGTAAACTAATAACAAGTCCCTTGTATACATAAAACATATTTCGATCAAATTTATTGATGTTAACAATTTTAACGATATGGTCAATAGAAGAAGGTTACCTTTTTTATTTCTTTTTCTTTCATTTTTATGGTCCTCTACGTTCTAAGCTCCCCTATGGTTTGCGTTGTGGTAGATATGTGTGGCTTGTGGTGTATAACGTTCAGATGAAGGTCGCCTCTAAAACGTAAAAATACTTAAAGATTTTTAGTACTTGAATGAATGTATTCTGGAGGGAATGTTGATGGCATGAAGGCGGTATACGGCGGTATGTCTTGTTTTGTATTTGGCTAAGAGCAATTTTAAAGCGCCACTTAAGGCGGAGGGCATATGAAGACATTGTGTTGAGTAGCAATTATGTTTAAAAGGGAAATTTAAAACCTATTTGCTTGCATTTGTCAAATTATTAGTCAAAAAAGTTTAAAGTTAAACCGAAAACCTACATTTTGTCTGCTGCAACAGACACATTTTCTGCGAAGGACAGAAGGACTAGTAAAATGTAATTCCTGTACGATTCGTATGCAAAGGAAAGGTAATATTCCTGGACACCATGTTGGTCGTTTATTAAGGAACCTTATTGACTTTAAAAATGCTTGGGGTAGATATAGGTCAAATGAGATTATATACGTAGCAAAATCTTTGGACCCATTGTGATACCATTAGAAATAAGCAACTGTTTATCCTAAGTTACCATTTACTGTCTACTGTACTTAGTTTATATCAAAATCAGTTCAAAACATTTTCGTATGCCCTTACCACAACGATCACCCACTCCCATCATATAGAAAGCATTCATTTTTCAAGAGGCCAAATCCGAACAAGTTTATTAGATGATGTTATACTAAGCGTTTGAGCATAAAGGTTTGAAATAATTATCGATTGCTCATACCATTTGCAAATGTTGGACTAATGAAAACTGCTGCATAAAATTTGGGTTTCCTCAATCCTTCCTTAATTCAAATGGATTACCGTACGATAATTAATCGGATAAAGTGTAAGATATTGAAGACTTCATGATGAGAGCACCTAATAAGAATATAAGGGTGGTTTTGGTAAAAATCCTTATATCCAATGGTGCAGTTTCAAAGAACGGCTTCAGCAAACAGATCTAATATCTGTCAAAATAGAAAAAAATTCAGAAAATTTAACGACATAATAATAGTATAGTATAGTATAGTATAGTATAGTATAGTATACTATAGTATAGTATAGTACAGTAAAGTATAGTATAGTATAGTATAGTATAGTATAGTATAGTATAGTATAGTATAGTATAGTATAGTATAGTATAGTATAGTATAGTATAGTATAGTATAGTATAGTATAATATAGTATAGTATAATATAGTATAGTATAATATAGTATAGTATAATATAGTATAGTATAGTATAGTATAGTATAGTATAGTATAGTATAGTATAATATAGTATAGTATAGTATATTGTAGTATAGCATAGTATAATATAGTATAGTATAGTATAGTATAGTATAGTATAGTATAGTATAGTATAGTATAGTAGAGTATAGTATAGTAGAGTATAGTAGAGTATAGTATATTATAGTATAGTATAGTAGAGTATAGTAGAGTATAGTATATTATAGTATAGTATAGTATTGTATAGTATAGTATAGTAGAGTATGGTATAGTATAGTATAGTATAGTATAGTATAGTATAGTATAGTATAGTATAGTATAGTATAGTATAGTATAGTATAGTATAGTATAGTATAGTATAGTATAGTATAGTATAGTATAGTATAGTATAGTATAGTATAGTATAGTATAGTATAGTATAGTATAGTATAGTATAGTATAGTATAGTATAGTATAGTATAGTATAGTATAGTATAGTATAGTATAGTATAGTATAGTATAGTATAGTATAGTATAGTATAGTATAGTATAGTATAGTATAGTATAGTATAGTATAGTATAGTATAGTATAGTATAGTATAGTATAGTATAGTATAGTATAGTATAGTATAGTATATTATAGTATAGTATAGTATAGTATAGTATAGTATAGTATAGTATAGTATAGTATAGTATAGTATAGTATAGTATAGTATAGTATAGTATAGTATAGTATAGTATAGTATAGTATAGTATAGTATAGTATAGTATAGTATAGTATAGTATAGTATAGTATAGTATAGTATAGTATAGTATAATATAGTATGAGTTTTCGTCAGTCTATCTTATAAAGCTGAATACCGTTCTTTACCTACATGAGTTCCTCAAGAAACATGACAGTTTATGAAGACTTTAAAAGCAGAGGCTAACTGAACAAAGCGAAATCCAGCAAAATTGTATGTGTGATTGCATATTTCCTATTGCAATCTTTCAATATGAATGGATATAAGGGCCTCAAAGTTCGATAAGAGAACGGTTCGCATTCTAACAGAAATTCTAATGGAACACTGCGTTATTGGCAGTTTCGTGCACAAACTGTGTCTGGCCCACCAGGATTGCTGCAGTTGCTGCCATGATGTGGAGGAATCGTTGCAACACCTTTTATGCGAGTGCCCTAGACTTCAAAACAGACGTCATCGGTTTTTGGGTGGCAGAACGTTTGAAGATGGTGGCGAACTTGCCACTAAGTTTACTGGTCGGTTTCATTCGCAGCTCGGTGTGATTTATACCTACCAATAAGGAACCATGACAAGGAGACTTACCCCACACAGAGTGACGCAATGGGCTACAAGGGCCGACGAATGAACTTGCCTGTTAACGGCAAGCTACTCACTAACCTAACCTAACATAATCATATGCAATAACCCAACAAAGTGCCGATTTAATCCAGGCGTTCTGCATTTTAATGTCATTTCACTTACTTACTTAATTGGTTATTACAACCCTTTAGTTAGGACTACGGCCTAGTTTCTCCCACCACTTATGTTGTGTGTGTTAATTTTACACATGAGTGGTGGTACCTACCTATTTTTGAGAAACTTTTCATAGCAATTGTATTCTGAGAATTTTTACCAGAAAACTATTGGGAGGAAGACGCCGAAGAAATATTTTTTCATATTTCGTTTCCGGGGTGGGATGATTAGGGTTTGAACCACAGACTCTCAACTAATAAGCGAACATACTACCTGCTAGAATACGGCAACTACTAATCAGCTTAATTGAGTATTATCTCTCAGTTTAAATCTGACATAATAGGAGTTTTAAATTCCTCCGCTAAGTGAAATAGATTTCCGTTATTTTCCATTAATTTTTATAATTTAAGAAATAGAAAAAAGTCGGGACATTTAAATTTAATAAATTTCGCATTAAATTCTAATATTCATTCTTAAGGTGTTTTCGTTTCATAGTTTCATTTACTTTTCCAAAAATTAAATTTTTTGCAAAAAAAGTCATGCAAATCACAATCAAAAAAGAGCGCATAAATAATTTCCTTTAAAAGCCAAATTTGTTTCAAGAAATCTCCCATACTATTAGTCCGTGGAATACAAATTTTACTTAGTTTTGTGGTTTAGTTTACGTGGCGTATTATTTGCAATATAAATACAAATATTAACACACATACAAGTTCAATTATGTTGCTATAAGGCAACCATAACCGAAAAATAAGGAAGTAAAGAGAAGAGTTTACAATAACTGCACATTATCTTACACACACACACATGTAGAAAAGTCAGGGATGTGTGTTTTCCTCAATTATACTCTCTGGTTTATATTTGTATTAAAAGCACGAAAACTTCACTTTTCTTTGTTTTGCTTTGCGTTTTTGCTTGCTTTTCTTATAGTTTTCTTCTCTCTGCATGCAATTGTGTAAGTGAGGTGAAAGAGTGAGGAAACAATACAATGAATATTGTTTTTATTATGGTTTTCGTTTTTTTCTTATTGTATACAAATACAAACATAACTAAATTTACAAGTGCACACACACACATATATACTTTGTTTGAAGTACATTGTCAAAAGAGTACAAGAGAGAGAGAGAGAGAGAGAGAGAGAGAGAGCGAGAGAGAGAGAGTGTTTGCTTTGCTGAAGTAATCAAGAAAATAAACCCTATGGCCTAAGTTGTTGTTGTTGTAGTTCTTATATGAAGTATTTGTATATTTGTTTTAATAGCTATGTGAGTACGTAATGATGTATGTATGTAAGTACATTTGTATCATTGTGTGTATGTGTATGCATTCCTACCATACATACTTCGAAAACGTTTGTTTAAACTTTTGTTTTTATATTTAAACAATACCAGGAACATACAAACAAAACAAATTCAAATAAAAAAAGAGGGAAAGCTGGTGAACGACGATCACATAATGCTTTACAAAACATCTCAAAGATTGTTTAAGTGCCCTGCCACGGCTTTTCTGGCTGGAAGCGTCTGAAATAACCAATGGAACGCTGGCATGGGTTCTGCTGGCCTTGAGATCCGTTGTGGCATGTGTTTTATTTTTATACACTTACGACTTAAGAAAAGCCTACAAGAAAAAGTCTAAAGCGGTTGGCACGACTTTGGTGGCCAGTTCTCATCACCTCTATGTTAGATGACCATGCCCTCAAATTGCTCGTGCAGAATATCCAATGTGGTATGTGAGCTGTGCGAAGCGAATCGCCATCCGGTTAAATTCACATATCGTTGGTGTTCAGATCATCGCATACAGGCCAAACAAAGTTGGTTTTCATCGACAAATACTACTCGCTGTTGACAGAATGTCAACAAATGTTTGCTGTATGAAAACTATGGTATCACTATGGTGGGTTCATCTAAATTCCTTGAGGAGACGGCCACCTCTACTTACGTAAACCGACCTAAAATCCACGCCAAACAATAAATTTTTCGGTATACATTTGATGCTCAGGTGTATTATGTGAATTGTCTCATGCTCGACAAATTTGTTTGCCCACGTACCTATTCATCCAAAAATCGGTCTAATAGCTGAAAATGAGAAACTTCTGGTATGTTGCCCAAACTGAACGTTGCCCATTTGGGTAGAACAATTTTATTATTTGTACATCCGCAGTTATTTGGCTAAACAGACTGAATAACGTAACATAATTGGTCATTACAACCTTTCAGTCAGGATTACGACCTGGCTTCTCACAGCACTTATGTTGTGTTTGTTAATTTTTTACGTGAGTGGTACCTACAGTTTAAAGTCGACTCCAAACGACAGATTTTTGAGAAACTTTTCATGGCAATTTCATTTATTCTCAGAGTTTTTGGCAGAGATCTGCTGAGAGGCAGTCGCCGAAGGAATATTTTTTCATGTTTTCGTTTTGATGTCTGACCTGTCGTTTGATTAGTGGCCTTATGTCTAATAAGCCAACACACTATCTACTAGACTGCGGCGACTACAGACTGAATAAATGACAACTAATTTGTCAGATGAATCTTCAGCAAGGTAGTCGTTATCAGCTGTCAAAGTGTTAACAAAGTGTTGAAAAACCGATTGAAATTTCTTATGCAATAAAACCAAAATCGGTTGTATTCACCAAGGTCTTTCCATGCTGAGTTGAGGTAATAGTGCTTCCTTGCTTCCTTGTTTGAAAATACGTGGCACCATAACACATTCAGATCATAGTGTACAAGAAGCTTTATTTTTTACTGATGAAATACCTTTCCCCCGGTAATTTTTATTTTTTGATGTATTCACGTAGTGGAAAATGCAGTCGTCGTAGTCCAGTGTGTTGACATTTTAAAAGCCCTATCCTAGGACAGACATCTCCAACAAAACGAAATAAAACAAATATCTTCGGTGACTTCCTATCGGCAGATCTCTGGCAAAAACCCTGCGAGTAAATAATTACCATGAAAAGTTTTAAAAAATCTGTCGTTCGGAGTCGACTTTAAACAGTATGCCCCGCTAGTCGTCGATAAAATTGTAATCCTGACTAAATGATAATGACCAATTATGTATTTGGCTGTTCATGAAGCTGTATTCTCGGTAGAGTTGCTGTCAGTGAAAATGAAATGGCGATGGATGGGCCTGCTTTATTATTGTGAGACTAACTCTGCAAAAGTCAGATGGAAGTTTAATCAATCCTCAATACGTTGTAGGGTGGAGCTTAGGCTATGTCTGGGGAAGAATGAAATTAAAAGACATTTTTTGTGCAATTGTATTGCTTTGACTAGGGCTAGATTGTACAGCTACAACCGTAGTCAATTATAATAAATATATATCGGATCTACATCGTTTGCAGGTACATCGTTTGCAGGTACAGTGGTACACCTAATTTTAATCAAATTTAATTACTACGTAATAATAAAGAACACGATTTTAAAGTATTTACAACGTATTAACACAAGAAGTTATAACCAACACTTAAGTTTAGCTGAGCCGAAGATAAATGGTAGGGTGCTGTAACTCTATAAAAACAACAAGAAAGAACTAATCCAAGTAAATTGCAGTATTTACTTGCCAAAACAATGGAAAAACTAAAGAATAAACATTTTAAATGAATTAAAAAAAAGCAAATAGCCCGACTGGATATTTCAATTTTGAATATGCGAACTGCAAACAATTTCATTTTCAATTCAGAAATCCAAACCGAAAAGATTATCTAAATTAAAAAAAATTTAAAAAATGATCATAAAACAGATTAAATTTCGTTTAAAATTCATTTACGAACTTGAAAAAATAAATGTTTTTAGGAATTATTTTCAACGAGTGATTTTATTCAGTTTAACAGAACTACTGGGCAGTTCAACTATTTGCAGAGGAAAAAAATATTTTTTTTATTTTTTTATTTGATTGTTTAAAATTATATATACGAAAAATTGTATGATTTTATCATAACTTTGTTTCCTACACAATCCATAATTGTTTGACTTCCTCTTTCCTTTCAGATATTGGAAAAAAGATTAAAATTTCTTCACTTCAACAATGACTTCTAATCGGGCCAAGTGGGTCAGGAAATTAAAGAGAAATTAATTTCTCTCTTTTTTGCATTTTTAATTGAAAGTCATTCATTGAAATTCAAGATTATAATTGCCAATAAACTAAAACAAATTGAATTGAACGGAAATTATTTAAAAAGGGAACAAAGCGAAATATTGTCACCCACATAGATGAACAGAATTACAATGAAAAAATTAATTGAAGGTAATGTAGGCCACTAAACTTACAACATTAAAATAAAAAATAGTTTTTGAAACATAAAGAAGTTTTTATTTGAATACATATTTCAGGACTCGAATTATTACACACACACATACATACATAATTGGTCATTACAACCCTTCAGTCAGGATTACGACCTAGCTTCTCACACCACTTATGTTGCGTGCGTTAATTTTATACGTGAGTGGCGCGACCTGATGTCAAATCCGAACGAAAAATTTTTGAGAAACTTTCCATGGCAATTTTATTTACTCCCAGTTTTTGCCAGAAACCTGCTGAGAGGAAGTCGCCGAAGAAATATTTTTTCATATTTCGTTTTGATGTCTCAGCTGGGGTTGGAACTGTGGCCTTACGTCTAATAAGCCAACCCTCTACCTACTAGACTACGGCGACTTAATTATTACTAACTCGAATTATTACTAACTCGAATTATTACTAACTATTATTACACACATACATACATAAAAATTTGGTCATTACAACCCTTCAGAACCTAGCTTCCCACACCACTTATGGGAGTAATACGAACTTGCCACGAAAATTTTCTCAAAAAATTCTATCGTTCGCAGTCGACTATAAAGGTCCCGCCACCTTTAGTCAGGATTACGATCTAGTTTCTCACACCAACCAAGTTGTCTGTGTTAACTTTATAAATGATTGGCGAGACCAGTAGTTTAACGTCGAGTCCGAATGACAGTTTTTTGAGTAACTTTCTCATTACAATATTATTTGATCAGAGTTTTTGCTAGAAATCTGATGAGAGGCAGTATTCGAAGATATATTTTTCCCGTTTCGATTTATTGGAGATGTCTGACTTGAAGTTTGAACCATGGCTTCACGTTTAATAAGCCAACACACTACCTACTAAACAACGGCGTCAGCATTATCCCATGATAAATTATAAGAAACCCTAAATATCAGCTTTCAACAGAAAGTTTTAATCGTCATATCATGTATTCGAAGCTAAAAACAATATCCTTCTTCCAAATTCAGGACAGTCAGAAAGACATCTACATATATCCTGCCGAAGTCTATCTAACATCTTTGCCCGATAGTTGCCAAAGACTTGGCATCAGAATGTGCAGTAAGGCAGCCAGTCACTAGTTTCTCGTTGATTATATGGAACCACAGCAATAAGACATCCGTCTAACACTGTCAATTAATGAACCAAGACTGCTAAGAATGTAACATTCCGATTTATCGTTCCAAAGTCTCTGTACGTTCTTGCGACCCTGTCTCCCTAAGGTTAAACCACATGAAGCTTCATCACCAAAAACAATTATTTTATGAAAATACTCGTCTTCTGCCAGTTTTAATAGGTTGGCTCGACGAAAGCTTCGTTTGGTTTCAATTTTTGTACCACGCAGCCTAGACCCTTAAGTACAATTTTTCACGTAGTCAAGTAAGCATAAAGTCCAACAAGTTAAGAGCAATGTATCGATATTTCCCAGTTGTCATCAAGACTTTTCGATTCAACAGCAATATTTCCTTTTCGGTCCATACATTTTTCTGTCTTGTTGTTGCTTTTGAATTCTCAGTAACTGGTTGTAGACTAAACTGACGAGGGACAATGTGTCTTCTGAATTTCGCTGGCAAATTTATTCTTTTCAAAGCAACTTTTTACAATTCGGAAGCGTGTTTTTGGCTGTAAGCGATGCATGATGACTTGCCCGAAGTGTATGAGTGTGTGTCACTGTACAGTATGGCAACATAGTTAAATATTCTCTGCTGTCAAGCTTTAGTTAGCTTGTGTCCTTAAAAATCTTGCACCAACTGTGACTTAAAAAAACTGTTCTTAACACGTGTTAGAATATAATTTTGAAAACATTTAAAATGTCTGTCTGTATGGGTATAATAAACGTTATCAAATGTACATGGCTATGTGTGTTGCGTTCCTAAAACATTTGACTTTTAATTGAAATTAAAATATGTCGACTTCTCGTAGTGTGGCTTACAGAAAGCTGAAAACAGCTCATTTATCGATTTCCTAGCAGCAAAGATGTGACTCTAGATATTTGGAAGGCGTTTGACAGCAAACTGGGTTACATTGCCCTTTAATCGGTTGTTCTTTCGCTCGATTTATTACAAGATTTCTAAGGAATCACACTATAAGCGGTGATAACAAAAGACTCTGTTCTCAATGATATTTTCTCCACAACAGCTTGCAATGCTATCTACTGCTTTGGAAATGTCAGTGATTTTTACATTTAGATTCTTTATTTACTCAATTTTATTTACTCTCAGATTTTTTGCCAGAAATCTGAAATATTTTCATGTTTTCGTTTTGATGTCTGACCTGGGGTTTGAACCATGGCCTTACGTCTAATAAGCCAACACACTACCTACTAAACTACGGCTCTAAAGTCGCTCATGCAAAACATCCATTGTGGGATTAGTTGTGTGGCACGTAGCCCCATGCCATTAAAGATTGTTCATGCCAAAAGAAGTTGGTAATCATAGACTTATACTGTTCGCCATTGACAGTGATAACCTGGCCAAGACCTTTCTTAAAGAAATATGGAGCAATGACGCCTCCTTCTTAAACTCCGCACCATACAGTGACTTCATCGAGATATTATTGGATTAGGTGCAATATTAAGTAACTTTACATATTGGGTCCTACTATTTCTCAAGTAGTAAGTGACAGGTTAGGTCGTCACAACGGGCCGCTATGCTTGCCCAAGTAAGCTTTT